>BGNK01000719.1:90205-180017 GCA_003297005.1 Symbiodinium sp. clade A Y106
GGGGATGATGATATGCATTGTCTATGATGATGTTGCTGATGCACTGAGTCTGACTTTTGGTGATGTTGGTGATGAAAGATGATGAGCTGTGTCTGCTCTTTGGTGATGTTGATGATGAAGCGTGTTTGATCTTTGGTGATGTTGGTGATGAAATGTGTTTGACATTTGGTGATGTTGGTGATGAAAGATGATAAAGTTTGTTTGATCTTTGGTGATGTTGATGATGACACGTGTTTGATCTTGGGTGATGTTGTTGTTGATACTACTAGCAGTGCCACTTCCTGCAAAAGCCTCAAAGATAACTTTGCGAAAGACGCACGACTTGCAAAAAACATCGTCTAAACCATACACATGCGAACCATCCAAAACACTGGCAAACGTGTCACTTTTGTTACTACGACAGTGTTCTCCTGCTGTCAAATCAAGAAAAAAAGATGCATCCGTAAAACGCGTTTATCACTAAGAATGCTGGTATTCGTGGGAGAAATGCACGATTTTGCGTGCGAAAACCACGGGGCCACCAGCGTTCATGTCTCAATTTGGTGGTCTTGGACCTGTCAGGATGTGTTCGGGTACACCTCGCTCGCGCTGGCAAGCAGTGTTGGCCACGAGGGCGTTGTGAATCTACTGTTGGCCGGAAGCACAGATCAGAGTGTCTGCCATTCGAAGCATGTGCCTAATCGTAGTAAGAACGTGTTGCTTTTCCCTCCTGGAACTTACCAAGGAAGCTCAGGTCGCGAGCTTGTTTGGCAGCTCCTGCAGATGATGCAAAGTATCCCGGTACCTCGTGCCAGGCCGACTCGAAAGTGCGTTGCAACCTTGGAAACACACCTCTCCATTTGGCATCTCGAGCAGGCCATGCACAGTCATGCGCTACCGTATGTTGATGACTGTGAGTGAATCATTGTACAAGCTGGACGAATCACAGATACACACTCCCAAGCTTCCCACACGCTCTTTGCAGTGTCTCTGCAGGTCACGTTGCTGCGGTGCAGGCGCTTGTGCAGCACAAAGTTGCCCTGGTGTCCTGCCTGCACTTGTCGATGAGGCAGACTTCAGAAGATGTGTAGACTTGTCGAATACAGCCCTTGTCGGACGTGACCGACGTACTCGATTCATTGGAGTCCGGCAGAAGTGGCAAAGTCGGAAGAGATTCAATAGATCTTGAGAACCCAGGACTCCAAGAACAGTGAAGGTTGGACGCCGCTCATGTGGTCACCGGCCCGGCTTTCCAGGTGCAGAGGCTATGCGATAGCAACAATCGATGCACTGACGATGCAAGGGCATCCATGTCTGGGCGTGCTGACGTGGTCGCTGCCCTGCTGGCTGCACATGCAGAGGCCTTTCCCCTGGCTTTGCATGATCCGATGGCTGATCGTTGTCAGCAATCGGGACAGCGACAGGTTAAAACAGCGCAAACCCAGATCTGCTTGCAGGCGAAGTTGAAAGACTCCCAGGGCATGACCGCATTGATGTGGGCTACCCGTCCGGGCCTCCTTGTATCAATCGTAAGCAGATTGCATCATGGCGTCATCGGTGCAACTGCTGCCAGGCCACGGTCATGTGGACGTCATGAGGTTGTTACTGGGTGACGGGTCTAGGCCCCAGAAACCTAGCACCTATCATTGCATGCTCGTGTTGGGTGATCCTGCAGGCCAGACCTCAGCATAACGGATTTTGGAGGCTGGATGCCAAGTCGCGGCTCCTGCACTTAAATGAGGCATGCCTTCCAGCCTCTGCGCGCATCAGCACACACCCGGCCACCCGGCCGCGGCTGAGGTCACAGCGTGATGCACCACGCACGGCAGCACAAGGCGGCCAGGAAGATGCTCGAGCGCTTCGAGGCCCGGCGCGGAAAAGAGGGCGGAGCGGGAGCAGAAAGGGAGGAAACCAAGGGAGCCCCTCTTCTTGCATCTTCTTGCAGATTCTTGCATTCCTTGCATTGCATCCCGGGTCTGAAGCCGCCGAAGCCTTCAGCGGCGCCAGCACAGGCGCTGAATCGACGGTTGCTCCACTCCGCGAAATCCGGGGACCTCAACGAAGCGTCTATGGCACTTGAGGCTCATGAGACAGGGAATCAACCCAACACTGGAGAAAATTTAGCGAACCCAACGGGCTTGGAGGCCGGTGCCTTTGTGGACACACTGGATGCTGACGGCGCTAGTCCCTTGCTTCATGCTGCGTCCCAGCGAAACTTGTCCATGGCGGGCAGCCTGGCCTTCCGAACTGCCGGAACAGTTTCCGCACAGCTGCGATGCAAGCTGTCTAGGTCCGCCTTCTGACGCGCCACGGAGCTGATCCGAGCTTGGAGGCTGGTTGGGGGGCTTCGCTTGTCTGCGTTCTTTTAGAACTCCTGGTTCAGGCCTCTCGGGCAAGTTCTCCCTGGCTTCGAAATGCAGAGTTGCCTCCTCAATATGACCTGTTCGTTGGCACGAGGGATGCGGATGCGGGGAAGGGACATCCATCACCTCGTTTAGCCTTGAGGTATCAGACATCGATCCAGGAGGCATCAGTGGATGACCGCTGTGCTATCAAGGGGTACAATTACAAGGTGGCACGGGAAATGTCCAAAGGCCAAGCTGCTCCCCGCCAGGTCCTTCGCGATGCGGTGAAGGCGAACAAGCTTCTGGTATCCGCTGCTAAGGAGGGATGGTGGAAGGGCGTCTTCCAGGCCCCACCAGAGAAGAGCGTGTCGAAGGAGCAGGAGAGCCCAGGCAGGCATGAAGAGTGCGTCTGCGGGACTTTTCAGGCCATCGAGCACGGGGCGTGGCTGGAGATACCAGACGAGGCAGACGTTGTCGAGGACCTGCCAAGAATGATGCAGTCCAGCCTCTCACGTTTCTGCAGTCGCAAAAGACGCCGCTTGGCTGGGCTGCAAGCCATGGCAGTGTTCAAGCGGTTCGGCAGCTTATACAGGCCCTGTGCCGCCATACACGAGCATACCTTTGCACAGAGAGATTTTGAGATGTCGGTGCGGAATGTTGGCGTGAAGGCTCGCGCTTCTTTAAATGCCCGCGAGCAGTGCGGCTGGACTCCTATCCATTGGGCTGCAGAGGTCTCAGATTTTGTAGGATGTGAGGGTCCATGGTGTTGGTAATTCGTCTCACTGAAAAACCCGGCGCCAAGGCTCACAGAAATTGGGCAGAGGCTCGCGGTCGAATCTTTGCAGCGAAGGCAAAGCATTCTTGGTTAGTCGTCAGCAGGTGGCCTCAGTGCTCCATTACCACAGTGCTGACGTGCACGCCAAGGCTTTTTCGGGCGGGTGCCCCAGTTGCAAGCTGGGCGAGAAAGCAGTCAATACCGACCAAATTCGAACCCTTTCAGGTGATACCATAGTTCACTTGGCGGCGAAAAGTGCGGCACCAAGATGTCAATGCCAGCGCAGCCGCTGAATGAACAAGATTTTGGGAAGAAGCCGGGCAGTGAAGAGACGGTGCCCAAAGACCTATATGCTATATACCTACTTTGAGCTGTTTTGCTTTAGCCCCTTTAGGCACTGCTTTCCTGTCTTTTGGTCAAGCTCTATTAGTGCAGGCAATCACTGCTTCAGCTTGGTGCTGTTGAGTTGTGCATCGGCCAGCTTGGACGTCAAGGCTGGCTTCAGCGTTTCCACACATTTCTTGAGCTGAGCTGCTGAAGCCCGATGCCCAACCTGTTCGTAAGAGGGCTTTGAAGGGCGGACACCGCTGCAAGCCCCGTCCTTGGCAGCTTGAGAGGTACCCTTCTTGAGTGAATCGGATAGACCTCGGATAGACTGGGACTCACGGAGTTTGCATCTGAGGCCACCGCAATAGGCGGAAAGGTTGCGGCCATGCTTTGCCTGCTGAAGTTGCGGGCTGACGCGAGTGTCCGAGGCGAAGGTGGCAAACCACCGGAAGCCGCAACAACATGGCAGCCACTGCGCGAGTCTCTCCCCGTGAAGGTGGGCGGAGCCTGACGGCGCTTGCAGCACTGCATGGCCAGCATGCTGCGGGCTCTGCAAATCGGAGGGAATTGCCATGGGCTTTGGGGTTATTTGGTTTAACAGTTTAGCACTTCCGTTTGGCTACGTTGGGATGTCATCTGTGTTACCAGCTTTCGGTCTCCAGTGAGCAAGCTGCTGATGGTCATTTGGTCGTTTTTCGTGAAGTGCATTATTCGCAACTAGCTATGGATCGTGTTGGTGTTTTCGAGATGGTTCCTGCTTGTTTTCTGAGCAAGGCATGGAAGTGCAGTCAAGAGAGCTACACCTCCGTGTGCTCAGATGTTCAGGCGATGGCACAAGTCCTGATGCAAAACAACACTCAGAAGTGGAAAGTGGTTTGGCGGATTCTAATATTTGCACATGCTCAGCTGCAGAGCTGTAAAGTTGCAGCGAGGCAAGAGACAAATGAGACAAACAAACGCGGCTTGGGAACGGAGAACAACGCGGGGCCTGTGGACCAACAAACTTTTTTTTTGTGGGACGGAGGCTTTGTCCAGAGTTGTGCGGAGCTGAGAGCGATTCGAGGCTCTACTGGATGCGCTCTTGGAGAAAACCTCAGGCGACGTCCGGGCTGCACACGGAGCTTCTTGCGTTAGTCGTCTCATGAACCTTAGGTGCAGCTTGGAATCCGATAGCTAGAGCAGAGTTGTTCGGCATGCAGGCGGTCCTGTGGCTGCAAGAAGTGAAAAGGCTCGTGGCATGCACTGACGTTGGTTCTCGAATTGCACACGTCAATGCTACCTGGGCGAGGCTACATCGAAGAGGAGGACCAAAGAGCACGAGGTTTCGGAGAAAGCTGGCACAAAGCTAGAGAAGGCTCGGGCAAAGCCCCGGAAGCCGCCAGAGCTGTTCGGTTTTGCAGGTGGTGGAATTTCCAGAAGCCGAGGAAGTCCCCAGCCAATCTACCGGCAAGTGCGCCGAACATGCCCTCATGTAATTGTAGTCGCTTTCATGCGAAAATGCGGGAGACCTGGAAGTCTGCATGGCAATTCATCCCGCAGGCCGAGGAAAGGCGAGGGCCATAGCAAAGACGCAGACAAGGACATGGGCAGTCTGTGTCTTCATGCGAAAGCTTAACTTTGTTCGTGGGCTCCTGCCACAAGACCGCGCACAGGAGCATACCAAGAAGGATGGAAGTGAGCGAAAGGCAAGTCCCACTCGAAGCCATGCAGGCTTCTAGTCGGATGATGTTGGATGTCGGTTGCAAGCCGTAGACAAAAGCGAGATCCTCCAAAACATGCCACCTAAGGAAAGGACCAGCGCAAGGACCCGGGCAGAGACTCAGCCTTGTCATCCCCAACTGTGCGCTTGCACCACTGTGGCCCGTGGGCTCGGAATGTGCTTTTCAAAATCGTGCTAGGATCCGAAGGAAGCAAAAGACGACCCTGAATCAAAAGGCATCAAGGAGGGCTCGCACCTCGAGGTGCCGAAGAACAGCGCCAGGGGGAAGCTTCAGAAGGACAGAAGCTGACTGCATCTGCGGTCCACTTTCGCCGATACATCTCACGAAGAGCCGCAGAGGAGGGGAGCAAAGCTCACCTGGAGCCTACTGAGCCAGCTGAGTCGGTTCCTGGCTCGGTTCAGTGCACCATGTGAAACCTGTGCCTGGGGTTGCCTGTTGGATGGGGTGAGGCATCAGCTGTGTCGCAGCAAAGCTGGCGCAGCCGAAAAACGGATGTCACTGAAGATGAGGACGTTGAGGGCGAGGATGGCAAAAAGACCAAAAGGGTCAAGGTAGAAAAGCAGCCAGACATGGCACTGCGCTTGCCTGAGCCGACACGCAGATTTCAGATTGCAGTTTCCCTGCCTTTGACTCTCGCAGGTACGAGCAAGCCGAGGCCTTCAACAAGACGCTTCCAGCAAAAGTTGATTTCAGCCGCGTGCCCACGTTATTGGACCTCGCAGTCCCGTCCTCATGTAATCATGTCATTGCATCCCAGGTGTGTCGCAGGCCGTGGGGCTGAGTCTTGAACTGTGAGTTTCACTTGCTTTGCGGTTTCCGTCGATTGCGTGTACTGTCTAGGGCCTAGGGAGTCTTCAGAGCTTGGTGTGGAAAGACTTGTTCCACATGCATGGCCAGGCTCTGGCAGAAGTGGACGACGATGGCCGAACTCCCCTCGGGCTGGCGGTGCAGGTCCTCGCTTTTGTCACGGGCGGGCTATGGGCCATGGGCCTTGCTATTATGGGCATGCTGGGGTATGCAGCTGTGCGGCCGATGCCAGTTTTTGTAGAGGCCGGCCATGTGCGCGTGACCTCCCTGCTGTTGGACAGAAAAGCCTCTTTGGAGGTGGCTGACAAAACAGGCGGGGGAGCCATAGTTGGACCGTATGCAAAGGCAAAACAGAAGCAATGTGTGGTCGCGGAGGCAACACGATTCTCATGCTGGCAGCGCGAGGTTCGTCTCGTACCACTCTGATGATTGTAGAGTGGCAGCCTCAATCCGATAGAACAGCTTGAGCATTGTCGTTGGTTCGTGCATGTGCTGACCTTTGCATTGCTTCTTGCTATCAGCTTGCAGAGCCCTCATGCTGTCAGGATATTTTTAGTTTTTAGTGGTGATTGTCAGGCACCTCCTCGCGGCACGTGCAGATGTGCAGGCACGGCATAGCTCGAATGAGGGAAGGTGCAGCGGCGTGCACAACACCCCATTCCAACGGCCTGCTCAGACACAAGACCTGCTTTCGCATGCCATCGGATTGGACATAGCAGTGACGTGTGCGGCTCCCTGTTCACCAAATGCACCTCCAAGGCTCAAAACGATGACAAATGCACCGCGGCAGACGTCGCCAAGGCCCCTTGCTTTGTGAAGTGCTTTCTGCGCAGGAAACACTGACATAGGCCATAGGCGTGAGGGCTTAATGCTGCTCACCCTCCAAACCTGCAGCAGGTGTTGTGATCACATATGTTATTCCTCCAGCTTCGGCTTCTCCTCCCACTGATACCCCTGTCCAAGAGACTGACGGAAGTAGGCTGCAAAGAGAACCTTGCAGGTACCGAAGGTGCGGGAACTACTCAAAAATCAGATCGAGCGGCTCCAGGTCAACTCCTCAGGGTTAAGCACCGAAGAATCCCGAAAGGCCACGCAGGCGTGCTTTATGCAAGGTTTATCGAAGTGAAGTCTTATTGGCCCTCCTTTCGCTTCTACCCGCTTCTACTCAATTTATCCACAGCCTTCCACAGCTGTTTTCTGCAATGAATGCTTGCAGACACCCCACGGTGGCACGAAGCATTTCCCATTCCAGAGCCATTTTCGAGAATTTCGCAAAAGATTGCCCGATTGCTGAGCCACCGCGCAGCACACTTTATGTTCAACCTGCAAACCTGGCTGTAAGCAACCGCCTGTCGTTGTAGCGCTCACTACGAGGGTCTGGCATGTGTCTAGTTCATGTCGCATGCCACCAGCATGCATCACGTCGAAAGTTTGGCAGTTAAAGGAGTCAATCTATTGTAGTATTGCCATGATGGAACATGCGTAAGCTTGCAGTTGGTGGTAGAGAGAAGGAGACGCGGCTACCCCTCGCAAGTCAACCCGCGTGAAGCGACAGTTCTTCCCGATACTTGCCCGACCGTACTGGGCCGCTGCTAGCATCAGGTCGGCAAGAAGCTTGGTCAGTCGCAGAGCCTTCCCGCTTTGAAGGCGTCCTGCGCTTCTGTGACTGCTTGCTTCTGCCATGTGAATGGAGTTAAAAAGGGCGTTTGTCTTGAGAAAAAAGGCAGAATTTTTGTGCAGGCTCCTGCGCCTGAGAGGAGGAGTAGCCGGAATAGCGAGCAGCAGCCCCAAGACTTGATTCCAGCGAGCCTCGCGTGTGGCTACACTTGCTAAGGTCTGAAGAGCCTCCCTCGCAGGCAGCGTCGTTGCCAGGCAATCGACATGTGACCTCGTGGTGTGGCTTCTGCTTCGCTGCGGGGACCCGCAAGTGCGGAGATTAGCCTGCTTGTCATTTCATGGGGTGCCTGGATCAGAGGACCACATGTATCTTTAGCCCACATGTCCGCCTCTCATGATGCCCGACTCCAACCATACCAGCCCGCTTCCTTACAGGTGTGGTTTACATACAAGTTTAGACAAGACCGGAAGAGCCGATCCCACCAGCAACACTGGAAACGAGCAGGCGTAGGCGTAGGTCCTTCATGAACTTTGCGGCCCCGCCGCCGTGGGCAGCGGAGGCCACCCCACGCGCTCAGCACAGTTTGGCGGACCTTGCTGGGGCGGCAGTGCCCTTCCCCGGTGTTCCTTGGGCACCAGCCTCCCGCAAGGCACCCGTGAACTTTCTGCCGGCCTGGCAGGAGCTGCAACTGCAAAATCAGCTCTCCCAGAATGAGTCGCCACTTCTTCACCAGCCGGTGGCCTTTCAGGCTCCGCTCGGTCAGAGTATCCAGAGCCAGCCCGGGCAGATGAAATCAGCGAGGAAGCCTCCGGCACCACAGAGCTTCGGCTTTGCCTTTCCAGGTGAGCTGACAGACGAGCAAGAGAAGAAGGAGAAGAAGAGACGTCAGCAGCAGGAGATGCAGATGGCCTTGGCCGCGCAGATCAAGGAGCAGAAAGCTCGCAAGGAGACGGACAGGTCCGAGGCTAGAGCGGAGGCGGCGGCCGCAGCTCCGAGGGAGGAGCCTGGGTCTTCTGGGCCTTGGGAGGGCATGGGCCGATCCGGGCCCCAGCTGGGGCCGAGACGCCGGCCGGAGCCCTCCGCCGTTGAGCCGGACCAGCGAGAGTTGGAGCGTCGCAGACAGCAGCAGGAGCTCTCGTGGGAACGGGGTCCAACTCTAAGATAGCCTATAGGCCTAGGCCGAAGCAGCGCACTCGTTTTTTTCAAGAGGCTTCTAGCTTGCCAGATGAACGATCTGATTTTTGTTTTAGAGTTTTGGGCTTGAGGGCGTGAGGGTATGTCCTTGAACAGCGAGTCCTGCTTCGCAGTCTCCCTAGACTTTCCAAGCATGGACAGCCATGGCACAGGTGACAGGATTGGGGTTCATCCCAAGTCACATGGAGTCCCAAGCAATGGCTTGGTTACGCCTGTGCTACCGCTAATGCTACTGCTACTCCTTCTGCTGCTCCTCATGCTGCTTTCGCAATTTTCACATGTTTCTCAGGAGCTGCAAAGGGTCTTGGCAGCCCAGGTGGAGGAGGCGAAGCAGCGCAAAGAGGAAGCCAGGCAGCGTCAGAAGGAGGAGGAGGATCGGGAGGAGCAACGCCTTCGACGTGAGATTGAAGAAGAGAACCAAAGAGAGCTTCGGAAGGCGGAGAAGCATGAGGCGAAGAAGGCATCTCGTGCTCGCGATGTGGATACAGAAGCGCGGGAGACCGCAACGGGTCGCTCAACTAGAACCCGGGAGCGATTCCGTGACGAGCCTTGGCGTGAGTCCCACTCCGGCAGACCCCGAAAAACCCGGGATCGGCTCCGGGACACGCGCCACGGCCGGTCCAGGCGGCAGCGCACCGAATATCCTCGAGACTGTGAGGCTTCTCCAAGCCGAGAATTCCGCGAGTGGCAGTCGCCGGTGCCATCCCACGCAGGCCCAGCAGATACAGCCGGAACTTGGGCCGGTACTTGCTCGCCGCCCCCACGAAGGAAAGGCGACAGAGACAGGCGAGACGGTCGAGAAGGCCGAGAAGGGCGAGAAGAGCTCGGCTTTCAGGGCTTTGTGGAGCAGCAGAGGCTGTTGGCAAGCGAGATGCAGCGACAAGTCTTGGAGCTAAGAAACCAGCGAGATGAGGCCCGGGAGCAGGCTCTGAAGGTGAAGGAAGATGCCATCAACGACCGTCATCGGCACCTCCAGGATCCAGCCTTTTGGGGTACGGCGGGTACGGGTGTTTTTGCAATAAGCTTGGCTTCCCAAGCTAAGGCAGTGCTGGTACCTTCCTTCACATGTTTTGACGCTCTTTTTTTAGGCGATATTATGGTGTGTTAACATGCTTGAGGAGTTGCAGCAGTGCTTGCTGGACCAGCTGCAGAGCAAGCCTGACCCCAGCAAGGCTTCGCAGGAGATCGAGGACGGCAAGTTCAAAGAGAATCCGGTGAATGTGCTCGCCGACGACGTGCCCGAGGTTTGGGAGCATTCCATCGCATCGCACTCCCGCTTTGTGGCCATTGATGCCGGCTTGGCTGTGCTCCATGGGGCACTCAAGCAGCCCGAGTTGCCCCATGCATCCGTTTCTGAGGCTCTAGTTTCACCCCTCGAAGTTTCACACAAAAGGGACAACGCTGTTCAGCGCCATGATTTGAATGCCCTTAGCTACAAGTCACCGGAGCAACCAGCTGCAGCTCCGCCACATTCTTCTCCGCTTCCTGCCAGTGAACAAAGCAGCTCAACCGGCGGAGCTTCTCCAAACTTCCGGCTTACAGAACAGCTTGACAAGGACAAAGCTGCTGCATTTCGGAAGGCTTTAGACACTGCGAGCGGTCTTCCTGCAGATTTGCGCGACGACTTGTGTGCCCTGCTGGAAGAGTCAGTGGAGACCGTGATGCCACCGGTGGTGCCAGCGCCCTCGGCTGCCCAAGGCAGTCGTGCTGGCAGACCGCCCGTTGGCAAAAGCGACGTCAAGGGAGAAGGGATCCCAGGAATCCCCTTTCCTTCGGGTCCTCAGCGGCCGCATGCAAGCAGAGCTCGCAGCAGCACTCCTGGCACAGCAGAGCTCACCACCGTCACAGCCGGGAGGCGCCATAGTCGGGAGGAGCGGCGAGCTCACAGCGCTGCCGAAGCCTCCCGGCGCGAGGCCAGCGCGTGGAGGCGCAGCGACGCTTTGGCAGCCGCTGCTGCCGGCATCGTTGGAGCGCCCCAACTAGGTGAGGCTATGTAGCAATAGATGGAACCCTGGAGCTGTACAGAATTTCACTGAGTCTCGGCTTCGTCCCCGAGTCGAGGCTCAGACATGCCAAAGCTGGCTGATGTAATGGGCACGGCAACTACCTGCAGATGCCAGAAGCGTCGTCTGCTCGCTGATGTAGCCCGACTCTCTTTGCAAAACGCAGCTGCTAGCTGCTAACAGAAGCAACACTGAGCTTTTTCATCATAGGTTACAGTACGACTCATTACGGTCGCTTTGGTTGAACGTGCTGTGCACCGAGCTTTGGCAGGTGGACGAGTTCGTCTTGAACATTTGCTCCCCGGATGCATCTCATGTTCCAACCTCCTGTTACGATTTGTCACAGTTGCTTTTTACATTGAGACTACGAGCTAGCCTAGGCCCGCCAATGTTCCGTCTGCATCTCGTTGTTCCAGACCGGCATTCAGCTGTCAGAAAGCCCACCCCTGTAGCATGTGACTCCGGTGATAAGGCCGGACATTCTGGAGGCCGAGCTGCAGCACACAGACGCTTTGAGCTCTTGACTATCCAAACCTGTGCGAACAGGACGCAATCCTTACCTTGGTGAGCCTGCGTCGTGCACCGCAGCCCAGGGCGATCGAAGTTGCAGCGGGGAGCTCATTCTACTCTTGCAGGTCTTTCCGAGCACATGCGAAGTGAGTGTTTTATTCATGGCCGCCACAGCAAGGGCTGGTAGTGGTGGTTGAGGACAACCTACTTAGGGAGAACCCGTGGCATCTTCAAGGAATGCTCCAGACGGCCTTTAAATTCTCAACGGTCCGCTGGAGTGCTTTCGAAGCTCAGGTGCACCCCATCACCCAACGAACGCTAGGCCGGAGAGCACGGACGGTCGCGTCTCAGCACGAGCAGTGAGCCCGAATCTTTCGGCCGCAAGGCCACGCTTACGTGGACTATGATGACGAGGTGTTGGCAATACAGCTTGCCGATGCCAAATGCGATGCCAAGAAGGATCCGTTTCGAGGCCGGGCAAAACGCGATGTCCAGCAGGCTGAGACCATGCCGGCATGGTCACATGACATGCGAAGCAATCGGACCGGCATGCCAAGCACCCACACGCCGTGAGGAATGATGAACTTGCAAAGCAGTGGCGGGCTTTCGAAACGAACAGAACTGTTCCTCAGGCACAGTGCAGCTCCTCAAAGAGGAATGCTTTCGCCCCATGCGCCGAGCCTCTCGAGCCTCTCAGGGCCTTGACCCCGGAGGTTGATCGAAATTTCCTCATCCATCTTGCTTCCGTCATGTGCTCTTCGAACTAGCCGACTTGAAGGGCCTGCTGTAGCTTCGTCCTTTCCAGCACGCTTCGGCTTTCAGCAAACAGGAAGCATAGAAAGCTCCGCTAGTCTGACTGCGGTTTGCTTTTGCAGCATGTTGGATCTGCACCAGCTTTATGTGGCCTGAGGATCCTGGTGAGCAGCAAGTCTCTGTGATTCGGTGTTGACGCATGATAGGCTGCTCTGGTTCTCCGGAGGAGACCAGTATTTCGTGCCCCAGCTGTGCATTAGTGGGATATATCGGCTCCTGTCTCTCAACATCTTCTGTATCCCTTCCTTCTTGAAGCATTGCTTTGCATTGCAGTTGCTCAGATACCTAACCTGCTTACCTGCAGCTTTATGCATGAGGGCTGGTAGCAGCCTGGCCTCTTCTTCCAAAATACAGAGGACCTCTGAGTTGAGACAATCTGCCTCTTCGCTGCATCATGCGGTTTCGAGGCCCGAAATGCAGACCCTAGGATGCATGTGCATGGGAGTGTTTGTTGTTTGCCGCGGCTTGACGCTGTACATTACTGCTGGGGCTTTTGTGGCCTTTCAGCACCTGCCGTCTCAATTTTTTATGTGGCCGTGCCTAAGGCACGACTGTTATGGATGATTTGGACAGAGAGTTCGGTCATCAGGGACCCTGACAGACTACTTCCCAAGTAGCCTAGAAGATGGCAAGTGCTGTTTCCTGCCTCGAAGTGGCTAGGGGGCAGCACGCTACTTCGTTTCCAGGTTCCAATTGCAGCGACTTAGTGCTGGAAGATGTTCGTGCATTTTCACACCACGATGGAAGATGCTGCGATTGCCTCTTACGTTGTACATCGCGCTGAAGCGTGCCGTGTGTGAGCTCGAGTTTTACTTGTCAACCTGCTTCGCCCGTCATGGCTCATGCTGAGTTGTGGTGCCGTTTCGTGTCCACAGTGGACGCAGGCCTTTCAAAGTGAACACAGACTTAAGCGAGTGAAGGAGTTGCAAGTGTCTCTTTTGAATATGGTTATCATAACAAAAAGGCAACGTCGCCACTCAAGGGGCGAACCCAGTAAGGTCGGCATCGACAGCTGTCACCTTTAACAGATTTACATGTCATGGCACGGAACAGCCATGCCCGCATGGGGAAACAGCCATGCTCCACCCTCGGAGGAAAAACTCATGTGGAACAACGTGTACTCGTCGAAAGACATACTGTTCTACCTTGTGAGGCTGATAGCCGGCGCTCGTCCTGGCCGCCGTCTCAGATGAGACAAGATTCTGGTTAACGGGCCACGTGTGACAATCATTCTCTCGATGACAGCGAGTGCTTCTGCTGTGCTGCGCATGTGCAAGGTGTAGTGCTTCGCTGGAAGGTGCCATGCTTGTGATTTTCCTTGGTTGGGAAAACCAGATGTCTGTGATGCTGATTGACTGTCGCAGGACGTGGGGCCGGAAGCATCGTGGCCACACTCTATGCAGAGTTCTTAGCATGAGCCGAAGGGTGGGCAAATAGGGACAGCAGGCAAAGCTTTATAGCCGCAAGCAGTCACTCGACGGTGTTGCCAAGTTCTTTCCTGTTTCAGGCTCAGCAAGAGAAGCTACACAACCTCGAGTTGAAGCTGAGGCGTGTGTTCGGAAACCCAGCTTCGGGCTGAAAAAGCTTGACATTTCAACATGCAGTAATCTAATCTAGTTGAATGGCATCGGCCGGTCCAAAGGCTAAGCCCGCTAGGTGATCTTGCTGTGTCCTGCAAGTTCTTGGGCTGCCAGGCAGCTTCAAGCAACTCCCAGTGATGCTGCGGAGCT
Source organism: Symbiodinium sp. clade A Y106 (assembly GCA_003297005.1). Taxonomy (NCBI): domain Eukaryota; class Dinophyceae; order Suessiales; family Symbiodiniaceae; genus Symbiodinium; species Symbiodinium sp. clade A. Next base: position 104,028 of record BGNK01000719.1, read on the forward strand.
CCCCAGAAACAGAGGCAGGATGTTCTATGCTGCTATGCTGCTATGCTGCTACGAGAGAGCCGAAGCTGTCGTAAACAACAGTTTACGACGGTCAGAATCGGAAGGCATCGCAGAGCCTTTTCTGCAAGAGCTTGTGCGTTCCGCCAATCATAGTGCCATGTGGGTAACGATGGTTCACGCAGCGACTCCTGACCATTGAGCTGAGGGCCGACCACAATCCTTATATGATCGATAGCATATTTGTTTCCCTCCCTCTCCCCCTGAAACTCTCTCTCTCTCTCTCTCCTTCTCTATCCCTCCCTATTCTGTGTACTCTCTAGGTTCTTGAGACACTCAGGAGGCAATGCGATGTTTCCTCATTTTGTCACTGGTGTGTCCCGCCATAGTATCCCCATTGCCAAAGCTCCGGGTCGCACTGCATTCTTCTGTGACTGACACCATGCTGGACAGCATATGCCCAGCAATGGATCTTGTAATTCCGGTATGCTGGAGGGGTGTGTGAAGGATGTCCATGCTTAGTTACGCTGCTATGCCGCAGGTTTTGCCTGTTCGAATCAGAGAGAACCGGTGCTCTCCCTCACATGCCATGTTGGGCGTTCACGAGAATCTTGGGCAAGGTGTGGTGCCCAACATTGACATCGTCATTCCGGACTTCGTGGACTGCTCGGGGCCAGAGCATGCGGATTGGCAAGATTTTCGAAGTATGTTCGAAGAAGTGTCCGAGCATGCATCTGCGCGGAGCGAAGACCCTAGAATGCATTCCTTTCCGTCGTTCCATCCCTCACTGGCTCGTGAAGCCCATAGGCTCTACAAGAAATGGTACGGTCTCGCGGTCCTATTCCGGCAGCCTTTTTGTGCTTGTGTCACAGGATAATGATTAAGCCCATTGGGAAACCGAAACTTTGTTTCTTTTTCCCAACCCCGTGCCGACACCTGGCACCATGCAGGTATGCTGCACACTGGCATGGAAGACTATCCGCCCGGCGCAGCCTCATTCTATCATAGCTGCCATTTTCAGGAGCGGACGGAATACTGTCTCTACGGACATGTCGCGGCCCTGACCTATTTGGCCAAGTACACAACAGAGGAAGATGTGTCCCAAGACTTCGCAAGGCACGCGATGCGGCTGCTCCACTGGAACCTTTGCCTGGACTTCCTTGAGTCTTCGACCTGGGCATCGTGGGGCTTCTCGATTCTGACACTTTGGGACATGGTCCAGAACTTTGTATACCCACAAGTCTCCCTTCTCCACCAGTACCTAGACTGGGGCCCTGGCACGGCCCCCAATGCGATGTCGTCTTCGGAGGCTCAGGGCTCTTCAGGCTCTTCAGGCTCTTCAGGTTTCTGGGTCTTGGAGTTGGGGACCCACCGTGCCCTCTCCAACGAGCCTGTTTCTATGCTGAAGCACGTGCTTTCGAACTATGACGTCGTCCACGAGAACCCCATCAAGCCATACCAGGGACGGGCCGAGGCATTTGTTCATCCGTTTCCACGGTCTTGTAGCCCAAACTGCCCTCACCAGCAGCTCAGTGGCAACGTGCGAGTGTTTTGCCAAACACCCCAAGTTACATGCTCTAAGAGGGTTCCTCAACCAATCAAGAGGGGCGTGGCCCATTCTAAGGCAAGACAGTGTCCCGTACAGCTTCCCTGTCTTTGAAGATATGGACCAGTCAAGAAGGGGCTTCCATGAGTGGGTGCAAGGAAGCCTCTTCAACAAGGCCGAAATACGAAAAGCAAGCCTCCTGCTGTGCACGAACCCGGTCTACTACTGCAATTTCTTCGCTGGCCTCAACAAGACAATCCTTGGCTACTTTGGCCTTCCCCTGCTGTACATGGTGCCGGAAAGCAGTTGGTCAAGGTGAAGGGGTTCTCAAAGAGAGGGAGTTTTCACACAGCCACTGCTGTGACAGTAGTTGACAGTAGCGCTCAGTAAACAGAGTGCTTGTCCCCTTCAGTTGGATCGACGAGTTCATCGACATGGCCTCCATGCCCACGAGCTTTTTCGTCTCCAACAACCGGCTGCATTCCGAGCAGCTTGCGTGGCAGAGCGGTGTCCGACTGCACGTGCTACAGCCGGTGGCCGACTATCTGAAAGAAACATACTCTCCACAGAGGCTGGGGGACATCCTTGTGCCCGAGCCGCGGGAGGCTTGCGTTCTGCACTGCCTTATCCGAGCCTTCAAGCCTGCCAACTATCCTTTTAACTTCTTCTCCAAGGCAGATACAGATCGAACGATCCGAACATTCGTGACATTTCGCGCCATTGTCCTCTTCCCGCATGACTTTGCTTTAATGACGTTTTATGAATTCTATGCCATGGGGGTGCCTTTGTTCATGCCATCGCATCTGTCGAAGTACCTCTTTCCGTTCTCGGCATCTGTGCCTCTGCTGGACTGGGTTCCAAAGCGTATTGCCATGCAGGGAGGCCGCCCACCCTACTCTCCATTGAGCATGACGACCGCGGCGGCACTTCAGTTCTGGTCGAGTTTTATTGACTTCTTCGTGTTTCCTGGTATTCAGCATTTCGATAGTATAGCAAGCCTTCTGATCATGCTGCCGTCGTCAGATTTCGAATCCGCAAGCCGACGTATGAGAGACAACCGAGAGGCGCGTGTGGAAAGTGGTGCTCCATTTTGGTCGGCTGTGGCGGCGTCTGCACTTCGAGATGGGCTAAGGCCGTAAGCACTGAATGCTCAGGCGATCTCAGCCACGTCATCTTACGGCTTCTGGACGGCTGCGCAATTCTTGCAGTGGTCGCCAGGACGGCAGAGCGGGTTCTGGGCACCTGCCCGCAGCCTTGCACGCTATCGTGGACCGGCCGGCAGCAGTTGTACGAAAGCTTCTGAACGACCGGCTGCTGGCAGTTGACACTGCTTCGGTCGTGGACACGCTAAAAGTTCTGGGTTGGGCACGGAAGTCACCAACATCATCACCAGCAGATCACCAGAAGGGTCAACGACATAGAGCGTACAGATTGCGCACCAACCATTGTGCAACTGGGAAGTCCTACGTGGATGTGTTGCGCAGCACGTGCATCTGCATGATGGGCTGCTGTAAGGCCTTTGCAGGACAGTCCTTGCTACCTGGTACATCTGGTGGCTGACAAGTCATGGTGGAAAGGGGTGCAACAGTGTGAAACAACTTGTGTTGAGAGTGTTGGTCTGACCGGACTTGCAATCCACTTCTTGATGGGGCATGCATACACTTGCGTCAAGTGGACAAGCTCTCAAGTGTCCTTGCCACTCGTGCCGAACTTCTTGCGCTGCACCAGACACGGCGTAGAAAGGAGAGCGCATTTTTGTCGGATGGAGGAATGGGGCCTCAACTTGCTGCTCAGTTCAGCGGTTGTTATAGAGTCCTTGTCCAGCAGAGAAACGTCTTTGCGCCTGGCCTCAGGTGGCGGCGGCGTCGCCTCCTTCCTCGAGGACGTGGCGCGTCGTTTGGACGCTGTCAGTGACCGCCTCCAGGCCTTCTGGCTCAGTTGTCGGCTCTTGCATGCAGATCTCAGTCTCCTGCAATTCTGAGCATAGCAACATGCGGGCAGTGGAAGGGTTTTAGGTTTGCGTAACTGCTTTGCGTCCCCGATGCTGTCTGAGTTCAAACCGAACCGGCCCCGTCACCCTTCGAGGCCATGCTAGTGCACAGCACTGGCTTCTTTCATGTTTTCAGATATGGTCTAACGTTGCTCTGCTGGCTCACTTCTTGGCCTTGGACTGCCGCAGGGGCATTTGACTGCCCAAAGCAGAGCGTGGATGGCGAGGTAGGCCTTGAAGTTCAACTACTGCAGACGAAAAGCAGCTTGGAATCTCGTCATCGTGCCGGAGATCATGCCTGCTCGGCTGGGTACGGGCCAGGTATGCATGTGGTACAGCTACCGAGCATTGAGAGACAATTTCTCTTCCTCGTGCCCCCTGAGCTCGTGGCCTGGAGCAAGCAGCTCTACTGTAGAGACTCGAACACAACGGGTTGAACACCGGGAGTTTTGGCAGAGTTTTCTTGAGTTCCGAGGTCCATAGCAGCTCTGGGGTGCCTCTCGTGATGTCTTTCCATGGCACTTTCGAGTCTCCCTGGTTCCACGAAAAGGAGGTTGGCTACATGGATGTGCTGTCACGCCACGGCTGGTTGGGAATTCTGCCCTGGGGGACACGATTGAAAAGTTCGTCGGCCATGGGTGGAGTGAGGGAGTGCTGCTCCAAGTGGTGCGATTCCGAAGAGTGCTGCATGCAGGGTGGTTTCGTTTCTGCCAAGACCGAAGCTTGTAGTTGGTGGTGGCCACAGACGCAGGTAACCCTAGTCGACACTATTTGGAATTGGGTGGAGGAGCACACCTGTGTGGACCGGACGAAGGCTTGACGGATGAAGCAGCACACCCAAAGAAAACAATGGCTTAGCTAGAGGGTTGGTTTGTGTCGTTGTCCAAACCCAGCTTTGGACCAGGTCTTTGCAGCCGGCTTCAGCCTGGGTGGCAGCTTAGACTGGTACCTGGCATGCCACCGGAGCCAGTATTTCCGTGCTGTTGCACCCATTGAACCAGTTCTTTACATGGATGAGACCTGCGCAGAACCTTCTGCGAGGCCTCAGTTACAGTTGAGCACGAGACTATTGTGGAGTTTGTTTTGGGATTGCGCCTGGCTGCGGCTTTTTGGCTTCTGGGCTTTCGCAGCTTGTTGTCATTTCGGCTTCCTGACTTCGAGGCTGTATGGATTTCGAGGTAGAGGGCTCTACTCCACTGGCATGATAAGTCAAGCAAGATATCAATCGTCGGAAGTTTTCGACTTGCAGGCCTGCGTGAGGTCAAGATGAAGCGGTCCGTCCCCCATGGCCTCAAGCCAAAAGGAAAAAGCCTACGCCCTACGAGTATGCTACGTCTGTTACTTCGGAGTTACCCTGCAATGCGCGCTTCGTCCTTGCTAGGCAGGAGGGTAAAAATGAGTATGCTACAAGTGGCCAAACATCCAGAAACGTTCAAAATCTCCGGAGGCAGAGCAGCCACGGAGACAAGCTAGCCATGACAGCGGTGTACCAGTTCTTACCCGCATTATATTACTGTCGAGCCTGCGAAACCTGTTTACCAAGCATGAATTTCATGTGCTCGCGTGCCGCCAGGCCAGTCTCCATCCTGAGCTATGGTGGAACGCAAGACCCCAACGTCAACCTCGACAAGCTTGCCCGCATGACGGAGAAGCGTGCCCAGGCGTCTGGATGCGATGGGAAAGTTGTAGAGCAGCTGTCCGCCACCGCGACATCGCAGCAAGAAGCTTCTCCTCAGCTCACCCTAATACTCGAGCACTAGCGGACTACTGTAGCGTCTGCATGCCTGCTACAAGCACCTTATGTTGCCGTCACCAACCCAGCAGTGCTCCGCTGGCCCAGGTGAACTGTACAATCTGGTCGCAGTGCAGTGGTGGACATCTTTTCGAGTTCTGCGTCGTAGATGGCATGGCCCACAACATCCCTGGACATCTGAAGCCGGACCAGACGACTTTCATCCGTGCAGGGTCTGACGTTGACTGGACGAAGCGCACATTTGAGCGTTTCTCGCTGCTAGTGCAGCCCGGTCAGCTCCTCTTCTATACCCAGCCAACTCCAGGAGAGCTCGAGTGGAAGGAGGCGTTTTGGCCGCCTCCGAAGCTCACAGATCATCAGTATATACGACATCCAGGCATGCCCTGACCACACTGAGAGTCGACGGGCTTTAATGGCCGTCTGGCCGGTCTCGCTGAGACGCCCACGGCCGTATGCGCTGTCGGCTTTGGGCCTGCAAAAGAGTCAAGAATCCGATCCCTGGCGACAGGAGACGTGCTTTCAATGGGCCCTTGGCCTGTGCCGCCTTTGCCTTTCCAGATGCCAGGCCCTTCCGGTCAGTCAGCCGGCAAGGCCAAGACTAGACGAGACCTGCGGAGACACCTTGCAGTAGGCCCTGATCCGCCTTAATTCTCGCGACATGCCAGGTCAGCTGCACATCAGAGAGAGGCTTCGGCTGAGGCCAAGGCTGGGCTTCTGCACAGTTTTTGCGCTGAAGGAGATGTTCCCAGAGGTCGACGAAGGACTGGCCGTGGGTTGGGAGAATGAAAAGACTCGCAGTGCTGTGACCAGGATCGAAGAGGTTCATTTCGGAGGTTTGCTGTGCAAGTCACTAGCGGCTGTGCGAGGATTTCCGGATTTTGCAGGAATCCGGCGAGAGCCACCAGCCCTACGTCCACGGCCCGTCTACACAGGCGTGGGTGCCTGTGCGTGTGTGCTTTTGACATCCTGCACTCAGGCCACACAGGCCTTGGGTCAGCACCGAGTTGGCCAGAAAAGGCTTTGCTCTTCATTGTGCATGCCTTGGGACGACGATGGAGTGAGGGAGTTTGCAGTTCGCACAGGCCGAAGATGCTTGGCGGGAACAACGCTGGATTGCCAGCGGCCTCAGGGCCAACATGGTATTCGGGTGAAACGCTGACATGCCAGAACCCTCTTCCAGGAGCCGGTAGCTTCACAAGTACATCGCCCTGTGCAAGAAGTAGGCGGGAACGAGAGATGAAAGACGACATGCGTCCGGTAGGCCGCAGGAAGGATGCAGAGTGTTCGAGACTTGAACCCTGCCAGGTGTGAGAGAGGCGAATCCAAGCCCCTTGCCCCAGGCCAATCAACGATTCAAGGCCGGAAGTGGCGGTCCGTGCAGTGCTCTTTGTGAGCGTCAGGGTTCTGGCTCACAGTTCGGATGCATTTCTTGGGCCCCACAAGGCAGTACCGGAGCTTCCTGTAGCTGAAAACATCGACAGAGACGTTTTCCTGGCAATGGGCTACAAGGTCTCATTCAGATTTTTTGGGAAAGATCTTGTTCGAGAATTTGAAGGGAAAGCAAATGCCAAGCTTCAGGCCCCGCAGCCTCGCGACGTCGCCCTGCCGTATGACAGGCAGATGTCGGTACCTTCGCCTGACCCCTGGCAGGGCTCATTGTCTCAGCATGATCCCATGCTAGAGGGAAAAGGAAGGAAGGTGGAACCGCTCATACGAGCGCTTGGACTGATTCGCACGTCTGACCCTGAGGGGAGCAGCGCCAGCAACAGCGCTGCCTGAACGCGGTGCAGGCGGGGCTGGAGCAAATGCCATCTGCCAGTGGATCGAATGTGCTCGTATTGCATAACCTCCCCCGTTCAGCTTTGCTTGCAGATGGCACGTTGCAAGTAATGTTTTTTCCCAGAGTTTTTGACCAACATGTAGACGGGGATCTGTCGACAGGCATGCAGCCGCAGCTTTCGGAGCCCAAGGTGACGATGGCATCAGTGCTCGCTGCCAGCCTGTCCTGCTCGGGCTCCCAGGAGTTCGGTGCTGGCGTCTTCCAGGCGCCGGCCAGGCCAGACCATGCGTGCAGCCTTGCTCGACAACTCTGGTTTTTAGGTGGTTGAGGAGTGTTTCTCAGGCACGCACAGCCTGTGCAGCAGACCTCGTCTCCTCTGCCGCGGCGGAGCGATGTACCGCAAATGCTGACCAGAGGCCGGCGCTTCGTCTCGGTTGAGAAAACTTCATTGCGGTCTTAGCTTTTCGTCAAGACGTGAGATTTCGGGATCTCCAGGTTGCGAATGGCTGGAGCCTGTGACCACAGGTGCGGGAGCCGAACCCGCCTTGCAGGCACCATAAGAAGCTTGCAATCTGAGTGTTTCCGAAGCTCAATCCCGTGAGAGAAGGTGGTGCAGAGCACATCGTGAGCTTCTTAACGTCTTGGCCGCCAGGGTGACCCTGATCTAGCGCAGTCACAGGTCCCGGAGGCCCGGAGGTATAAGTGCTCGCAATCCCCAGCGATCCAGAGCACCTGGGCCATCTGGGCCAGCCCGGGCCTGGCCGGGTTGGCTGCGCTGAGGCCTCCCTACCTTGGTCCTGGCCGTTTGCCTGGCCAGGCGACCACTCTGATGCTTGCAGTCCGTTCCCAGCATTCCGTTTGCCAGGCATTGCTAGGGGAGGAACCACGCGAATTTGATCCGGATGTTTTGTGGGCGAAGTGATGCCCACAAGCTGTGCAATTCTTTCAGTCACGGAACTGCCATCAAAAGAGCAGGGCCGGACAGGTCAGCACAGGATGCAAGGACTGAGCATGACTAAGAAATACGTGATGTGCCAACATGAACCGACGTATCGTGACGGGATCATCGGGTCAGCTCTTGGATGACAGTCTGCCAACTGGAGCTGTGATGAACCGATTGTTTCCTATCGCTCAATCACCACTTCTGTTTCTGAGTCTTGTGTCTTTCTTGAGTAGTGGGAGCAGAGCGAAGAAAGTCACAGTTGCTGTTGCGGCTGCCTGACGCGTGCATGCAGCAAGAGTCCCCATTGCGGCCTCGAAGCCACGTTTCCAGCATCAAGTCAGTACAGCCTGCTGCAAAAATTCGAGAGGCAGCCAGAAGATGGGGGATGAAGTGGCCTAAGCAAAAAATAATAATTGCAGATTGCAGCGCCCATGCCAAGAGTTGTGAGCTGTGACCGATGTCCAGCAAGAGTTGTCGACCTTGGGCATATCCGTTTGCCCTTATGATTCGGTAAGTATACCGCGAGCACTTGTCAATGCTGAGTCAGAGGGAGCAATGGCAAACCTGCCAACCTAGCCATCCGTCCCCACACCTCCACCATGCTTGATGTGGATGTAAGCAGCTGCACAACAAGTTGTTGTCGATGGGCGAGCCTACACACTCACACTGATGGATCCAGTCTGCCTCAGTTTGAAGTTGCCGATTGCTTCACGAAGAAGCCCGTTAAGAATCCATTCAGATGGGTCAGAAAGTGTGCCGGGGCTACATCCATGAGCCAGGACGAAGAGGCCAGCAGTGTGCTGTTGCCGGCAGTTTCTGTGCTCGTTGAGCTGCGAAGCCAGGGCTTCTGTGGCTCCCGAGAAGCCCAGGCCAGGTTGGAAGATGTGTCAGAGACTCGCAGTTTAAAGCAAGCTCTAAACGACTCTAAACGCTCAAATCGCGAGCAGCTGTTCAACGGAAAGGCATGCGTAGTTTGTGGAAGCGAGCGTTCAGCACACGCAAGAGAGAGCCTCCTAGTGCGCGAGCCGGCAAAACAACAACATGAGCGAGTGAGCGAGGGGAGCTTGCGCCGCTGCAGGCAATCCGCGAGAACGAACAAACGAACACTGTCCGGACACCACCGGGAACTTTACAATGGAAGTAATGGAAGCTGCACCTCCAGCCTCGAGCTGGGCTTCTACGGAAATCAACATGTATGGCTCGCAGAACTGTGCTTGTCCATTCTGCCAGCAATGGCAGGACAAGTACCGTAGTAATTTGCAGCATGAAGTTTCCGAACACCCAATCTCGTAGTTTGCAGTCTCCGCAGCAGTGGAATGGCTTGGCGATGTTACAATTCACAGCTTGGCAGAAAGTGTGTCATCTACTCCACAGCTCGGATTGAAGACTTACTGTAGTTTACAAGCCTAATTATTAAACCGATTCAGAGTTGTTTAAGTCTTCTTGGATCTTGTCCGATTCTGTTGGTCTGTCGTGATGAAGCTGTTGTGCTTTCTGTGAGGCCTTGAAGAACGTGGCAGTGACGGAACTTGAATCACGGGCTTGTAGCCCGCCATGTAGTCTTCCCTGTGGGAAACAAACGAACTAAAGACGCTGAATCATGAACCAAACTCCCTGCTTCGTCAGCTCAGCCATGCAGGAGGCAAAAAAGACGCTGAATCATCAGCAAAGGTATCAACCCACCAACCCCGAATTTCGAAAGACCCGCCCTCCCCCTCCCAACACAGATTTTGCAAGATGGCAGGGTGCATACTCGGAACCAGACCACGACAAGCTGGACGCTGAGCTTCTAAAGGAGGCCTGATTGAAAGCTGTTGCTCTAACCCGGGAATCTTGAGTCGAAGTTGAGATGTGCAACCTTGAATGAGCAGATCCACCCGGTGCCACCAGGAGGGCAACCAACTCCTCAAGGCCGACGAGCCTGAGTTGGCCATCGAACGCTACGAGGGTGCGCTGGAAGTCTTAGGCCCCGTCGCAGTACTCTGCTCGTGAGTGCATCGATGAAAGGCTGCAAGCTACGCGCCTGCCGCAAGACTTGGCCCAAGCGAACCGACTCTCCACACAGCTGCTACGCCTTAGGTGTACCGGCGCTTAGTGCCATGACAAAGGTGCCTTGGTTAGCAAGGAGCAGCGGCCAGGCACGAGTAGGCTAACTATTGCCTGAAGAGATTCGTTTGTGTCACCTTCGATGCCAAGGTTCAGTGCACAGTTTTGGCCCTTCTCACAGGGGCATCGGCCTTGTCTGCAGAGGCCATGCGTCTTGGACAAAGTGAACGACGGATGGGCTGGGGGAAGAACCGGTCCTAGCTGTCCTAGCTTCGAAGATCGGACATCTGGTCAGGTGGCAGATTCATGGACGGAAGGAGACGGCGCCTGCAACCTGCAAACCAGGACGGGCTGTCCAATAGTCCTGGGCACAGTTGCGCTGCTCGTCCGAGTTCATTTGCAGATCCTGCGGGCGTCAGGATGGAGCAGGCGGAGTCGGACTACGTGCCCGGCTTGGTTGAGCAGTTCCTTCAAGCACCACTCCCGTCGCCAAACCGCAACCTCACAAGCGAGAATCCGCCTTTCGTCAAGATTTAGACATCTGGTCTTGCAAGAGACTTGCCTGCGCTCAGCATCTCTGAGCCATGATGTTGCAGAGGCAACGTCCCAAGAGGTACCCAGGTTCTCGTAGTGGGGAGTCAAGCAAAACAGCAAAACTTGAGGTGTGGATTGCAGTTGTGTCATGTACTCCTCTGTCGGTAGCCCCAACCTGTGAGCTTGACCCTCCGGAAGCTCCATGCTCTTCGGGCTAGGCGGCTAGGTCTGGGCAAGGCCCGCAACGTGCATTCACTCAGAGTAACCGAGCGATGATCTGTTTGAGGCTGGTGTTCTTGCACCAAGCTCGGGCAGCTGGCACTTCCATCCGCAAGCTGATCTCGAACTCCTCCAGGACTTTGGGGCTGTGAAGCTAAGGCTAAGGCCTGGCTATGGATGTCGGACTTCAATATGCTGACCTGTTATGCTGGATTCACTCCGAGGAACCTCGGCCTGAAGGCCCACGTCCCGTGCTACGGTGGAGTGGGCTGCAACGACTTTCGTCTGGAGGGGGATGCGGCAGTTTATGCTGGGCACTTCTGCTGGGAAGATGCGCAGCGCAGCCTCCAAGCAAAGGGAGCCAAGCAGGCACCCAGTTCTCGATGAGAACAGCCTGTGCTGTTTTGAGCGGATATAGTCCACCCGATCCACAGTAGATGCAGAGCTCACCTAATTAAGAAGGTAGCAGGACGTCTTGAGCACTTCGGGAGGGGGGTTGGGCGTGGTATACGCGCGCTTCTTTGCTGCAGCTGCTCGGCCGGAGGTCGGCTGCCTCACCAGCTTTCGCGAGCCTGTGCCACGAATCATGTCTTGCTACTCGGACCGTTTGGTGGGCTCCGAGCACGTGGCGCCGGCTTGCATGGGGGACCTTGGGCTGCAGCTGACTGCTTTGCTGCTTTTGCAGGGCACCTTCAGAAGCACAGCTTCAACAAAGGATCTCTCCGTGGAAAACTTGAAGAAATTGTTGGTGGACCGCGGCTGCGTGAACGAGCCGTTCCGGAGGCTCCGTACCAGAGTTTAGTGCAATGCGCTCAAGAGATGAGTGATGATCAGCGCAACCCGTTCGAGCGTGCAACTGGGACAGACAGTTCTGCACGATAACCTTGTGTAATCTTACACTGAAATCATGGAGGAGGAGGGATGGTAGCCGCTTGCCAGACATGGGTCCAGCTTCCGCAGGTTCAGCGAGTGTCAACCAAACTCAACGGTGAGCATGATCGACACGAAGGCAGTTTTGCCGGTTCCTGGAACGAGCCGTATCACCGTATCCCGTTGGTGTTATCTTTCAAGTGCTTGAGTTTGCCGTAAGAGTTGTTCGAGCGAGGCACGTCAAGCGGCTTGGCAGAACACGCTGGGCTACATGTCGCAGTGCGTTCCGATCATCCTGGGCAGACAAGTGTCCTTGAAGGCCGGGGCTCTCCGGGCTGTGTTCTTGAATGGCGGCATGCAATGGCGCCTGTGAGGTCGCTGCCAACCATTTTCCACAGCTTGCAGATGCGATCTGGGACATGAAGTCGCTGGCAGTCAACAGGACGTGATACAGGAAGAATGTACGGGCTTCTTGAGACTCTTGCACTGTTGCGAGGAATACCCACTACCTCAACCAGGGTGAATGTCACGTTCCGGATTCGCACATGGAGGCCAGGATCACCAGTTGATAGCAAGAGCACTTTGCTATTGCAATGCTTTGGCTTTGGTCTGTGATCTCTGTCACTTTGCACAGCTGTCGCATACGCGAGCCCTAAGACGAAGTCAGGCCATTAAAGAGCTGGCCGAGTCAGAGACGATGCCGCTTTGAGAGAAACACTTGGAGACGGGAGCTGCAGAGACGCCGAGACTTCCTGCCGGCTTCAGCCGAGGCTCTACGAGGCAGCGGTGAAGCGAATGTGGCAGCTGATGCTGAAGGTGTGAAGGTGATTGAAGGTGTGAATCTGAAAGCCACCGGCCTCTCGAGGAAATCTTCGATAAGAGGCGAGCAGTTTTAGCAAAAAGTTCGAGCCTTTTACTTGGCCAGGAGTGGCTCGCACCATGTGCACGACAAGCCTCGCCGGATAGGTAGTCAGATGCAAGCGGCCGCTGATGATATGGTAATGGCATTATGTAGTGATATGTCTGTCGGGCCATAGGTGAGGCGATCTGGCGATCTATGGCTGAAGTGGTGCCTTTAAAATGCTTGCTGCAGCTGTACTACACAGCTCAAAACGAACCGTTCATAATGTCGCGGTGGTCCCTTCTTTCAGTGAAGGCGCACTGTGCAGCTTCGGGAGGACATGCTCTTCACCATGAATTTTTCACAAGCTGTGTGCATCTGCAGGCATGGACCTCATGCCTCCTGGCTGCCGGCGTGTTGGCTAGCCAAGCACAGGTGAGTGGCCCCAACTCGCATGCCCCAACCGTAAGCACGTGACATTAGAGCTACAGGCTGATGACCTGTCAAGGCACTGTGCCAGAGCCTAAGAGCCCGCAAGCCCACGAGCCTGAGCATGCCTGCACTCGACTGGAGCCTGCGGCACTCCGCAGCCTGAGGCGGGTGATGACGTCAGTGCACTGCAGGTTCGGCAGGAGGAGATCCCAAAGGCCGTCGAAGCCGGATCCAAAGTGCTGACGTTTCAACGCTGGCTTTCTTTGGCAGGTGCCTTCCAATGAGTCGCTCTCACTGCAGCAGCAGCTTTGACGAAATTTGACGAAGCCGTCCTTCAGCCGCAGCAGGGTCTTCGCCGAAGCTTTCCGGATCCAAGGAGCGCCAGCGAGAGTCAGATGTTCACTGAGCTGGATCCGGTTATGCGAATGATTGGAAACTTCTTGCGTCTGCCATATCCCGAGCCAAATCAGCAAATTCGCATGAACAGACCCTTGATTTTCATGCCGCTAGATTGCACACCAGCTGCGAAAGCTTCCGGTATACAGCAAAGGTTTAGGTCCGGCAGAATTTGTGCAAAGCGCAGGGCTCTTTCTTCGTCGCGCCCCCCATTTCGTTATTCCGTAATGATAGATAGCTCCGGAACGAAAGGGACCGCTGACATCTTCGCGCTCCGCAGGCATCAAGCCAAGTCTGGTGGCACGTCCCTCAGAGAGTTGCTCTACAACGCCTCCATGCGAAAGGGCTGGAAGCCCTACATCCAGTGCTATGGCGTCCCAGCTGCATCGGTTGAGAAGTTCTTGAGCAGGCACCCGGATTTTGTCGATTTGCTTTCGTCTTGGCCGTGGAGGTGCTGTCGGCTGCCAAGACTTCCAGGCTCCCAAGACGAAAGCGGCGGTTTACGCTGGGCATTTTTGCTGCCCGTCCGCATGAAAAAGCCCTTCATGTGGGCCCTGTCCTGATTCATCCCGATTCCGTGGTGTCGCAACTTTGCATGTTGAGGCTGGGATGAGTTTGCACAAAACCTGCATCGCCGTGGAGTCAATGAGTTCTCTTGCGTCACCAACTTCCGGAAGCCTTTTTATCGCATCCTGTCCTGCTACTCCTACCGAGCCGTCGGCGTAAGGCGGGAGCGGTGACACGCAACCACGTGGTTGTCTCTCCCTTTTTGGCCGTATGGGGGGGAGGGTGTTTTCTGCTTCTGTGGATGTCAGGAAGGATGCGCCGGAGTGCATGGCGAAGCTGTCGCCAGACCAGCTCAGGGATGTTCTCCTCCAAGTCGGCTGCGTCAACGAGCCCTTCCGCAGGCGAGCGGCCATGCAAGGGTGCTTCGCCATGCCGGTCGCCCACTGTCTGAAGGCTGAGTGGCGAGTGCTCCGTGATCTCCCACGCTGGTGACTACTCCTCTCAGGCTGCCGAAAGACAATAGAGCACCCCTCAAAGGGTATGCCCGTAGCTGAGAGTGTCGAGATGATACTTGCACATCTTGCCTGTGCAGGCTCGAAGCGAGGTGTGGAACAGTACATTGCGCAACCTCGCCCAGTGCGTGCCCTTGTTCTTGGAGGAGCCCCAGTCTATGAAGGCACCGTTTAGTCGACGGTATGATGACATGAAGTCGACAACACAGTTCAGGGCACCCCAGAGCCAGTCCAGACACCCTTGCACATGCTGTACTCACAGCCTGCGTTAACCAGGCAACACCGAAACTAGCACAATGTGAAGATTGACTCGAAGACTGTGTCAACCGTTCTGAAAAAGAGTTCAACGCGGTAGGTGTCAGTCGTGAGGTATGAGCCGGTGCGACCGCGGTGGGGGATGGGGAAATGTACTGACCTGACCTTATCATCCGCGCAGCCCAAGCCCCTCACGCACAAATCGAAACTGCCATGAACAGCCGAAGCACCTGACCTAAACCCCAAAACACCTTGAAACCCCAAAGAAGATGTACCCTAAAGGGGCCCCAAACACTCCGACTGCGAACAAAGAGCCTCATCTAGAATCTAGCTAAACCCCAAACTTATTTGCCTCCCGACGTCTACATACTTCCTAAGCTGAAAAGAATTCAATGTGAAATTATCTATATTATAATGCTGCATGATACAATTTCTGACTGTAGGTGGCTGCCGCCTACTTCCCGCAGCTTTCCGGCAGCTTCCTGAGCTTGGCCCACGTCTCGCTCAACGAGACCCTTGGCCCTTGCAGCGGAAGCGGAAGCGGCTTTGGGGGGCGGTTCTTTTGGGGTTGGTTTCGAGGGTTTGATGTCATTGCCGGATGGCTGCATTCTCGGCACATCTCTTGGGTTTGACTGGCGGGCGCAGATCATGGTGCCAGCTTTGAGTTGTGGTTCCCCCCAGCACTGGGACCCACTGCCAGGAACACCAAGTACAACGCCAAGTGCAACATACCTGAGAGCCACTACAATGTTATCAGAGAGCTGGCCAAGTCCGAGGAAATGCTTCTTGGCAGAGCGTTGGTTGAGGGGGGGAAATGATGGTGGTTCGAGCTCTCTGATGCAAGAGCTGTTCAGGCTGTATGCAACAGCCAAGCGGAGAATGTGGCATCTTCGTTCCAAAGTCGCCTCCCTTCTGGAGGAAGAGCCGCAGGATCATTGATGTGGGCCCACGCGAGAAAGTCAAAATGATTGCCTTAAAGGCTTTATCGATATGCCGATATGCCTTTATGTCTATGTGAGAGGATGTTGCAAAGATTGAAACGAATTCACTGCTAGCTGGCCGGAGGCTTACTGTGGCCCCGGAAGATGGGCGCTTGAATTTACCCGGCCAGTTGCAGACAGGGTGGAGGTGGTTGTGTCGCAAGGTTATGCGGCAGTTTTCCCTTAGTTGAAGCCGGCTCATCCTGAAGGGATTGTGCTGGCATTAGTTTTGAGCCATGTCCCGACCTGAATGCAGGTTCTTGGAGCTTCTCTGGCATTTAATGTTTGCTTGCGGAGGGAACCGGTGCATGCGCGGCCGAAGCGTCAAGTCGCCTCGACACGTCGGCATGTGCCTCGCAAAATGGAGATGGCCCTTCCTTGTTGTTGTTTCCTACAAGCTTCCGGCTCGACCTCAAAACGACTGTTGGCGGCAAGCAGGCAACAGCAGCAGATATCTCCGGGAGAGGGCGACTTTGTCGGTGACCCAACGGGCTTCATGCGACACAACGAGTCGACGAGAACCGAGCAATTGCGCGCACGAGGCTCGGCAATCTCAGCGCTGCCCAGCTTGCCCGGGGCAGCCCCGAAAGAGCTTTGGAGGCAGAACTTGATATTAGATGCCAGGCATTGCAAGACGGCCCTGTGCAGCAGCAACGAGACTGAAACGTCGGCACATCGTATGAATGCAACTATTGTTGCACCTGCGCGTTCAAGGCAGCCCGATCGGCGAGTGGCATGGACACAGCCTACACCAAAGCATACTTCCGCGAAGCCAAAGTGCCCCGCCAAGACATGTCCTGTAATGAAGCCTACAGCCCTTGAGAGTAGAGAACTGCCGTTTTTCCGAGGCGTTGTTGGCGCTGGGGCGACCCTGTGCCGCAGTTAGTGCTGCAGAGCCCCCAGAGTCCCGTAAAAAATTATGTTCTGCGATTCGCTTGCAGTGTATCAAGCATTGTCTTCCAGCAGGGATCTTGCCGCAGCGACCTCTGACGTCACTATAGCAGTTCGAGTCGTTGCCTCTCGGGCAGTCCAGACTGGCTGCCAGGCCCGGCGATTGTATTTCGTGGCCGGGATGGACAGAGTCCGCTTCCGAGCTCCGAAGCCGCTCACGCGCAGTGCACCCGGGCCCCCCCAGAGAAGTTGAGGCCGACCGAGAGGCCAGGGACCAAGCCAGTCTGCCTCAGAGATGCCACTGATATTTGCGGCATCTGTGCTCGAATCTACAACCGAATTACTGTCTATTACTCTGCGTTGAAGATGTGCGAGCATCCGATCCGGCTCGCAGCCCGATGTACTGCGAAGTTGACCTATATAACTCAGCTCCGCTTGCTGAAAGTCGACTCCGCATGCTGTGCACCAGGGTTTGGCAATGTTGTCATGTATCATCCACACACACTGTTTGAGTGTGTTGCTTTTGTTGTTGTTCGTTGTTTGTTGTGGTGTGCGCAGGTTTTTCGGCATCTCGGTTTTACCTGAGTTGGTTGTCCGCCGAGGGGTTTGTGCTCTCCGAGTCCGTGCAACACCATGCAGGTTCAACAGTCGCTGGGGTGTTTGGATGGCGAGTTGGGCGGGAGGGAGCCGGTGTGTCGCTGCTTGACCCTATCTTCACGATCCTCGCGCAACGTCGCGCGTGACTCGTGCACAGGGCAAACTTTTAGATGTCTCTTCACCCTGAGCTTTCAGTGACTTTTCTGGCTCGTCCGCATTCAAATCGTTGAAAGCTAACCAAATTGTAGATTCCTATAGAGGTAGAGGGCGATGCTCTGAGACTCTGAGATGAGGAAAACATAGCGTGACAAGTCAGTAGATTCATGGTGCTCGTCCGTGCTCCCTGTAATCTTTCGCAGCCCCGGTGTTCCTTAGCAAATTTCCTCTACGGGGTTACTAACCGCTGCTGACCCCTACGGCTCTACGTTCCGTATTAGATGTGCGCCAGTGAAACTGATTGTCCACCGTCATCAAACCAATGTTTTTCACAGCACAGACATTGGGGATTCACAGGTTCGGAATACAGAGTCGGCTAACGGCTATCTCAGCGCGTGGTGTGCCCTTGCGGAATCATAGGTTTTCCAAGTTCTTGGGTCGACTTCCGGCGTTGGGGTTGACTAGCGGTAAAACCCATGTGCAGGCAGCTGGGGTTGACTTACGGTCGCTGGGGTTGCCTTGGGGCGGAGACCCAGTAAGGTCCGAAACCTGCTGGATGCTGCTGCAGAACAGCTGCGCAAGCGTCAGCACAGGCCCGTGATCTTGTGCTTCGGATGTTCTGTGCCTTGTTTATGGCATGAGGCATCAGTACTTGACCACTGTCTCACCCAAGATGCTGCTTCTGCGGTCGAACCTGCCATGGGACCACCATGAAACACCGATCAATTACCCGTAGCAGCCGTAGCAGTCCTGCAAGAATATATGCACTGACCCAGGCTTGCAGGGATTGTAGCGGATCGCTACAAGGTAAAACACAGGAGCTCGGGGGGGTTAAGAAGAAACAAGATCGGGTTTGCAAACAACGATGCCCGCCAAATTGTAGTAGGTAGCATGGCCTCCCCAAATTCCTTCCTGCCCGTAGGCCTCGTGTGTCGTGCAGCGAAAGCTCTTCTGCTCCTGCTTCTGACTTGGAGGCGACAACCGGGGAGAATGATGTTAGTTCTCTTTGGAAAAGGATTACCAATTGACTCTGTCACCTCACTGTCCCGTCTGTGGCTGCCAGTCGACCGTGGATCTTCCAGATCTGGTTGCTGACTGCTGCAATGGCGAGGACGATGCCTTTAAAAAGAGCTGGTAGATGCACGCATGTGCATGCTGCGATGTCCAGATAGCAGGAACTTGTCCAGCTGTCGCAGACATCGCGGCGGCTACGCAAGCAGCTCTTTTCCGAAGAGGATGCCGATGCAGCAGCGCTTGTTACATCACACCATGACAATGTTGAACAAGCGCCTGCAAGCATTCTAAAGAGGCGCTGCTATGCCGGGCATCGCAGCTTTGTCACAGCCGGAGCTGGCTTCGGTTGGGAGCCGAGTTTCACCGGAAGGGATATGCGCCGGACGGATGCGGAGCTAGGCGGGATGCGGCATTTGGCCAAAGTGCGGTGCCCAATGCTTTCACAACTTTTGTTTGAAGGATCTGATATAGCTTTGTCAATTCTGCTGGAGGTGCTGGATGGGCCTATGCGATCCACCTAGCGCATGCCAGGCCGCTTCTGATTGAACGCTGCTGCTAAGGGCGGTGAGAGTCGAAACTGAACCACGGTACCGAGACTGGTGACCGGTGACTGGGGCTGAAGGATATGCGACGCCAGTTGTCGACAGAGTGTGTATCGGCATTGGCGTACCAACTGCCGTCAGCCCTTCTGTGGAGTGATGTTTCTTCTCTGCTTTTTTTTAAGTTACCGGGCAGCCCCGCGCAATCAACGGAGGTAGCGCAAAAGACCTGATCAACTTGTCTGCAGATCCGGGGTCAGAAATCGGCGCGGGAAGGCATGTTCACAAGAATCTTCGAGCGCACGTAGAGTCTTACGAGTATGAATGTTTTCACTTGTGCACGTGTGCATACACAGCGTCGCACATGTCCTTCATTCTTGACGTAAGGCCACCACCTCGCACCCACCCCACTGCAACACCTATAAGCGGCCGGAAGTTGACCAACTACCCTGGCCATACGGGGTGGACAGGTCTCCGTAGTTCGGGGAAATTACCACGACTTCACCGTGGCGTGTCACAAGCGTCCCAGCAGGTGGAGATTTTTGCTCTACACTCTTCTTTGTTTTGTTTGGTCGCGCAGTCGAGCATGTTCGGTTGTGATGCTCCCAACATCTGCTACTGCCCTCATATCATATCTTGTCGAAAAATATGAGGCAAGAGGAGGCGGCTTATGTTCACGTATTTATCGCGCATGGCCGTGATGCTGGGCAACTTTGACGGCAGGTCTTCTATCAGGGACCGGCTTGCGGTGCTGCCCTGAGACCTCAACCTTACCGTGCTTCTGCTTGTAGGAAGAATAGAACATAGAGTCCCCATTGCAAGCAAGCAAGCAAGCACGCAAGCAAGCAAGCAAGCAAGCGCAGCGCCGCAGGTGTGCCGGACAGAT
Organism: Symbiodinium sp. clade A Y106; assembly: GCA_003297005.1. Lineage (NCBI taxonomy): Eukaryota > Dinophyceae > Suessiales > Symbiodiniaceae > Symbiodinium > Symbiodinium sp. clade A. The sequence continues at coordinate 123,712 of BGNK01000719.1, forward strand.
GGGAAGGTGGCGCTTGTAGATCCAGAGACGGGAGGCCGGGAAGAACCAGCCACGAGCTCGAGCGCAGGGAGAGGGAGGCAGAGTGCGATCCAGGGATCGCAACGTCTCAGGTGTATGAATTGTTTACTGCAGCAGAATCTGTCACGGGGACGATGTAACTGTTAAGATGTAATCCAGCCGAGGGCCGCAATGCTCAAGGTCAGTCCATACTTTGTTCTTTGCTGGTGACCCGTCAATGGAATGCCCCCAAAGTCGCAGAGCAAGTCAACAGACGGTCCTTCATGAACCGTCTTGTTTCCGGGATCGAGCCACTGGCACGGGCAAGCGCAAGCCAGGTAGACAACAGAACGGCCACGAGTGGACGGTGAAGCAAGCACGAGAGATCACAGAAAGATAGCAACTGTCCCAGTTGCAGAGCGCACCAAACATCCCGACAGACCAGCAGCTTCTGCCCGTTCCTGGTCATGGCCGGCCACCAAGCAACAGCCCAGAGACTCTGGCTCTGGAAGATTACGGAAGAGAGCCATGGGCCATAGCCAAGCCCAAGGATGCCATGAGGCTAGGGCCACTATTGCTCAAAGTGCCAGAGGTGTCGACTTCACGCTGTGCTGGGGCCCTCGCAGTGAATTCGTGGCGTGCCGTCCTTAAAAGAAGGTTCCACGATTGGACTACACGTAGATGCCCGATGGATTTGAAACAGCGCAAGGCAGCTCTTTGTGCTCGCTCAGGTTCACCGCCATGAACAAGGCCTCGGGGGCTGCGCAGCGATCTTGGATCCTTCATGCCATGAGTCACAGTAGTTGCTGAACCTGTTTTTTTCACTCCTGTTCAGGTTAATCGTGATCCCGACACTGCAGCGAAGTCAACCACTGGTGCCTCACCCTTGAGCTGCCACGAAGAAAGGCAAAGCAGCAAAGCAGTCTGCACGGCCAGGTCATACCCCTCATCCCCTTCCTGACGCCGTATTACCTGTGTCGTCCCCGGCAGGCTTTAGCTCTTCTCGGACTTGTTGCGTTTGCGGCAAGAAGTCATGCTTTCCAGGGGCTGTGACACGTTGCTCATGTTGTTGGAGTCAAATATTGGTGTCATACTTTCATGGGGCATCTACGGGGTCAAGGGAGCGCTGACCACAGGCTAGCATATTCCGTTTCAATCGTTCTGAGCTTCTGCAAACCTGTTGGCTCACCATTCGCTGCAAGGATTGCCTTCTTCAGTTGACGGTGTAGCTGCGCCATGATGGCCATGCGAGCTCGGGGGCTTCTGCCCTGCGCGCTAGTGGTCGTGGCCTTCGTACTGTTGGGCTCGACAGTGGCTCGAAGCTTTGTCTCTGCACCTGCGAGCAACAGGAAGACCAGGACGCTGCGCGCNGCTCGGGGGCTTCTGCCCTGCGCGCTAGTGGTCGTGGCCTTCGTACTGTTGGGCTCGACAGTGGCTCGAAGCTTTGTCTCTGCACCTGCGAGCAACAGGAAGACCAGGACGCTGCGCGCTCTGCCGCAGCCCGGCCAGCAGACCGAGGAGAAGAAGGAAACACAGGATGGTGGTTTCAAGATGCCTAAGCCGGACATGCGCCTCCTGAACCAGCAGTCCAAGGCTGGACTGTCCGTCGACCAGGACCGCCGTGGGAACATGTGGGACGTCGAGCCCGAGACCAGGTTCGCGGAGGACAGCGACGAGATGCTGCCTGCAGCCATCTACTTCCCTGTCATCATTGCCCTGACCATTGGCAGCATCTTCTTCTTCGCGAAGTTGACCAACGATGATCCCCGCTTTGGAGGCTCCTTCGGTGACGATGCGCGCCTCATCAATGAGTGGGGCTAAGGCATTTCATNGAAGTTGACCAACGATGATCCCCGCTTTGGAGGCTCCTTCGGTGACGATGCGCGCCTCATCAATGAGTGGGGCTAAGGCATTTCATCCCATAGAAGACTGTACAGCACGGCTTCAAGCTTTTCACCAGTGTACATTTGAGCACATTTTCGCTGACCATGCAGCCCTTTTCGATGGATTGAGTTTGAAGACTCTCCGAGAAGAAAGCGAGCACAGGCGCCCACTGCTAGTGTTCGGTTCTCGTCGCCCGCAAGACAGGTTTGCACTCTTTCACAGATGCGTGGCTGAATTTCTGCAAACCTGTTGGCTCACCATTCGCTGCAAGGATTGCCTTCTTCAGTTGNGGCTGAATTTCTGCAAACCTGTTGGCTCACCATTCGCTGCAAGGATTGCCTTCTTCAGTTGACGGTGTAGCTGCGCCACGATGGCCATGCGGGCTCGGGGGCTTCTGCCCTGCGCGCTAGTGGTCGTGGCCTTCGTACTGTTGGGCTCGACAGTGGCTCGAAGCTTTGTCTCTGCACCTGCGAGCAACAGGAAGACCAGGACGCTGCGCGCNTGCCCTGACCATTGGCAGCATCTTCTTCTTCGCGAAGTTGACCAACGATGATCCCCGCTTTGGAGGCTCCTTCGGTGACGATGCGCGCCTCATCAATGAGTGGGGCTAAGGCATTTCATTCCATAGAAGACTGTACAGCACGGCTTCAAGCTTTTCACCGGTGTACATTTTCGCTGACCATGCAGCCCTTTTCGATGGATTCCGTTTGAAGACTCTCCGAGAAGAAAGCGAGCACAGGCGCCCACTGCTAGTGTTCGGTTCCCGCAGGCTGTAAGATGACAGTGTCCTGGACAAGGGAAGTTCAAAGCTTAGTGCCTGGGGTTCTGGGTTTAGCTTAGGTTTAAGGCTTTAGGGTGAGGGCTACCGGGCGTGCAAGAGGATCTTGCCTCATTCCACGACAGTGCATTCCGGTCTGGTCCCGCTGCCATGATCGTCTCCTGGTCTTTCGTGGTCGCTGCACTTCCGGGTGGCTCGATGCTCCTCGCGGCGGTGCCCTTCTTCAGCTGTGCTTGCCGAGCAGCGTCTATGCAGTTCTGGCAGCTTTGCACTCGCACTGCCGTTGTTGACCCGCTTGCATACCAGGATGACAGGCCAGGACTCTGGATCCTGAGGCACCAACAGGGCCCTTTGGACTGAAGTCCTTTGTCCCGTGCGTGCAGTAAGGGCCGTGTGTTTGACGACGCGATTAGTTTCCGCCGCGACTCTCGCAAGTCCTCTGTTGTGGGCGGTGATCAGCGTACTACCGTTGCGGACACTCTTGGCTACCGTTGCGTCCCTGTCCTTTCTCCTTTGGGCGTTGACCACGGGTGCCTGCACTTTCTTTTGCACCTCCTTTGGACCCTGTGTTTCAGTCCCTTCCTGTTCTTCTTCGGTTGGCGGTCCAGACTCACAGCTTGTCTCATGCATCTCTGGAAGCTCTGCGCTCGCACTCCTAGTGCTGACTCCCTCGCCTATAGGTATACCAGGACGACAGGACTTTAATTCTGCGAGTGGTTGTGCGATCTTGTGCGTGCAGCAAGAGCCGTGAGCCGTGCGTTTGATGGCGCCTTTGGCTTTGACAGCGACTCTCGTAAGAGGTCCGTCTCCGATGTTGAAAAGTATGCTACCTTGTTGGACGCTGGACTTGCCCCAGCACCGGTTGGTCTCTCGCTGGTCCTTGGATGTGATCAAGGAGCACGTGCTTTGTGTGACTGTGCCCTCGTTGCTCCTGCATCTTTTCCGAATCTTGTGTTTCAGCCCTTTCTTGTGGACTGCGAGCTGCGCTAGACTTCACCGGTGTGCAGATGCGGGAGCTTAGAGGCTGGCACGAGAGCCTTCATGAGGTTTGTTCCGGGCTCACGTGCCCCGAGTTCCGCTTTGACTAGGCGCTCCTTCGGCGGGAAGTGATCGCATTGTCCAGCATTACGCCGCGACCGTGACTTGAGGGTGCTTCGAGGGCATTCATGACTTGTTGGCATCCTGGCGTTATCATCACATTCGCATTCTTTGGTGACGACGTCTCCTCATCAACGAGTGGGGCTAAGCCTGGCATCTTGGCGAGTGTGGTTGCTGGTTCAATTTTCTCACTTTGGACTCTCTCCCTTGCCTTTGCCGTCGGGTGTCGAAGATTTTCAACGCAGAGGCCAGGAAGACAGACGCCGTGCTGGCCATGCGGAGGTGGGAAAAACCGGCGGAAATGTTGCCTGTTTCATCTCTCAACTGAGCTGTGCTGTTTTGCGGCTTCTTTCATGAGGTAATTCTTCATTTGTCATAATTTCCAAACAACAGCCTCCTCAAGACTTGAGCCCCTATCTGCGGAAGAAAATTTTGCAAACTCATCGAAAAAGCCACCGCGGAAGGGAACCGCAGAAGCAATATGAACATTGATGCCGGCGGATGCTAAAGCCTCATGCATGGAAGGATCCCATAGAATAGGTATTGCACCCCACACCACCAGAATAGAAACCACAGCCCAACTGTTCCGCAAGTCAATTCCTGTTTGAATCGCCTCTGGACACTGGGCTCAGGTCACCATCGCCTTGCGGCACACGCATTGCCTTATTGGGCAGTGTACGCGGTCAGCAGGCGTGTGCACATGTTGCGGCCGACTTCCAAGCGATATGGGAGTTTCCGGAAATAGGGGCTACCTTATTTGGGGTCCTTATAATAAGGATCCTACTATTTAGGGTACTATATTAGGGTCCCCTATTTTCGGAAACTCCCATATGGAGAGCCAGGGCCGCTAGGACTTAGGAAAATTTGCAGACTTTGCAGGCGCTTCTCGTTGCAGATGTGGCCCAGCTTCTTGTGTCCTGCCGCGGAGAGGCCGTGTGGACCTGTTTAGAGACGGGATCTACAGGAAAACCCCGCGTGGTGCTTGCCAGGCACCTGTCGCGCGCCTTTGTTGCCTCGGCACGGTGCTGGTCTCGGTTCATTGCATGGCAAGTCACAGCCACAGGGCTCGCGCTTTGCAGATGCCGTGTCCCCAGAGTTTCCAGGCAGCGCCCCTTTACTTTGACTGGGCACCCCATGGGCAGCGACCTGAGTCTTCCCAAAACCCAACGGCAGCGAGCTCTCGGAGAGTGCGGCATCTGAACTAGCTCTCAGAGAGGCCTGAACTTGTGCTGGCATGCAATGAGAACAAGCTGGTCTGGAGCCACAGTGCCGCAGTCAGGGCACTGTGTCCTTGACCGGTGAGCTACTGGAAGTGCTCGCAGTGCTCAATGCTCTCAATCAGATTGCGAGGCCCGGATCCGGGCTGATGTCTTGAACGAAGTGGAAGACTCCGTGCAGACTTTGCCTTGCTGTGAGCCAGCAGAGGTGCCCAAATTGGAGAGTTTCGTCGAAGCAGCAGTACGCAGTACACTTTTACGGTAAAGGACACTTTCTTTCTACTGAGAAGGAGCTGTTCTGGCAGCTCCTGCACCAGATTGATGTTGAGTTCAGGGTGCTGGCAGTTGCAGCATGTTCTCGCCGAAGACGTTGAGCCACCTTGTATGCAATGTCGACAAGACAAGCACCTCCAAATACATCTGGAGCCACACTGCAGCGAAGCCGGAAGAATACGCAGCATGGGCAGTGTAGTCGTGATGTCACGAGCCGTGTCGCCCGCAAACGCCTAGCGAACAGACATGTTTATTCTCAGTCGAGGCAGCGCTCACAGGAACTCGTTGCCATGGAAACTAGCGACATGGGGGGGTGGTGGGATGATCGCCGCTGAGGACAATGACATCGAACAGGCGTGTAGTAGCCGCCCAAAACACTTGCAGGGGACATTTTTGCATGAGTTATGAAAAGGTCCAGCAGGAGGCAGAGCGCCACCGCCGGGCGGCGGAGCAGGCTTGGGCCGTAACGGAGTGATGAGGGACACGGAGGGATATAGGGAAAGTCAACCCAGGCACTGCGCCGCGTCGAAGAGCAAGAGAAGGCGTCTCCGGTATTCTTGTTTTGTGCGCGTGGAGCTGCACCAGCTGCACTCGAGGAGTTGGGCCAGCTCGAAGATCACGTCGCAGGCTTGTTTTGGAGCGTTGGGAGACGCTGCAAAGAGCGGCTTTGATTTTCCAGGTCTCGAGGAGCAGCTCGCGGCCTCACAGAGCTCTGCTCAGCGCCAGGCAGCAGAGCTGCGCGAGGCCCAAGACCAGGCTTGGCACATGGATCGGAGATGCCACTGTCGCCGCTGCCATGAGTCACCTGTGCACATGCTAGCTACGCATGCATGACATGCACTTGCTGTCTGTGTCTCTGTCTCTGTGTGTGTGTGTGTGTGTCTCTGTGTGTGTGTGTGCGCAGGTAGGGGCTTTGGAGCGTGAGCTTCGCGAATTGCGAGAGACGTGCCGGGAGGAGCCCGAGAACTCCGGGAGCCGCTTGTCCAAGAGCGTGATCTCGTCGTGCACACCTTTTTCATCTCTATATCTTGTTACCCGTTTAAACGGGCTCAGAGGAGAGCAACCTGGTTTTTCTTTACATCTTCCGTGGGCGTTTTACCTCATCATCCGTGCTCGTTGGCGTCGTAGTTTTGCCTCGTTTAGTCGTGGAGTCGCTCAGACTGTTGTGGCACCGAGGAGTCGTGGTTCCGTGCTGTTAGTCGGGTAGTACAAGTACTGTGTAGACGATAGACCAGCTGCCCTTGGGCACAGCGCACAGGAAGGAAAACCGTGCGATTGAGCAAGGCAGAGATGTCCAAGGACGGGCGTGATTTCCAAGGGCAGTTCCAGAGTCTCTATGTCCTTCATCTGTTGAAGGAGGACACGGCAGGATACCGAGCAGCAGAAGCCATGGAAGCCATAAAGCGAGAGCACGACGAGGTGTTCGGGAACATGCGGCTGCAGAAAATTTGTTTTTCAGGGTGCAAGATCTTTGACCCAGAATTGTCAGGCGATGAAGGCAAAACAATCCGAATTGGACAAGAACCTGCGTAGCTTGACTTCGCTTCAGGTGGGGCGGTTCGGAGTGTGGTCACCTCCGCCGCAACTTGCCAGATCCTACCAGTGCTGTCTTCTGCACCTTCAGGAGCAGCACATGCAGCTGCAGCAGTACTTTGGCTATATTATATTGAGTGCCTGGCCACTAGCACCGTGAATTTCTTTGACTCTGAGAGCGATGTGTTCAACGCAGGATCGGAAGCTCAGGTACTGTGAAGAGCTTCGGGCAGCCTCTCATGAGATCCAAGGCGCCAGCACAGGGGATAAGACGGATAAGACTGATAAGACCAGAACCAGTGCAAAAGGACACATGGCATGCAGCGGGCCTAACATGTCCCACATCTGGCAGGATACCTTGAAACAGCCGAGTCCGAGAACATCAAGCTCCATGGTGAAATCGAAGAACTGCGCGAGGTAATGGAAGCACATCACTTGCACAAGGCCAGTTGCCGGGCGTGATGTGAGCTCATGCTGGGGACTGCTTGCTGCTGCCAAGCAGGCTCTCAAGACTGTTTCCGAGAAGAGGGGATCGCTGCAGCTGGCCATCTTTGCCGAGAGCAGTCTGTCCGATTACTGCAACATCGGATGCTTACACGAGAGAAGCTTTCCCGCTGAGGTGACAGTCTAGCCCACGAGCTTCAGATGGAAGAACCTCAGGAGAATCAGCAGCAGGTCCGCCTTGAACATGCGAAGAGCTCAACCCAGCTGAAAGATGTCGCCGGAGCATGTAGGAAGGAGAAGCCCCGATGCAGAAGACAAGAAGCGTAAGCATCGCAGAGGAGGCCTCCCGTCGAGGGCACTGGTTCAGTCTTGCCTCTCCATCAACTGCGGAGATGCGGAAATTGCAGCGCAGTGCTGGCAAGGAGGAGGCCCCGAAGCCACGGAGGGAGGCAGCGGCCCGCAGAAGAAGCAGCCAGCTTGGCTGCAAAAGCTGCGATGTCTTTGCCTTATGGATGTAGGTTCCAATTATAGTCGCCGGACTACGTTTGTCTTCGTGATCTTAGGCAGCGTGGGAGCGAGCAAGCTCGCTGCACTCCAAGAGGAATACGAAGAAAAGTTTGAAAGCCAGACTCCTGCCTGCATGAGAGGCGCAGCTGACGTAGGCACCACAAAGAAGCACTGCGGACTGAGGAGCCAGCAGCTGCAAGTAGCATTGCAAAATAAAGAGCGCATAGAGAAAGAGAAGCAAGAGGCAGGCATTGCTTGCGGCACTCTGCTCCACGTACGTCTCCGTCCATTCTGCTGCAGGCCATAGACTCTCTGCAGAAGCAGATCGAGGAGCTGAAAGGCCGGGCCGTCGCCATAGACCCGATGTTGCTTCGCGATGCCAATGCAGTGCAGGCAAGGTTGGAGATGGTGGAGGAGATGCCCTGGCAGGTCTCTTCAAGATGATGTCTCGCATCAAGGACCCCGAAGAAAAGCGCCGAAGAAGGAGGTGACCGAACGGCGAACGTGTCTCCGTGTCAGGACCTCACGACTGAGGCCTCCGACGCCGTGCTGCTGGGCTTTGCGCCTCCCGAGGAGGCGGCCATGGCCTTCCAGGCCGCTCGCCCGCCGGACGCATCCGCGGAGGCCCAGCGCGCCGAGCAGGCGCTGAGGCCGGGAGCGTCGCGAGATGTCGCGAGAAAGGGGATGAGGAGAGTAGCGGTCTGTACATGCAGCTATGCAGCTGATGCAGGTTCCGGTCGAAGTCTGCAGCCAGCAACCTGGATGCAGTTTTTTTGGTGAAGTGCGGTGGCATGGTCTTCTTTGAATGCTTGCAGACAGGATCGGGCAGTCAAGCGGTCCACTGCTCAGTCGGCTGAGGTGACGTCAGGAGTCGCCTGCAGGGAAGGCGCCAGAGAAAAGCAGCTGGCGAAGCTGCGCCGTGAGAGATACCCAGTAGTTTGTGTAGGTTCCTGCTCCGAAGGAGCGTCGACAAAAGGCACCCGAGCTAATGTGACCTTGGCCGCCAGCCAAGCCGCTTTTAGCATTTTCTATTCTGTGAAATGCACCGACGTTTTACAGAAGAGTCGATGACCTGTGGGCGGCTGACTCGCGCAGAGCACTAAGAACTAAGAACGTGTAGTGTAGAGCATGTGGCAGGCGCAGGTCAAGAGCTTGGACTCTCTACCCGGAACCGTCATTCAAGGGCGCGAGCCTCGGGTCAACGCTTTGCTTCGAAAGGTAGAAGCCGCTCTGAGCCTGAGAGTCGGATCTTCAATCTTCAGCGAAGCGAGGCGGATCTCCTTTCGCGCGCCCCAGTGGCAGAAGCCTTGGAAAATCTCTGAGTATCCGATCGTCCTTCCGTCTTCGATTTGTCAAAGTTCCAAGGCTTCCGTGGCCAGACGCGGCCGAAGGGCGCTGGCTAGTTCCCACGGACGCTCCGCAGACGGGTCGGGCCTGGCACCAAAACATCCGCACGTAGAACTTCCTGGCTCTTCGCCGAGATGTCACAGATCCAGGTCTCCCTGGCGCTTGTCGACCCTGCCAGTGGCCGGTCTGACACCGTTTGTGAGCCTCCTGACTGTACGGGCATGTCTCTTTCCATGCCATGACAAGAGAAGTTTGAAGGCGACAGCGGAGGCCAAGAGCTGAGATGAGCTGAGTTGTGGCTGAGGAACCTGGCTCCAGAGGCCCACTTCACAGCAACACCCGGCTGGGTCGCTTGGTTGGGGCCCCGGGGCCCGAGGCAGGGAGGCGGAGTGTCAAAAGCTGTACTGGTAGTGAGTAATGAGGTGTGGCCTCCATGACAACCGGGGACACGGCGGTGTGTTTGCTCGACGAGTGCTTCCATCCATGGGTGAGCGGCATGCATTTTGAGCAGATTCGGACACACAGACTTGCAAGCAAAGCTGTGCAGGCCCTCCGATCAGCGTATTTGCGCATGCAAATCGTGTTGAGGCTTCGGTGGCAGAGGGCCTCGATTGCAAATTATTCGAGTTGGGCCTGTTTTTGCATGGTAGGGCATGAGCTGGGGCGGCGACCGCTTGGCGCTGTTGATACACGCGCCCAACTGCCTGGTTTGGGCAGTCCACAACTCAGACTTTTGTGTATTTACATGCCAGATGTGCCTGAAAGAGCTTTTTGCCTATTATTCTTATGGTCCTCGCAGGTATGGGATCCAGTGGAAGCAGCTAGGACAGGAAACGGCTCGTTGCTCATCAGGTTCCTTGGTGTCGCATGGGTCGAATGGCAGAGCTCCAAGGCTTGTATGTGGCTCCACAGGGTTTCATCCCCGGTCGCTCCTTCTCCGGACGGGTCTGGAGCACAGACAGCGCACAGAGAGTTCACAGTGAGATGGCTCTGAGACGCCAGGTTCTGCCCTTCTTCGATCAGTTTGAGCGACGGGTGGACTACTGGAACCCAGGACCAAATTGCCAGCTTCAGGCTTTGCTCTTGAAGTTTTTTCTGGCTGGGGGAAGTGAGTCCCAGCAGTAGTTGGTAGGACATGATGCTTTGGTTTATGCAGACTTCAATGCCGAAGCCGCTCGGCAGTGAAATTAACTCCTTGCTTGTCCTTCGTCTAGTGCTTGGGCAATCATGAGCAGGTCTGGGTGCAGCCATTTCCACGGCAGCAGCCGCAGAGAGTTCCATGTGTGGACTATTGCGAATCCTGGACTTCCTTGATACTTCTGAAGTGTCGTTGAGGCCGCCCCAACCACACTCACAGGAAGAAGTGCATCCGTTGCAATCCCTAGCTGGACCGATCTCGCTCGTCGCTCTTGCATCCCTGAGTTCTACTCATTCTACTCTTTTGGTCGCAGGAGCCCAGTCGCTGTCTCTGGCGCCACCGCGTCGGAGGACCATCCGGCATTGCACACTCTTCCCTGCCCAGCAGTGGCCACATAGGGGCCAGTTTCCTAGATTTATCGACTTGCCATTACCAGAAAGCCACATGTAAGCTCGCCGCACATCGAGCATTAGTCCTGTCTCGACCCTGGCTGCTGGCATTTCGGGTGCATTCACCCACGCTTCCTCGACACGAGAAGGTCAGTCAATTGGCCCTGCAATGCAGAAGTCAGCAGAAGAGCCAATGTCCATTTGGTAAGCCAAGACGACTTTCCACGGCCACTCATCGTCAGACACAAAGCTGGGAATCTCAGCATGCAGTTTCCCACCAAGCATATGGCCTTTGTGCAACTTGACGAGAGAAGTCAATCTCTCGGTCTCTCGCTCTCTCGCTCCCCCTGTCACTTTCCTCGAACTCTTCTGCTTCTGCTGGTGTTGTCTGCTGCCGATAACCTAGCTTTTCAGGCCTGAGGCTCAGAGGAGCGGAGGTTTGCGAAAACTGTTTGCCGTCCTGGAAGGATTGCCGCAGGCAGCTACGCCTGCTGGAGCCCTTCGTGACAATCCACAGCTTGTGCTGCTGTATCGGTTGATTACCAGGCTCCTCGCCTTCCTAGCGCAATAAGTCGCTGGACGTGTTGCACCAGTCACACACGAGTGATCACGAGTGCAGCAATCTCTCTTGTGCGAGCCGATAAATGGGCGTCTGTGCTACCGGATGCCTTGGCCGGTGTTTTCGATGCGCATGGGCGCCTGCAAATGCAGCGTTTCGCGTCAAGTTCTTAGCATCAGCTGGCTTAGCACCACTTCGCAGCGATGGTGAGCCCAGCCATGTTGAAGGGGATGAACACAGAGGCCTTTCAATTCATACTGTACAGTGCTCACAGACTGTGGTCTAATGTATTCGTGGCACGCCGGCACCTTCCGCCCCGCTCCACTGTTGTCCCGCAGGTGTACGGTGAGGGGCACCCCTTCGGCGACCCGTCGTGGTACCAAGCGTACAACATGCCCTACTACAACGACAGCCACAAGCAGTTCCAAAAGTTAATGCGCGAGTACGTTGATGAGCACATCATGAGCAACGTAATGGTCGAGTCAGCAACCTTTGGACTTTTAAGCCTTTTTAACATAGCTGTACATAATGCTTACGTAATCCCGAAGCTTATCTCGCCGTTTCTCCTTGGCAATTGAGGCAACGTGCACGACTGGGATGCTCGCGATGAACACGCAGTAAACTGTTTTTTTGAGCTTGTGCTGCTACTTTTGGGTGAGACCTGCAGTGAACTCCGGCATGAAGAGAGAGCATGCAGTTTGGCTACCAAGGACGAGAAGGGCGTCATCCCTCAGGAGATGTTGCTTGGCAGAGTCGGAGAGACGTAGGAACCTGGTTAGTCAAGTTCGAAGCAGATTTTGGAGAACCACGGGAAGCAGCTAAGCAGCACGCCAAAGGTACCTGGAAGCCGGCAAGCAGGGCACACTGGCCCTGTGCATCGGAAGGCCATGGCCGGAGAAATACTACGGAAAGGCCCGCGCTTTGCAGTCAATCGTGCTTTCTCTTCAGGGTTGCTTGAAAGCATGCCAAGTTGATGTTATACAAGCTGGCCAGGCCCCATGGGGCTTCGAACCGGACTATTTCCACGAGCTGATCATGGATCCTGCTTGCAGTTGCGCTTTACGTAGTGGCCTGACAGCAGTGTCGTCCTCGTCAGCCGTCAAACAGTTGTGCTGTCCAGAAGCAAGCTGTGAAGTCAGGTATGACGAGATGTCGCGGACTGGTAGTGTCGGGTTTCAGTGGGGCATCGGCGGCCAACGGGACCCCTCCACGTGGGTGGCCGCGGGCCTTCTCGCTGCCTTCGGGTTGCGAGGAGGTGCTAAGAATCTCCTGACAATGTTCCTGGCTCTGCTCTGTGGAGTATGGGCGGGAGTTGCAGCGACAACTGGCCAGCACCACTTTGGGTGGTTTGGTGTTTTGGCTGGGAGTTTATGCACACTGATCACATTCCATTTGCTATGCCTCATGAATCTTCTGCCTGGGCGGCGAGCAGAACCCAGCCGCTTGAAGGCTGGACGTGCATCAATCGTGGTCTGCGGTATGTGTATCGCGGGCTAACTTGGCTACTGTGTAAGGCAGCTCGTTGCCTGAGGCCTGGTGTTCGGGTTTACCCAGGCTTTGAGCGGCGAAGGCGCTGCATGGGTCAGCCACGTTTGTGGATCAAATCGCGGAGACAGGACCTGAGCCGCAGACGACGGCTCCGCAGATCTCTCCGCGGCAGATTGGTGCGGGCAGCTTGCAGAGCTGCCAGAAAAATTCGAGGAAGACGCATTCGTGATCATCGTTGGTGGAGGCGTCGAGTCCGCCATCGGGATCCGAGGGTGTGGTGGCACACTTTGCGGCAGGGCTTCGCGCCTACGGCTCGCGTGTGTGTGCCATTTTGCGAGTGCTGCAGGAACTTTCCCCACCTGGCCGGTTGTGCAGGAAGCCGGGTGGACTGAGGCGCTTGCTTCGAGGTCGTGCTGCTCGAGGTCTTCCAGGACCTGGACGATGCCTTCATCAGGGTTTGAGAGTTTCACCTTGTTGTGGCATGCGGGACCGGACCCGAAGACCGGGAACAGCAAGTGACAAGAGCCGGAGGGCCCATGCGGATGTCTGTGGACACGAGGTGAGGTCTGAAGGTCAGGGGCAGAACAGTAGGCCGGCTACTAGCCTTCGCAGGCTCCCCGAGTCCTGCCCTTGCGCTCGTCGCTGCCATGGATGTGATGCTGAGGATCAGGCAGGATCTCTTTCCGAACTCGTTCATGATTGCCCTCCCCTTCGCGGAGGCGGGAGGTCTCGCAAGCCAAGGCAGCAAGATGCTGCGAATGCCGAGTTGTGTAGGCAGGTTGTTGAGCTACTGGCAGGCAACCCCAAGAATGTTGCCCAGCAGTTGACTTCGTTGTTAGCTGCCTTTGCCCGAACCAGAAGCATCTCATGAGAATCTGGATTATTGGAGTACCCCAGCTACGCAACATTCTCCATCTGCGGCTCAGCCTCCGTCTTAGTAACTAAGGGAGTGCTCCGTGGACGTATGCAGCCACGACAGCTGCCCCGCGTCGATGGGCCAAGCGCCGAGCTGGGAGCAAATCAGACGGGGATGAGACATGGACTACTCATGAGTGGTCTCTTCGTGCTGAGGACTGGGAAGACAAGGCGGGTGCGACTGTGTCTCCGGCCATGTCTTTGGATGCCTTAGGTGTCATGTTCGATGAAAACGATGCAACCGGCCGTGTTGTGCTGGTGAGCTGCGAAGACGAGGCCGCTCAGGCACTGGAGATGGTCGCTGCTACCGTAGCGCCGTAGGTGGCCGCTTGACAGTGGTCTGGATCGGACAACTTCCGGACGATGCCATGCCCAAGGCGGTCACGGACTTCAAGCCTGAGATTCAGCGCATAAGGGTTCCAGGCAGGCTTGGTGCTAAGCTCTCCACTAGGTCGGCTATTGTGCTTGGCTTTGGGGAAGAGGCACCGAAGCTTCGTACTCGAAAACCTGCTGTGATCAAGTTAATTACCTGGTGCTCGCAGTGGCAGCTGGGTGATCCGAGTGACCGCCGATTGGCATTACACCAAGGAGCCTTGGGATGATCTCCTGAAGAAGCCTTGGGGCCCGCTGCGTCGGTGGGTCTATAGCCATCTTCCTGATGCTGATCAGATAGGAGACACCTGGGCTTGGAAACAGGTTGGCCGCTCTGCTGTGCAGGGGCTCCTGAAGGTGTATGATTCGAATGCTGCCGCGGTGCTCCTGAACGCCTCAGGGTCCACCAGGAACGGAGGCACGTGGTTTACGGATCCTGTTGGAGAGCCTCCGGCAGGGTTCCAGGCCACTAAAATCCTGTGGTCGTCATGGCGGGAGCCAGAAAACTGGATGCAATATCTACACCGTGTGAAGTCTGAAGCCTCCAACGGCGTCGTCCTGGGAAATCGCCAACTTGGGATTCGCCTTAGGGCCGCGATACGTTCCTCCGGCACGGATGTGGACGATTCGGTGGCTGCCTCGTCGGGCATCGACACCAACATAGTCTTGTCAGGCATGGGCTTTGTCGAAGTCGAGCTCGTCACCAAGGTCACTCGCCGCCAGGGTTCGGCTTGGAGCTTCCGTGCGAAGCGAGAGGACACCCTGGAATTGGTACAGGGCTTCTTCGATGGTGGTGACGGCGCTCAGGAGGTCCAGGCGATGCTGGAATCCAGGCGCCGTGGCCAGACATGTCAAGAGTTTAACCTTGGTTCCGAGAGGCGCGTCAGTTACTCTGCTGGGGCCTCGCACCACAAGTACGCTGATGAACAGGGTGGTGACTTGTGGAAGGATTGCTTTGATTGGGAGCATGAAGGTGAGGATCTTCAGTCGGACGAGCTCGGTGACATGACCGATGCTCCCCCGGGTTCGTGCCTGGTCGTTTCCACTGCCGATGGTGCGGTGGCTAACGATGAGGCCGAGACAAGTTCTGCTGGAGTCAAGAGGCCGGCATCTGAGGCCATGTCTAAGAAGGCTGCCGTCCCGCGAGTGCGGGCGCCGTGGCGTCGGACAATTACGCCCAACCAGGGCGGTGGCAACTGCTTGTATTACGCCATAGCTGAGGCTGAGTATGCGAGCGCAGGCAAAAACCGGAGTCACAGACAGCTGCGCGCATAGGACAAGGACACCTACCAGGAGTACTGGGTCGGGCAGGGGCGGCCTTCCGTGCTGGGCAAGTCTCAAGGGGCCGATGCTTCATACGAAGATTTTCTTGCTGAGGCGGCGATGATTGGATCGTATGCTGATAGTATGCTGGGGCTCTTGAGCTGCTCGCTTTCTGCCGTAGCCGGAATTGTCGCGCATGGGTGGGCACGCCTGCGGGCGAGGTCTGGCTCTTCCATAGGAGCAGCCTCTCCGTGGTGGTGGTCGTAAGGGTGCCGCTCTGAGTGACTTTGCCTCGTCGGCGTCAGCATGTCGCAAGCGAGGCACATCCAAGGCCGGTTGGACTGCAGGGTCTGCTAAAGGGGCTGCTTTTCGTGTAGGTGTGCTTGATAGTCCTGCGGGTAGGGTAGTTAATCCTGATGCCAGCCCAACGGCCGGTCCCGGGCTGGTGGTTTCCCAGACCCCTAGCATCAAGACCCGACGCGCTTGGCCCAGTGCAGCTGACTTGCGTTCACTTCGAAGTGCCGGTCCCTCCCTTAGTCAGTTCGCATCTTCAGCTGCGTCATCCAAGGGAGGACCTCGGGCTGCATCGGCTCGCGATTCGTTGAGTGAGTTTGCATCGAATTCCCGATCTAAGGATTCAGGTGTGCCGCGCAGTTGCGGAGCGAGCTCTAAGGAGATCCAGCTGTCTGCTCAGGAGCCGCCTGGGCACCTGAGCGATCCTGAGTGTGGGGCCGGAAAGAACACGGGAAGATGCGAAGGCGAGCGGTTGGGAAGACTGCTTGGAGGTGCCGCGCATGCACGGGATGCTGGACTCATCTCGACAGGGCTCGCAGCACAGATGAACTTTGGGTCAAGGAAGGCTGCAGAGGATAAACACTTTATAGCAGGAGCTAAGCCGGAGCCTTTGGCTTCCGTTTTGTATATTCCTTGTCAACGAGCCTTCGGCTTCCTGCTAGTCTTGACATGTGCTAGGTGTTGGGAAGAACGAAAGCCCCAAGCCTGAACCGTAACCCCTTTGGGTTCCCTTGACACCGTTTTCGGTTTAGGAAATCTTAATATAGATACGGAAAAACTCATTTAAACCGTTGGGGTTCCACTGTGGTTTAGGAAGAAACTGTGGAACCCCTGCGGGCTTACGGGTTTAGGCATTGAAGGGTCCGGGAGTTGAGGGGTTAGGTGTTGGAGAGGGCGTAGGGGTTTAGGGGTTAGGGGATTTGGGGGTTTAGTTGTTCAAGGGGCTAGGAGTTCAAGGGTTTAGGTCGTGGGGGTTCGGGTTTTGGGAATCACCAGAAAGTTTAAGGGTTTAGGGTTTCGGGGCGTTAGGGGCTTGTGGGTTTGGGATTTAGGGGTTCAGGAGCCCGTTTAATGGTTTAGGGCTAGTCTTCGAGGTCCAGGGTTCAAGACATACATGCATACAGGTATATATACAGGTATATGTGAATGTATGCATGCATGTACATACACACATGCATATACGTTCATATACATGTATACACGCATACATACATACATACATACATACATGCATGCATGCATGGGTGCATACATACATACATACATACATACGTGCGCATATATACATACACATATACGTACATTGTACATACATACCTACATACCTACATACCTACATACCTACATACCTACATACATACCTACTTACATATTTTCATTCACATGCATGCATGCATGCATGCATACATACATACAGTTTCATCTCTAGCTCCCACTGCGTTCGCTCCACTCGGAAAAGTCCACGATGTCGGGATCAGTTGCTCAGGCGTGGCTCGCTTCATCATCTCTCACCAAGTCATTCATTTGATCCGACTTCACTGACGGCCATGTCGAGGGCCTTCCGTGACTTTTGGCCGGGAATCGTCATTGAAAGGCCGCATTTGAGGTTTGCTGGCCCGCTGCCTGGCTCCGAGGGATGCAAGCGCGGCACAGCCAGGTCCCTTAACGGGCGGGCAGCGACTTGTCTGCCATCGCCGTCACCTTGAACTTGGTAGAGAAAAATACTGTCGCACTGGGTACATTCACTCCGTATGCAATGTACGTGATCAGCAGAATTTGTGCGTTCTTGTTCTTGCCTTTGTATGTGGGATTTGTCAAGGAAGGTTACCACACTCCAGCTTTTGTGCAACCATTGACCACTCAAGGCCACATGGCCTTGATATCGCCACGCGGGTACGATCCCATTCCCGAAGGGTCGTTTTGCTCAGAGGCACCCGCCATGATGCTGTGAAGCTTCCTGGGTAGCGAGGAGTGAACAGTTGATTCTTCTGCAGGACCAGCTTCTAGGCGGAGACGGATCGCCGGGAAGATTGAAATATGTCGGTCACGGAAGAGGGGTGTCTTGCCGGATTGACGGAGCATCAATCACGAACTGTTGCTGCTTGGATGCTACCCCAATTTATCACAATTGACAAGGCTTTTGCGAAGGTGGACGATGTGAAGTTCGTGGGTGAGGGCAGAGGTGACTACGACGTCGTCCAAGAAAGTAGCTGGTGGCGAAGGCAGGGCTCTGGCATGCTCTGGCTGCTTCAGGAATAGCGTGTTTATGCGCCAAACCTGCTGAGGTGCTTGTGCTGGACTTGTTGCGTCTGCTTGCTGA
The DNA here is from genome assembly GCA_003297005.1 of Symbiodinium sp. clade A Y106. Taxonomy (NCBI): domain Eukaryota; class Dinophyceae; order Suessiales; family Symbiodiniaceae; genus Symbiodinium; species Symbiodinium sp. clade A. The sequence continues at coordinate 141,528 of BGNK01000719.1, forward strand.
TCTCGCTGCTGATTGCAGCAATCACCGCATCGCGACAGTTTTACCAGCATGCCATGGACGCAGGAATGCCCCGCTCCTCGTCTGAGATAGCATTGGCCGAAGATGCGAAATGAAGTCGCAGACAAGGGGTGCGGTGGTGGGTGGTGGTGGGTCGGGTCATGTGGGGGGCCGGGCCTGGGCGGCCGACAAGGCCAAAGAGGAACGTGATGAAACATGCGCACACGGGATGGTTTGGGTGGCAGCAGCCCTTTTGCTGCAGACGCTGGGAGGCCTGGCGTCACTATTCATAGCAAGACTTCAGCTTCGCGGCTTACGCACCCTCTTACGGTTCGGAAGAGCATCAATGGATCTGAGGCTACAGTTGTTACAACAGCGACGGCAACCTACCACCTCCCAATGCGCGCATGATCCAGACGTGGTCTGTGCCGCATCGCATTTGGTGTTGCGACAATGTGGGAGTCGGATGCGAGACCAGCACTAGCTGCAGCCCCAGCCTGCTACTGTACTGCCATAATCTCATGGCTTGCCGTAACTCGATCACAAGGTCTTACAACAACTCCCGTGCCGACTACATGGATCATGGTACCGGTTCCGGACTTCCATGAGGATTCTGGGCAGCATGCACGGCATGCAGGTGGTGTAGCAGTGTAGCCCTCAAGATCTGAGCGGAGTTCGGCAGTCTGATCGAACCCAGGGTTTCTTGGCGCCGTGCCCGCCTCAGCCCCTACAGGGGACTGATCAGGAGCTGCGTGACCGATGCGGATCTGTTGGCTCCTTGCTGTCGCGACAGGCATGCACAAGCTGCGCAAGGCGGACCTCCGGTTGTGCCTTTTGCTGCGTGGTGGCAGAGAGCTCGTTCGCGAAAACTGGGTCAACAAATCTCCCCTCCGTATGCCCATGTGGAGCAGCTTAGGCGATGCAGTTTCATTGCCATGTGGGGATTCCAGACACTTGGTCGTGCCATGGCTCGTTGGGACCGGAGGATGCGCCGAGAGTTTCTTCTTTTGGGTGGGCCATAGCATCTGTGCGGGTTATGGTCGATGAGGGCAGATTTCGGAGAGGGATTGCGGGGCAATCGTGGCTCAGGTCGACGCAGAAAGCTTTCTGTTGCGAGCGGGTGCAAATTGGTTGTCCAACTCCACAGCCTCCCCCGGTTCCACCGGAACCAGACTGCGTGGCCGAGCTGCAATTGCTACCGAGGGCCCTGCATTGCATGCCGTGCCGCAGATCACGATCGGCATAGATCCTGGTGCATTGGTTTCAGGATGGCAGGTCAGGCGAAGGCGTAGCAGGAGGTCATGTTCAGCATCCAACTTCCGTGTTGGCTGCACTTTGGCTCGAGCTGCGATTCTGCAAGAACAATTGATGAGAATCCCCGGAACGAGCAGGGAGGAGTCACTCAAAGATGGGGTTGCTCCTGAAATGCGTCGTAAAGGCTGATGGCTAGAACACTAAAAGTGCATGCGAGTTTGCAGAGTTGGTCCGTGTGATGGCACCTAGCAATGCTTTCCTCGCTTGTCTCGCCCTCCTTGTGGTGCATGCTTGCTGCACATCCACGGAATTCTCGAGCGAGGGTGCTCTGTTGCAGGGCTTGGAGGATCCCAATACTGAGCATGCCATACTGTCAGACAGTCTACAGTGGATGCGGACATGTATTGCCAACAGCTGGTGGAAGGCTGCCAGAGCCATTGTCTCTCGCACTCACGCCCAGAAATCTCCAGATGCTGCATCATCCACACTAGCCTCCCTGAGTTCGGAGGTTCGGGCATTAGTCAAAGGCGTAAAACAGCAAGCGGACCAGTTTGCCGAGTACGCAGACGACACATTCCGCGGGCATAGACAGGGCTTAGATGACGTGCCTTGCGCGTTGCAGTGGGCACAGAACTCCACAACAGTCTTTTTGGCTGTGAAGTATGCCAGTCGGTGGTCAGCTCCTGGGGCCATCGAGATCGCAGATGTGAGCGTCAACATCACTGATGCTGCTTTTGCCTTGTCCGGCTTCGGGCACCACTCCAGCATCCGGAAACGCTACTTTGTTGATTTGGCGCTTTATGCGGACGTGCTGCCAAGTCGCAGTACATGGTCGGCAGCTTCGGTCGGCCGTGCCACCGCCACGATCCAGAAGGCCCAAGCAGGCAAGTGGAGCCGCCTTACCAAAGCCAAGGACAAGTCGAAGCACCAGATCACCAGCTGGCTCGACATGGAGGAGCGCTGGTCTGAGGAGTTAAAGAATCCTCAGCCTCGCCCAGAAGCGAAGTCGACGGAGCCCAAGGCACTGGCGAAGATCCAACACATGCATGGCATGATCCGTAAAGTAGGCCAAAGGCCAAAGAGGCATGTTTTGCTGACAGAAGGTCAGTGTTCTCGCTTGGCAGGCAAAGGTGGAGACGACAACTCCTGCACCCGCGAGCCGCGAGAAGGGGCAGCGAGTCCACACACCAATGTACAAGAAAGTGCAGCGCCAGCTGCATAAACAGATGAAGCGAATGTCGAAGTTCTTCAGCAGAGGCCCGGAATTAACTGAAAGAAGGGCCTTCTTGAGCTCTCGGCCCCGCCCGTCAGGCTTGCCCTTCGTGGCGATTATCTTGGGCTGTATTCTCGTGGGGCTCGCCTTTCAGAGCTACTTCGCTCCCGCCCCTTGGGCTGTATGGCTATCCGGCTATCCCTCGTGCAGGGACTCCAGCTTCTACCCGTAGCTTTGCTGGTGAATGCAGGCTGCTGAGACGGACGAGACGTCCGAGCCGCAGCTTGACGCTGTCCCCAACATCGCAGAGGCCACAGAGCACGCGAACACTGCCTGTAGAGAGCCGTGATTGTAAGATGGATGCCATGACAAAGACTCTCGCCTAAACACTGATGCAGGTGTTGGCGGCGGCTTCGCCCCCGAAGGAGAACTGACCAGAGCGGGCGGAACAAAATCGACAGTTGCGGACAGCTTTGCGCTGCTTCCTGTGGTGCTCTGAGCCTTTTTTTGGCCAGGTTGTGTCTTCCGGCAACAATCCTTTGACTTGGCCTCCTGTCAAGCAAGCTTGGTGCCGACCCGAGCTTCTCACAGCCTTGCTGTGCCTCGCCGTAGCCTTGCTTGCCGACGGCCTTCCGGTCTTCCAGGTGCTGCGAGCACCATCAGACTGGATGCATCAAGGAGCCTGGTTCCATGCCAGTCGCACATCTCGTCACGCCGCATTTGTGGTAGTTGCTGTAGATTGATACCTCACGTGACGATCTGGTTCGTTTCTGCGCGTTCATTCAGTTTTTGTACTCTGCCCGGTGGATTGCAAGAAGGACAGCGGTTTCCACTGCATCCTGGCGGCGGAATCGAGAATCGAATGGTTCTTTCCGATAGTCCGATGGCATACACCGGCCTTCAAAGCTTTCATCGAAACGCGTTTTGCCAATGCAAGCACGCATCCTAGACTCGGCGACGCTGTCGCCGGGGCTGTGCTGTCCATTCAACTGTACCAAGCCGAGGATGCCGGTACATAAATTCGTTCGTCGATTGTGATCGTACGTGCTCCTGGCTCCTGGCTACGGTTTCTTGCCGAGGCGACGAAGGCGATGCAAGTGCCTGGGCCCAGGACCGCAGAGAGAAATGCTCTTAGCAACGGGTTGGGACATTGATGCTGGACTCGTGCAAGGACAAGAGAGCGTATTGCTGCACGGCCGCTGGCCTGGGCTGCACTACTCAGATGCCCCTGGAGGGGCAGATGTTCGACTGCACTGAAGGCGTGTCCCATAGAGTACAGCATCGATGCAATGTAGAGCCGGGTGTGCATCTTGGTTTCGTGGGATTCCGTGGGTGCTGCAAGGTTTCAGGTGGCTACGAGCGATGCAACGCACACGCTGTGATTCGGTTCTGCACTGTCGCAAGCAAGCTCTACTTCACGTTTGTCCGCAGGCTATGCCAATTGGCCCGAGTGGCCAGTTAACAAGCAGTCTTGGTGCTGCGCGAAGCTGAGTAAGCTGAGCTATGCTGTCCCGACTGTCGTTCTGCGCGTTGCAAGCATCGCAGCATGCCATGCCTCGTCATGGCTATGCGGCAGGCGAGCATCACTCACGTGCATGCCCCTCAGAGGACAAGCAGCAGTATGACTGCTTCTCGGCTGATTAGGACGGAACGCCTGTCGGGCACGTAGTGGGCGTAGTGTCGCTTGGAGCCCGATGACTTAGGTAGCACATCCGAGAGCTCGTGGATCAGCGAGCAGAGAGAGTGGTTGCTTTGCAAGCACGTCTCAGAGTATTTTCTGCACCACAGGGCAGGCAGCACTGCCTGACTTGTTTGACTTGTGTGTCCTAGTGCCCCATTTCTGATCAATATAAGTCAGGACTCCCAGGAATTGACCGGGCAAATCTTGCAGCAGATAGCAGGCAGAGCAGCAACAAGCGATGTTCCAAGGGTTTTCACTAGTTCCAACGAGAAGTGGCAGTTCCGTGCATGAAGTCAGATCTCAGGTGCTGTCTTCACCATGGAAAGGCATGTGCTGAGTGAGATGCAAGGAATATGCTGCGGACAAGTGCTCCAACGGACCCAACGTGCGAAGCACATACGGGAAACCACTGCACCAACGACGCTTCATGCTAGAAGCCATGAGAGTGAGACTCGTGAGGTCACGGTTTTGCTTATGTTATACTAGGTTTCTGAAATATTCTTTCTCTGCAAACATTCGGCGGTCTTTGTACAGGCTAGTCTTCGGGAGGGGATGGAAGGAATCTCGGTCTCAGCTCCAGATTCAAACCGAAGTGTTTGTCAGAAGGTCTCGAATCCAAAGCAGGTTCAGGCCACGGTGCAGGAAAGCCGAGAGCAATGGACAGAGATTAAGGCAATTCCCGGAGTCCCCAGTTCTCTGCCAGAGGGAGCCTTCGTGTCGAGGCCACAGGCTTTCAAAGCACCATGTACTTGGAGTGGAAAGTGCGAGGTTTTGCGCACGCTTTTTTTTGCCACAGCGGGCGATAGCAGATAGCACCCTGAAAATTCGGCCCTTTGCTTGTGCAAAGGGTGTGAGTTTGGGAGAGAAGTGTTTGCATAGCAAAGTCAGCCGAGGGCCGAGGGGCTTGAACCCCAAAGGGCCGAAAGCTGGTCGGGCTGTGGTCCAGTGCCAGACTGGAAGCAGATGTACAGACGTACAGGAACGTCGACGCGAGTTTCTGCCCGGCCGAAGGCCAGGCAGCCGTACCAGGAGACCAGAAAGCTGGCACCTGGTGACTACAGCGCAGAGGTTGCAATATGACTGCTGGAACACCTGCCCCTCCCTTGCGCTTCGAGGCTTCTGTTAACTTGCATAGCCGTTTGCGGCATTTTTCATGCAGAAACGGCGGTAGCCTCGCGAGCTTGGCAAAGGCTGCCCCTTGCCTTTCGCAGGACAGCCCGCCCTCACAACACTGGTAAACACCAGGTCCAAGTCGTCGACTCTATACTCTATACGGCGTACTATACGGCCTAAGCTGTTGGAGAACATAGGCTCTAGGCTTTCTGAGTCCTCGTCGAATGGCTGCTCACCTAACATGGCGGCATTATTGGATGTGCTTGGCGTGCGACGACAGGGCCTTGTCGCACGGCTGTCGGCGCAGCTTGCTTCCTGGATGTTGCGCGGTGGTCGGGGTGGTCAGGTGATCATGTGCCCGGTCTGATTATAAGGGGAAAAGTCTGAAGTGCCCCAAGCGCCGACGAGCCAAGCCGAGCCTGCCCGTTCTCCCACCGAGGCAAGGGAGCCTCGCCGGGGCTGTCGTCCTGGTTCCCATCTACCCGCCGTGCCCTGTCTCAACTACTGGTACTAGGATCCAAGGGACTTGAAGGATGTTCCATGTGCCAACCGAGGAAAAAGCCCTGGCTGCCCTCCGGCTCTCCGCTCGAGCGCATGCCGGAGACCGCCCAAACGCGCCCCATGAAAGCTCGGTCTGCGAACCACAGAGAGAAACGGAGGGCCCCGTCCCTGCAGGAGGCCGCCTCGCGGGAGTTGGCACGGCTGAGCCTAGTCGCGCTCCTGGCCACTTGGCGTGCGGGAGGCGAGGCCTGCGAGCGTCCGAAGCCGTCGAAGTGCCGAAGGATGAAAGTTTGTCCTGACAGGTATCGCTGCCCCAGTGACTGCAGAGCTTTTGGAGCCGCAGCGTGATCGCGAGGGCAGCAACCTCAGCTGCAACGTGGCTGTTGCCCCAAGCAAGGCGCAGCAATGCCGAATCCGTCCGTTGATGGCTTCTCCTTTGCTTGCTAAGGGCGGTTGCTGGCTCAGCCGGAGTGGAAGCGCTGCGAGATATCAGCAGCATTGCAGCAGTGGCAGCTGCTCGGCTTGGACCGGAGGATAACTGCATTGAGGCTCGGGGCATCAGTTCTTTCTAGAGCCACGGCAGTATGCAGGCCAGATTTCATCCTGAGCTTCGGCCCTCTGGACGAGATTTTCCTTCGGACGGCCACAAATCGGAGAAGTCCTTGGAACCTCCGAGTTCCCCACGTCCGCTTGAAGCTTGAGCGGGAAGGCAGAGCTCCACCGATGTCGATCCCTGCAGCGGAGTTGAAGAACGACTCCGACCTGGATCCTGCAGAGGTCGCTCTGTCCTTCAGTGGAGGCGAAGAGATCAGGTTTGGAGATCTGCTCTCTGCAGTCTCAGATCCTGCTGGCAACATGCCTTTCAGCAGCGAGGGTGCTGCTGGGATTCTGGGTTCGAATCCCATTGGTTTTATTCTTATTGTTTGCCACTTCTTCTAGAAAAGCAACACATCGCGCCCACAGACTTGCGTCACCCCCACATCGGCTTAGGATCATCAGTCTTCTTCGGATGGCCCAGGAGCGTTTCCCGAGCACCTCGCGGCCTCGAGAGCGGCCGTGGTGGGAGGACCAGGACTCATGGCAAGGCCCTGCCGTGGCTTCGGCCTGGCCGCCCAAGCGCCTGCCAAAGCTGCAGACGATGTGGGTGGCAGTCGACGCAGCTGATCCCAGCCGACAAGGCCGAACTGTTGACGGTCACATCTACTATTGGAACCGTGAAACCAACGAAACCTCCTGGACACGCCCTTGGGGCGGACGACGATCCGAGCAAGTCAGGACGAGGCTTCGCAATCTGCTTGGCACCCGAGGCGCTCCTTTTGGCGCCAGGCTCATGCGGAAGGCTGCTGGTGGGATGCTTGGCCGCTGCTCTAGTGGTCGTCAGCGTCAGAGAGATCAGGCCAGTTTAGGTTTAGTGCTGGAGTATATGGGCACTCGCGGTCGAAAGCCGGCTCGCCAAGCAGTGATGCTGGGGCAGCCGTGAAAACCGGGTTCCGGAGTGTACGCTGAATCGCTGGAGGGAAACTGGGGACATGATATTATTTCATCTTGCAGGTTGCCCTTATCCTTGCCGCCCTTGCCTGCATGGCTCCAGCACCGAACCCAGCTGTAGGCATGCCTTGAAGCCCCTCATCGGCATGCCGCCCTGGCCCTTGCAAGGGCCCTTGATCTCCGTATAATCATGGCTCCGCAGCTCGCGAGATGCCTGCTTAGGCCGGCGCGGGAATTCACGGGCTTCTGTCATTTAAGGAGGGACTGTTGCGGAGCTCCGGAAGACATTCCGGTAGGGTTGACATGTTGTGGGGCGAAGTGGCGGACACCTTCCTGAATTCCTATGGTGCTTGTCAGATGCACGCCCAAGGCCCTGTCTGTTCACTTGCCTACATACGGGAAGCAGCCGAGGACAGACCCACAGAAAGTCTTGCAACGGTCCTATTGTTCGGTGTCTGATTTCGCCTACTTGCACGTGGCCTCACCCCACTGCAGTTTCTACAGGGGGGCTGCAGTCGGCGAAGACCCAGTCAACATATTACCTTTTCTGTCTATGCTCGTCCGGATTTGCATCATTGTTTTTCGCCGATTTGCATTGAATATCGAGCATTCCCTGCAGCTAGCCTGAACCAACACTGCTTTCGGAGGCCGGGAGCTCGAGCCGTGCTACTGCTGTTTTGCCTGGTGGGGGCTGATCGTGTCTTGCATGTCAGAAGAAGGTTGTGCAGAGGGCAGAACATGAAGTTAGAGCTGTTGGGAGCCGTTGAGTTTCGGGCTCGAGTGCCCAACGTGTGGGCGCGCACGCGCTTGCATCACTGCGGGGGCTTGAGGTGATTCCTCGTGGTCGTCAGCAGATGTTGAAGCCTTCGAAGATTCAGTCGTGCGCCTGCAGCTCTTGCAGCTGCAGTTCGATTTGGAAAGGGCACCCAATGACCAGGAGAGATCACCGCACAGATTGTCTGTAACAGAACTCCTGTGGTGCATACCGCATGCATGATGGCCAGAGGACCCCAGCATCGTCGTGGTTCCTCCTCGGCCACACAAATTCCCAACAGACGAGACCGCAAGGAACAGGGTCGACGTTCTCATGCGATATTTCACCTGTGTGAGCAGCTGCCAGGATGGAAGAGCAGGCATTCATTCCAACGAGCGCTTTCCTCCTTGGAGCCATGCTTCTGGCGGCCGGACACCGCATGCCAGGCCTGTCATCCGGGGAGGTTTTCAGGTTTGCAGGTTCAACGCTGGCAGCTTTTTGAGGTGTCCTAAGAATGCAGCGCTCCAGGTATGCTGGCGACTTATTTTGCTGGGCAGTCCAGCTTTGCTCTCTACATGAAGCTTGTGCTCTCAGAAGAGACCGTCTCACGGGAGATGAACATGCGTGGGATGCCCGCGGCCTTCCTGGTGACGGCCATTCAACAGGTGGTTGCCTTCCTCTCCCTGGGTTTGGGAATGGTCCTTTTATATTTCTCGCCCTACCGCTACGTTCCCAGGGCATTGAAAAGCTGGAGAGAGGCCCTTGCCGTCCTCCTCTTTTCAGCCGCTGTGGCAGTCAATATCGGCTTGAACAACTTCAGCATGTCTTTGCTGCCCGTGTCGCTCAACCTGGTCATTCGATCCTGTATTCCACTGGTTACACTGGTGCTGCAGCAGCTGGCGCAGCAATTGGGCCTTTTGACGGCGAGCCCAGTCGGACTGCTGGATGCCACTCGAAACGACTTGTGTGAAGGCATAGTAATCTGTAGGTGTGCGTTTGACTGAGGCATAGCGTCGATTCCCGCAGCTGAGGTCAGCTTGATGGTCACAGGGGTCGCCTGTGCTGCTGTCAGCGCGCTGGCTGAGAGTGCAACTTCCGGCAACGGTCCGGCGCCTCACTTGATGCTTGGAGTCTTGATTGCAGAAAACCATGCCGGGCCACATAAGGAATGGGTTGGATAATCCATTGGTGGGTTGGGCTGCGAGCCATTTGGTTCGGACGGTTGTAGAATTGTAGCACAGGTTAACGCGAGTTGCTCGCCAGGTGTCTTGATGTGCTCCCTGGGCGACATTGCTGCAGCCATGACTTTGATCTTGATGGCAGCGTTCGGCAGTACACTGGACCCACCACTGAATCCTTTGGACACGTGCCTTGGCTGCAATCTAACAGCAGTCCCAAAGTTGGCTTGGCACTGCTAAGATGCCGAGGATCTTTTACATGGCCCTGCCATGCGCCTTAACACTTTTACCGGCCTCTCTCTATGCATCTCACCCGGTCGATTGGCCCAACTTTGGCGTGCTAACGGACTGGGAGGCAAAGTGACCTAAGAGCACTGATCCAGTCGGCCTTTCTCTTTTGCGTAACCTGTAGTGGCTGCGCTTCGCCTGGCCATCGTGTTGTCCATCCCGTCGCAGGTCTACCAAAAAGTTCACGTCCTCAGTCCAGGCACCATCTTCCTCGTCATCGCGTCAGGCATAGTTTCAGCCGGTTACAACTTCATTCAGTACACTGTGGTGCAATCACTCTCCGCAACTATGGCAGCCATAGAGCCTTTCTTGTTTTATCGTTCAGATGGCTTTGGGCGCTTTCCTTGAGTTTCTCCTGAGACTTCTGCAGCATTCTCCAACCAAGGCGAGCCATGCAGCGTTTGCAGGGAACTTCAACAAAGCCGCGACGATTTCACTTTCCATCTGCCTGGGTCTGGAGACCCTGCCTGGGGGCAAGTGGAAGTTTGTCATGCTTCTAGGAATAGCTGGGAACATCCTTGCGTTCACGGCATGGAGTTACCTTCAAGCAGTACGGAAGCAAAAGACAGAGGAGAAGGCCCCTACCTGACTGATGCCAAGCGATGAAAAGTGTGCCTGTGCTCATGCATTGAAATGGCGTTGATCACATGTGTGGTCAAGCAGGGTAATCGGTGTCGCTTCGCAGTTGACATTTCAAGCTGGCTCGGGCTTTGCCAAGCTCCCTTGCTCGTCCGGTGGTTGCAGCCATGGACAGGTGGGACTCCCTTCGGCATACTGGTATAGGGCACACGCTTTCTCACAGCTGGCATGGCACGGTGCATGGAAGCAGACGAAGGTCTTGTAAGACAACCGCTCAGCTCTGTCACTGAGATATGACGGTCAGGTATTCCGGGCTGGACGCAGAGCAGAAGGCCGTCCTTCCAGCATGGCATGACCAGGACAATGTTCAAGTTAGGATGCTGACTTTCCAAGCACCCACAAGCATGGCACTCAGCTCTGGATCGTCCAACTCGATGCTTCAGCAGGTAGTGCAAAAGGTAAGCTGCGAAGCGTGCATGTTATCATGTCGTGCATCCTTTCCCACTGTAAGTTCTTGACATTATAATTAGAACATCTACATATCAGAACGACACGTGAATCAAGACTTAACGCTTCCCTATGCTGAGGAGGTCATTGAACTTTCTGGCAGTGGGTTGGTTCTTTTTGCCATTATGCCACCGTCCTATGGGTAAGCAATGGTAAGCACATATCTCAGGGTCATCGGACAGGTTAAGGATTGCAGTGCCATGCAGGGGACGTTTAGCTGTTCACTGTGAGTGTGTCTAGAAGGTGGTAACAACGTGGGCTTCTCCTGCATTAGTGCAGCGCTTCCAGCAGACGGACCCCCCAAGACTCATCATGCAGCCTTTGCCTGGAAATCCATGCTCTGTTTTCTGATGTACTTTCTCAGTGAAGGAGATTCACACTCCACCATGAACCATATGACACTTTTAAACAGGCAGGCTGCGCCTCTCCAGATATTTGGCAGGTGGCCTTGCTTGCTCTCTTGCGTGCCGCGGCGGAAGCTGAGCTTGACACGGAGGATGCCCGGGTGAAGTTGTGCCAGACTCCCAGCCAGTCCAGCTTTCTTACCGCCCTTGACAGCTTAGTCTTAGCTTCGTCAGGCGAGATTACATAAGGCATTCGAGGAACTCTTCAAACAACTATCATGTCCTCAGAAGCCTGCGCTGGAAGGACTGCTTGCGCTTGCAGACTTTTCGCAGTGGTCGTCATTTGTAGCTGTATGGTGGCGGCGGTCGTCGTTGTCGTGGTGGTAGTAGTCGTAGCAGCAGTAGCAAGAGCAGGAGCATTATCAGCAGCAGCAGCAGCAGTCGCAGTACAGTAGAAGTGGTATGACAGTAGGCGCAGCAGCAGCAGCTGCTACAGCTAGCAGCTAGTAGTAGGAATTGTAGCAGACGTTGCGTTACAAGGAGGAAGAAGAGAAACCGCAGCAGCTGCAGCTGGCAGATTGTTTAGGTGTAGGATAGGAGTAGTTGTGGGAGGAGGAAGAAGCAGAAGGGCAGCAGTCGAAGAAGTGGCGAGTTCTAAACAACCTAGGACGAGGTCAGGTCTTGCTGCATTTTGTTATTTCGAAGCTTCAGAACTGAGGTGAGCTGCCGGACTTCAAGCCCCGGGCCTGCTTCCAAGACATCCAGGGAAATAGCGTCAAAGGACCGTGGGATGACCTGGGATGTGCTGGAATCCTCCATTCTTTTTTCAAATTCCGCAAAGAATGGCGTCTTACAGTTCATGGCTTTGCTAGAGCCCGACCGGCAGGATGGATGAGTGCCAGTGATCTTCATCTCTGGTTATCCTCGCAACCGCACCCAGTCGCAGGTGGGTGGACTGTGAGACGACTATACTCCGTCAGAGGTACTGCGAAACCCACAGTCGATGACGCAGTGGATTCCCTGTTCCTTGCTGCTGGCAGGCTACAGGCTGGAGGATGTCTTATCCGCCATTAGGCTTCGTGTTGGTTCTCTGGACATCTTCCCAGAGGCAGGAATGCAGTAAGCCAATCCAAGTTGGTACATCAGAGCCGCTGCCCGAACAGGACTTTATCCGGATGACGACCCCGAACTTCCGCTCTGGAGCTTACTTGAAGGATGGCTCTCCAAAGATGCGCATCTCGAGCCAGCACGTTTATCGAGTATCATTTAATGTTGAGCTTTGACACATTTGCGAAGGAGCTTGCGATTTCCCGCTCTGTCTTGCCATACCTCTCCTACGAGCGACCGCTCAAGTACGAGGTGGCATACCGCCTGAGCCAGTCCCTCGCCCAGCTTTGCACCAAGCGAAGGAACCCTCAACTCTAGGACTCTCCGCTCGTTCCCTGCTGTCCGAGTCTGAAAGTCGACAGCTCATGAAAGCTCATACCCGCGGATACCCGCGGACTCCTGGATATCGCGGTGTGGAGAGGGGGAGTCTCGGGGAGCCTACAGAGTTTGAGCTTGCTGCTGAGTCGTTGGTTTTGACTTCTTTGGCGCCAATGTTGGCTGCAAGAAGTTTTCTGGGGCAGAGGGCACCTACTTGCTCTGCGGTGAAATCGTTGCTTCATGTTGTCGCAACTCCGTGAAAGTCAACCACATCGAACTTCCCAAAAGCGTACTGGCCCTAGACCGCTCGTCACGACCCGTCCACCTGTTTCCTCACCTGCGTGTTCTGGAGCCGCAGTCGAAGCCCAAGCAGGTTGCCACAGACCCAAGGCTCTTTCTGTTGGAGCTGGACTTCATGAGCCGCCTGCGCTTTCATCAGAAGCGCTTGCGACAGGCCGAGATCCGCTGGCCGTGTTGCGACGTACGGAAATCGGAATCCAGTGATCGTGGGGCAACCTTCCTTGACCCTAACTCTTTAAGGCTGACATTGCACTACGATTCTTCAAGTCAGTGTCGAAAGGTAGGTCGAGCAGCTTGGAAGAGGCCACACTGTGCGACCTCGCTCATCCCACTGCCATTAAAAGCCTGTCGGCTTAATGACCTTGGCTTGTCGCTTTTGCGTCTCCGTTGTTGACTTTTGATTGAGGAATCCTGTCAGGGTTTGAGTCGGCTTCCCATATACACTACCGATCGATTCGACAGAAGTTGCCTTTCTTGAGGAATGATTGAAGGACCTTTTTTCGAACGAGCCCCCCAAATGAATGCTAATGGTCTGGAGTTGAGAGCTTTGCAGGTGGCAATCACCGGCGTGAACATCGTGAAGTTCCTAGACATGGAAGAGGGCTTTTGTGCAGGCGCTCGGGATGCTCAGCGAGCCACAATGGTGCATCCCTTACGCATTGCTGCTGGCTCGATTCCGAGTCTAATCTTGTCCTGTGCAGTTGTAACCAGCAAGTGCTTGTCACGGCGCGAGATGCTGGATTTCAAGTGCTAGCTCTTCGCCATGAGGCTGTGAGTGCCCAGCCGATGCCGTAATGTCCGCCTCATGAAACCAGCACGGAACGCACGAACCAGCGCACGATGCTTGCGAACTCGCTCTCTGGTGTAATGGGGTTGCCAGTCTTGCTGTCACAAAGGAATGCCAACAAGAGGTTTGCACCTTGATCAAAACCACGACTGCTGTGGGCAGTGGTCTCCCCCCGTGCTTGCAGGTTGTCCATGCTTAGCCAGGAGACGGGCACTGAGAGAGAGCGAGAGCGAGAGTCACAAACAAGAGTAGGAACATAGAGACATAAGGACAAGGAGCCAGTTGCTGTTTCGGCATGCTCGTGTCCTGGACAAGGGGGGCTTAATTCGCTATCACTCGTGGAACTTGCAAGATCTGCTGTCTTCTGCTATCTTCTGGGAGGCATGGGAGGCCTTTTATCGGCGATGGGCGTGCGCCACGTTTTGTCCAAGGGCGTCGCGGGCTACACTCGGCCGCTGGAGCCCATGCTTTGCGATGCCTTGATGAAGCGCATCAACCCCACGGCTGCTCGGATGGCAAAGAAACCGCGTTTCATTAAAGCGAAATCGAGTGGGTGCTAGACGGCTATAGGCAAGTTGGAGCTACTTTTCATTTTCAATGCAAGGACGCGGCTTTCTTTCCTGCTGACCATCTCGGGCGACTGATCGACATGCCGCTTCCCTCGGCTACTCAGTACTACACTTGGGCCGAGCGGATGGAGCGCAGTCCGCTGACTGACAGCTACATCTTCCGTTCTACCAGTCCAGCACGCCTTTCCTTCGAGAGCCCGTTGCTTGAGCCAAGCCCGTCTTCGCGGATCCGACCTTCTTCGCCCAGAGCTATGTCACCCACGCGGCGCAGCAGTCCCTTCATGGAGCCCTTGAGCCCCATGAGCCCAGTGACGCCATTGCCGGACTACCTCCAGCCGAACTCCCGACCACCGCGGCACTTTGGGTCAAGAGATTGGGAGTCGAAAGACTGGAAAAGATCGCCTTCCCCGGCTCGTCGACACTATCTCTCGGAGCTCTCCACCCAGGACCCCGGCCTTTCATCCTTCGAGCGAAGTCTTGCGGACACCTATGTCTCGTCGCCTGCAGCTCGGATAAGAAATTGCTTTCGCGCCCCAGCCCTCCTTGTTTTCAGTCAAGAAGCCACGAAGGCACGAAGGCCTGGCTGCTACCAGCTGAGGTGCCCTATTCTCCACGGACTCCGCGTCCGATGTCTGCAGGCACCATTGACCATGTCTTCGTCGAGGAATCTGTCTACGATACTCTCTCTCTCTCTCTTTTCTGCCTCAGGCATTTCTGCTGCTGCATCCCCTGGTGCTTCTCCATCTTTGGGAAGTCCGCTGCCACGTCGCTCTTTACACTTCCTGGACACGCATGCTTCTCGATTCGAAGACGCAGAACCCCACCCACAAAGTACAGGAGTATTTCCCTGCCCTGCTGCCTAAGGAGCAGCGTGCTGTGCAGCAGACACTTGCATGCAGAATGTCCAGCACGCGACAACGAATCGCAGACTTCGGACAAAGTTAGGATTCCTATTTCCATCTTGTAACTCCAGTGGACGGTTTCTGAACAAGGACCCTGATCGTGATGGCTCGGCAAGCCAAGCTGGACTCTATGGTGGCGCAGACAGCAATAAAGGGTTGGGCTTGTCTTCATATATGCCAGCAGCAGTCAAGCGCAGTGTTTCGTGATCCGCTCAGGTGGAGGATGCTAAGACACTTCTCCCGCCCACCTGCACAGTGGAAGAGATCTTCAACGAGCTGGACCTTGCGAGATGTCGCATACAGCCTCACCTGGCTCTTCTCTTTCGTCATGCAGTACTCCTGTCCGAGCCAAGACATGTAGGACATGATGCGCAACGGCTACATCACGCTTCGGGACATCCGCCGATTCATGGCAGGCGCTGCATAGGGAGAGCAGGAGCTCTCAGAAATTGTGAGGGAACGTGTATACACCCTTGCATGCACGCATGGATGCATGGATGTGTTTGTCCCAAGCTTCGTCTGTGAAGCACTTGCATAAATCCTTCAATACATGTGTGTCTGACCGTACATGTGCGTGTGTACATATACATTATATATGTAAATATATATATATATATATATATATATATATACACATACATACATAACTTACATAACTGTGTGTTTCTGTGTTTGTCCCGAGTGCGTATGTATGCGTCGCCAGAGAGCCTTTAAGCCAGGCTTCGGCTTCACGGCCAAGTACGCCAGCTTCACCGGCCTCGTCAACGACCTCCACATGCGCCGCAAGGTCTTCCATCAGCATTCTGTGCGAGGCGGCCAATGAGACTTCGTGAGCTTCGTTTCGCAGATGCTCGCGTTGCGGATCGGGTTCTTGTGTGTTGCAAGCTCTTTCTTGAAATGACCGGGAGGTGCCAGGCCTCTGGAGTGGAGCGGCTTCAGTCGACCTCTTACAGTGATGCAGCCTGTGTCCAAGAGCTTAGCCGGCAGCTCCCATAAGTCTTGTCAGGTGCCCTGCTGCCTCCGGAGAGCTTAGACCTGCGCGACACGACAATGCTTACGTTGCCCTTCACCGGCGAGGGTTGCAAGGCCGAGGGTTGTAGGGATGAAGCCTTGCTCACAAGCTTCAGTTTTTGCTTCCTTCGGCCAGATCTTTTTGAGCAACCGCGAATGCAAAGCCAAGTCTAAGTAAGTGCCGTTCTGTCGCGATCGTCCGGACGGATACCCATGGGCTGGGAAGGCTGTCATGGCGTGCCACACCGATGCGGAGGCTGCCTCAGTGCTGTACTTGCGTCTCGACTCAGATTGGCATTTGCAGTAAGACCCATCGCTTCGGGCGTCGGGGTTTTTCGATTTACCCCAAAATCTTTGTGCACAGTCAGACTTTCGAGCCATCGCGTGCCTCGCTTTCCCGATGGAGAATCCTTGCCAGTTTTTGTTGGACTGCACTGCACAAAGTCTCCGTAATGAGTTGTCCTTGCAGAGACAGCAGAACGCATGTGATTGTCGACAAGCTTTTGTTCAGGGCTGGAACATACACTTCTCCGAAGTGAGACCATGTGAGACCATGGCATAGGACATGAGCGGTATGCCTCGGTGTGCTTCAGTCGGCTTCGAGCTGCCCAGGCTGCGGAAGTCTGTGGCTTGCCCGACCTGTGGGACACGAGCCCAGCGTGACGCTGATGCTGCCGGCTGCCCGATGGTGACCTGCCCCGTCTGCAGGAGACGGGCCATTAGAGTATGTTATATGTTAGACATCCCGTAGACTTTGCGAGAGAGCTCGTTCAACCGTCCAACTTCGAGTCCATGTGCTGTGCAGGACCCAGTTCCACTGCCACACCGTGGAAGGAGATCGGCCAGAGGTGAGCTCTTCGGAAGAATTCATTTCCGCGGTGCAGCTGTCTTGTCGACCACTGTTTTTGTATACGCAGTTTCTGATTGACGAGTCTGCAAACACAGATCAGGTTACCCGCTAACTTCAAGCGCGAAGCTCTTTGGCTGCGAGCACTGTGATGAAGCACTTACTTCTTACGATCGGGTGCAAGACAGATTGCCAAACAACCCCGGCCACCAGAGGATAGCTGCTAGGCTAGCCACTTGCAAGGTTCGGCTGAAGCCCTAAAGCCTAAAAAGGCGAGTTTGTGGATAGTGCAGACGTGAATGATCGCAACAAAACATCAATATCGCGCGGCTCAGAGCTCGCCGACTCCCGAGGCACAGTCTGTACCGCCTGTTGGGCACCACGCTGGAGGTCCAGCCGCCAGGTTTTTGTCAGGGACACAAAGCCTGCAGCTTTCGCAGAGAGTGTCAGAAACTATGTCGCATGCAGGCAGCTGAAGAGCTGGACTTGGATCGTCGAGAGCTTGCCACCGTGCTCTCTCAAGAGATCCCCGGCAAGAAGCTATGAGCAGCCAAGGATTCACTGCAACGTTACTCAGTTGCCATCCATTGCCCAGGATCTGCGGGCTGCACGACGTCTTTGGTGCGATCAGTCCTGGGACAGACAGCTCTTGGGCTGGAATCCTGCATGCAGCCCTGCATGCTCCTGACCTGCTGTTTCGACTCACGAGTGTCTCTCTTTGTCAGGCTTTACGCAGTCAGACCTCCGGCGCTGCTTTGCTGTCCAGGGCTTGCCCCTGCCGCCTGCAGAGCAGTGGGACCTTCTGCAGGAGACTCAGTGCAGGGATCTGTGTTAGGCTGCACAGGCACCGGCCTTCCAGCTCAGGTGGCATCGCTACTGTTCTCCCAATGCTATCGGCGTGAATTACTTGGACTTCAAGAATCAGCTGCAGCCCATGTTTTGAGGAGCCCCGGCAAATCAACTTTTCATTTGAGCAATGCTCTTGCCTGTCATGTGGGCTGCCTGCTCCGCTGCATCGGATCTCCCCCCGTTGGTCTCGAGTCCACACAACTTGTCAAGGACACGGCGTGGAGTGGCTACGGAACTGAGCCTTTCCTTTCTCACAGGAGGCCGCATGTGTGATAATGCAATGCAGTGTCGTCATGATAGGAATTGTGAGGTTCCTCCGGTGGTATCATGCAGAGGATTAGAGAGGGGCCCATGAACGAATCGAACATCACACGTGAGGATCGTCAGCCCAGGATGCGACGTCTGCCGCGCCCACTATGTAATCATTTTGCCCATTGTTGCGGCTGTGGTACTTGAATTGCGGCCGAGTGCGATGAGTGACGGGGCCAGGGGAGTGCCGTGCTGCACACCTCTTGGATGTTTTGTCCAGAGCCCGGAGCTCGTTGCCTCAGCCACACTGGCTGCTTGAAGCCAGGGCAGCTTCAAAGCTAAGACTCGAGCTGCCGCTTGTTAGTTAGTGTTTGCATGAGACGGTTGAGATCTTCGATTTGGTTCGTAACAATGCCAAGAAGCAGGCAGCTCATTGCGCAAGGAGATGGCTAAGCCACTCCGTAACAGGACTCTCTGTGCCGCGAACGACGCTGCGACTTAGGTTAGTAACCAGAAGAACATTCACGAGCTCTAATTAGCCTTGCACATTGGCACAGCTTGAGACCCAGGCGTTCAGGCGCAACAGAAACTCCTTGACCTACAGATGTATTCCCTAAGACCAAGGTATGCGAGAGACTGCGTGAGATGAAATGAACGTTGGCACCACATGTCTCGAACGACTTGAGCTTGTAACTTGTGACACCGGTCTTTACAGTTTCTTCAGCGGCTTCTCCGTTGCAAGATTTCGAAAAGCTAGGCATGCGAGGTGGCCGTTGTTGCTCCAGTGCCTCGCCATGAACAACGTCAGGCTTGCAAGGCCGCTGTCCAGCCTTAAATTGGCGGCCCCTGATGGTCTGCGACTGCTTGATTCCTTCATCTCACCGTCAGAGCAGGAGGCGATAGCAACAGAGGTGGCGGACATCTTCGCCTCTGCACGGAAGATTTCCCATGCAGCTCAGGCAGAGAAGGCCCACATTCCACAGCCTGCCAGCGTCAAATCTCTTGCACACAATCTTTCAAGCGACGAATACTATGTCCCGTTGAAGATGGAACTTGAGCCAGGCTCAGCATCGGGCAGTGCCTATTTCCCAAAGTATGGAGATGAAGGGCACGAGCTAATGTACTTTTCCAAGGGCACGGTGCAATCCTTACCGCCGTTTGCGAAAGATTTCATCTACTCCAAGATCCCAGCTGTCAGGCCCCTGGTTTCTGTGGACGGCAAGTGGCGGCTTACTTTGAACCGCTACACACCCCAAAGCGCTCAGCAGGAGATAGCTTCATCTCCGGCGACACGACCCGGTTTTCCATATCACAAGGACCTGCCTGCAAACGGGGACGTCACGATGATCTTAACCCTCCAAGCAAGAGGCGACCTGGAGCTGGTTCCAGAGACGGATCCACACAGGTCGCCCAGCCAGGTCCTACTTCATCCAGGCTCACTGCTCGTTTTGTCAGGCGAGGCGAGATGGAGATGGCTTCACCGGCTGCGGCCTGTCCCGGATGAGAAACAGAGGATGTCTGTCGTGTTTGGATGGAGGGGTCCGCAAGCCGTGCACGGCTGATCTCAAACGAGTCTCTTGCATGCACCGCAACCGAAGCTGGGTACAGAATTAAGATCTCACTTTTATCCTTGGCCAGCAAGGGAGTCGTATCCAGTTCTTGCAAGCCTCAGCTCGACAGCTCCGATCGTTGTATCAGCTCTCCCCGAGCCCTGTTTTCGCCACCCTGGCTGACGTGCAGTGCGCCATGAGGTGGTGAAAAGCTAAGCGACGCAGCCCCCGTTCGAACTACTAGCAGGATCCCTAATATGATTTAAGGTATATTCCTTAATTAAGGGATAGAAGCACAGTCAGCCGGGATCGGATGACACAGCACCCCTGGGTGGGGGGGTTCTGCAGCCTGCGCCTGCTGCCTGGTGATCACAAGAGCTTGGGCCCGAGCCTCGCAACAGCGGATCTCTTCTCTTTCAGCCTTCGGAGTGCGCTCTATGTCTGCTATGTGAGTTTCGAGACGTGAAACATAAAAAACAACTTTTTGTAAACATATTTTTATGCAGCTGTGGCGAACCATGTTTAATGTTCAAGAGTCCTAGAGTGCGTCTTGCATGGCCACTGCGGGCAATGAGAAACCGGTCGTGGGCAGAGTCACTGCGGTGAAAGGTGCCCAGGCCGCAGGCGACTGCATCACTGTCAATGCCTGAGGTAGCTGTAGCTGTAGCTCCTAAGAATAGGAACACATCATGATCATGGCTGCTGTGATGACGGTGGCACTGAAAGAACTTGAGCTGTCTCGTTGGCGTTTGGATGTAACACATGAACACATGTGGGACTCCTATACTATATTGATCTTTGTATGAGAGAAACCGTCGGCGGCCTCGGTTTAGGACGCAAGCGAGAAAGTGGCAGAGCTGGGACTGGGAGAGAGGGCATCTTGGCACTGCGTGGGGCGGCGATTTGACAAAGTCCACCGGAGGAACCCAGATGATGGACAATTGTTGTATAAACACGCAGCATAGTACAGTGATGCATAGATCGTATAACCCAATAATTGCCAATAATTATGGTAGACAGTGCTGCAATATGGTATAGTATAGTATCAGACACTATAGCACATCATAGTGTAGTATTAAACAATGTGCACAGCACAACATAATGCAATATGAAATAGTATTCTACAAGGACAGTATACAACATGTTATACTGCAAGAAAATACCACACGACATAAGAGAGTATAACATGTACAACATGACATAACATGACAAACCATAATATGCAACAGCAATACATACAACTTTCAGTTTGCTATCATGTACACGAATGTCGTGTTATATAGTACAATATTGCACGAGACAAAAAATTCCTCATGACGACCAGCTGGCATGTTGCTGACACAGGCTCACGGTTACAAAGCATGTGTCGCGCACATGGGCTAGCAAAAGAATCACCAGCCTTCAATGAGATGACCCTCGCGACATTTCAGACTGCAGGTCGATCTGAAGCTCATGACAGGGGCGCAACAGTGCGATGTGTACGGCATTGTAGGGCCTTCGTGAATTTAACGTTAAGAGCTCCACCTTCTGCGGCCGCGCTTGTTCTCGTTTTGTGACCAAGATCACTACGGCTTCATTCGAGTGGACGACCGAAAGACGGTGTTTTGGCAGCATCTCCCATGCTCAAGGCATGCGCAAAGTAGCTCAGTCGTCTGTCACGCGATTGCACATTGCCATATGCTGTCTTGCGTAGTCTTAAGAGTCTCGGTCCTGGTAACCACAGTGAAGGATAAGATGAATCATGTTGGTGAAAATTTGCAGACACAAGCAACATTGTAGAGGTATGCAAAAACAGAGCAGGGGTAAGACATACCCAGAGCGAGCATCCCATCAACATACAGAGACTGGGGATTTGCGGTGCGCCCGTGAACACACCGAGAGTCTAGATTCTTTGGCTTTTTTGGTCTTTTCCAAAGAGGAAACACAATACCAAAAGAAAACAAAAGCAACCAGGAAACACCTCTCCAGACCACGCTTAAGCAAAAGAACGACGACCCTTCCAGTCCTCCACCACAGAGCCTTTTCGCTGTCACTTCCCGGCAAGCCAAGGACATTCACTTCTTCTTGGATCGAATAACCAAGCATGGTGGCCTGGGGGTCAAACCTGGTGACAGTGTCCGGTGCTGGATCAAGGACGGGCGAGGTGGAAAAGAGACTGCCGCGGTGGCTGCCAGCCTGCATTAACTCTTGGGAAGTGAAGCGGCGGCCGTCTTTGCTAGCCGGCCTGAGTTTTTGCAAGTGCATCCGAGGTAGAAGTCACTCGCTTTTCGGCAAAGACTGACAGAAAGTTGGAAGCATTGAGGCAAATGCAGAAGTGGAGGCCAGGCTTTTCGCATCTCTACGAGATGTACGTTCGGAACATTTCGGAAGACCCTCGGGCATCTTTCGTAGGCCGGCCAGGCTGCCAAAATTGTTTCTGACTCACGCGATGTCATTTTCCAAAGTCCTTGATTCTTGATGAGATGCACAGGCTATTGCTGTCTAGCCCGGAGCACAACAACGAGGAGCTGCAGACGGCTAAATTCCAGGCCACCCGACCTATCGCTCTGCGGGGTTGCCTCTGTCTCTCTCTCTCTCTCTGTCTTTGTCTCTCTCCATGCGCATCTGCTCTGCCTTGCACTTTTTGTGTACGCTTTTCGAAGAATTCCCGTAACTCTGTAACAGACTCCAGTGACCAGTGGTTGGTGTGAAGAAGCACGCGCTGACACACCAAGCAGAGAACTGTAATGGGCTCTTAAGGTAGAAACGAGGCGGTTTGGCATGGTTTGGTCGTCGACGTCTGCAGAGATTGGCCGCGGGTTCACCCGGTTTGCTTGACACATTCTGTATCTTCTTTGCACAAACTGCTGCTTCACATTGCTCTTCGGCACTGCACAGAATGCTTCCCTTCCCCAGGCCGAATCCTGTTTGGCGGCTTGGCGTGCTGTCTCGGAGCCTTAGATTCTGCCAGTAAAGATGAAAATACTGAACCACAGCGATCCTTAGTCTTGCTTCTGGTATTGTTGGCGGTGCTGTTGCACAGCAGCTATTGCGATACATGCCATGGCCATGGCTAGCGGAGCAGGAGTCATGCGACCAAATCATAAATCTCAGGACCTCGTGGGAAGCGCCATGGATCCGCAGTGGTCAGCTCTGGCAGACGTACCTGGGAACGGGATTGATCTCCCCTCTGGTGCTGGCCCTGAGAGACAGATCGCGCAGAAGCCTCGTGATGTGGAAATCTCCAGCGAGCTGCCCAGGCACAAGCGAGCATTTTGCGCCGAACGTGTCTATGCGGAGCAAGTCATGCACGAACACATTGACTTGCGCGCAAGACCGCCTCCCTGCATTGAGCAACGGCCCGTGAAGACGGTCTCCTTTACTCATGCCAGGGTTAGCCCAGAGTTCAAAAATGGATTGAGCTTGACAAAGCTCTTGGGTGATCTGAGGCGGGGTAGAGTGAACCCGGCAGTCGACTCCAGACTGCAGCTTGATGTGTGTCAACTCCGTGGCAAGATGCGGTCACTGAACAATCGGCGATTGTGGGTGTTGAAGGAGTTTCAGCGAGAACAGGATGAGAAAGGCTGCGAAGTATGCGTTTCTGTGAATGTACATCCACTCTGCAGGGGCACAGCCAAATTCATCCAGGACCTCAGTAAAGAGCGGCTTCCTTCGAAAAGTCAATCAGCTGTACATCCAGAGGCAAGCGAGGCACGTGCGACGCTGCACGACATCATTATGGAAAGGGAAGGGGCCAGGGACTGGGCGCTCCAGGAGTTCGCAGACATCCAGAGCCAAGTGCCCGTTAGCGACCTGACCTGTGTCGGAGCGGCCCCACAGCCTGAAGCTAAGCGCCGTCGCATCAGCCACGCTGCGCCGAGTGCTGCGGGCTTGAAGCAAGCCAATGCCGATGTCCGTGATTGCTTCTCGGGCGCCGTCGTCGATGTTGTCAAGTTTGGATCCAAGCTGCATGTCGCGGATCGGAAACTCTTCAACACCTTGGAAGGATTTCAATTTCGCTGTGTGGAGAAGGTGCGCGTGGTTCCCCTGTGCCCCTGGACGGCGAAGCTGGTCCTGGCAAACAGCAGCCGGAATGATGGGAAGAGCGTTGAAGTACGCGGAACCATTGCCCAGGACGGCGAATGGACCCTGGGACACATCGTCGAGCTCTTGCTGGATTTGGCTAACCACCTCTGGCAGTCTCCCCAAGCCCCGAGGATTTTTCAGATTCTCGCAGCTTCGCGCTTGCTTGGTGAGCGGTGTGGCTTGATATCTGCGATGCGATCGCCAGAACGACCCCTGCAAGCATCGCAAAGCATCTGGCCGTTCTTGCAGCATTTGATGAAGGTGCAGCCTTACAGCTTTCAAAAAGCAGTACCTACATGCAGATACTTGTGCCGAATGTCAGCAGGAGCACACGATTCCACGAATGTTTCGGGTACAGAGCAGCTCTTGCACCTTGTATCCTCGGCTTCCAATGTGCTTGCTTCGGGACAGGCTGATGTGACTGAAGCATCCTGGGACTGCATGCCTCTGGTCCCCTCTTCGAAGGAATTGCGGACTCAGAAAACGAACATTCTGCCCGACGGCCGCAGGAGGAACACAACATCGCGAACGCTGCCTGTCGTGAGGCAAGTCGGAGGCTACAAGTCCCTTGGCGCTTACTTGGACACATACTTCCGCCTTCTTCGGGAGGTCGGGGGGCGCAAGCCCGTAGTCAGAGCGTCGTTCTGCTTGCGATAACGATGGTTGTCACATGTGTTTACTTAGTACTGTTGTGAATCTTGGCAGTTCTGCAGTAACGGTAGTACGAAATTGTTGAATACTCTGCTAAGCTATCGCACTTGCATCTGAGCTGTTGTCTCTTACGATGCGCTCTGTGACTATGCACCTACCTACATGTCGCCCGGATGTATCCGAGCGTGAGGGTGTAGAGTCCGTATGCAGCTCGTAAACTTTTTCAGCGTATCTGATCGCAGGATTGCACGGCGGCCATCCGCAACTCGCTTGCAGATGTGCGCGACCACGGGAAGGAGGCGGACGCGGTTAAGAAGGACAGCAATGCTTTCCGAGCTACCCTCAAAGGCTTTACTGTGGGGCACTGCCAGGAAGGCACGCTTGGCCAAAGTGACACATTCAAACAGCCGCAAGGCACAGGCAAGGGAGTACGTATGAGGAGCGTCAATCACGAGGAAGCGAGATTTTCAGTGGCCGATCCTCTCGGATACTGGTACAGTATATACCGACGCCATCCCATGCTGCAACATTATTTCAGTTTGCGTAGTGTTCACTGTTTGTTGTTTCCAACGCTTGGGGTCTTTTTGCCAACATGTTTTTTCGTTGGACTTCGGCAGTCCGTGAGTCCTTGACCCCGTTGGATGCCTGTCGGATCCCCAATCAGGCTCAGCATGTCGTGCTCAAATCGTAGTTGATACAACCTGCGCAGCGAGGGAGAGAGAGAGAGGGAACTGTCAGCCAGTCCCCTGGCTTTGCCCGAAGGTGTGGACAGCCGAAGCAAGGTAGTCCTCAACATTGAGCCCATGCTTACACGAGCACGGTGGGAGCTTCGAGCGGCCAAGTGTTTCATGAACGGCAATCTGGTTGCGTGTGTTTGCAATGAAGATTTCGATCATCCTATTTGGATGCTGGCCGCTCGCCGCGAGCTGAACAGATCGAACGGCATAGTGGCACTCGACTTCTATGTGGATGCCAGAAGCTCGCCACAAGCGTCAATGGAAGCCAGCCAGGTGGCATCCGTATGGAACGCAACAAAGCTGACCTTGATAGCGTCTCCAACGTATTTCCGGTCGTTCGAGCCGATCCTCCGCCGACTGCAGGCCACGGAGGAGGTGGGCCTGCCTTTCCAGGAGGAATTGGTGCATTGCAAGACGGCAGAAAAACGGCCATTGAGCTTATGTGCTGCAGACGCCGTCGACAGGAGCCTGGTGTTTTCAGGCCCGGGGCTCCACTCGGATGTCTCCTACCAGCTTGTGGGCACCACTGCTCCGACCGAGATGCGTGCATGGGCGCTGAGCAAACAGACCACAATTTGTTGCCCTTCTGGCCGGTCTCTCTTCGATATCGGCTGGAACGATCTCTTCAAGAAGTTTCGCATTCGGAACAGCGCTGGCCACCAGATTCTGATTGTTTCCGGTGAGCAGACTGGACCTGGAAAGGCAGCATCTTCCGACTTGGCCACCGGCAGCGGTGGCTTGGCCAGAAAGAACCGTCAGAGCCAGAGTCCTCTAAGCCTGGGAGCACTGCCAGGAGATGAAGCCGGGGATGAAGCTTCTGCGGTTGCCAATGTGATCCAAAGCGGGGCTGAAGCACACGTGCCAGTTTGCTGCGACGTGGTCTGCGGCTTACGGGGTGGAAGTCAGTCAGCTAGCTGCTACCCAGTAGCCTGGATTCTGCCTGTTCGATTTGTCTGGTTTGAATTGAATTTGATTGAAGCACTTCTACCCGGACCCCTGCTTCTCATCCTGAAGCCCGAGCGCCTTGCAGAATCTTGCTCAACTGGTAGCTTTTGTGTTGAACTGCTGCTCGCGGATCCCATCAAAGAGATGCCCACCGCTTCGGGAACGATGGCCGGACGAGCTCTATGGAAATAGCCAGAAATAGCCAGAAAATTAGGGCCGAAGTTGTAGGCATGGTTCAAGTCTTGGAGGACACCTGCACTCATTTAACGACACGTTTGGTGTAATCGCCGTCCGCAATCGGCCCACACCCCAATCCCGAAGCGATCCAATCCGGAAGCAAAAGACATACATGCACTACATGCGGTAGATCGCAGTATGATCTCCACGACATGTCTGCGCATGCTCATGTTTCGCCTGCCAGTGTTCCCGAGCGACTCATGTCGTGTCTGCCTGAAACGGAACCGTGCCACCAGGTCATCCAGACCGAGCCATCGAAGGAGCTTCGATATCGAATCCTTCCATGCCGTGTTCCTCTCAGTTTCTCCCGCTAGTAGTGGTAGTGTGAGGTTGTGAAAATCGAGAAGGCCTATCGGAGCTGCTGTGAGATGTAAGAACACACTGCCCAACAGAATGGTGGGAGCGTGGAACGGGCAGGGAAAGCCAATCTCAGCGTGCCGTTCGAGTAAAGTTGCAAGGAAATGCTGTGATGAGTTTGTGATGGAAGGTGGAACCGTTCACCAGCTTTGCATGGAGCTGGAAACTGCCATTGAACGTGCATGCGAGCCGTCCTCGATGAGCGATTCAGTGACTACTTGGGACAAAAGCCGCTTGGCCTTTCAGCAATGTCTCTGCTGCAGTTAGTAGTTAATAGGGTCTATGGTGTGGAGTACTTAGTACTTCGCTGGGGGGTTGGGCCCGCGCTGTTGCATAGTAATGCCAATGAGGCCAGCTGCAGGCGGCACACCATGCCCTGCACTGCCGCGTATCCCTCATCCAAGGCCCACCAGGCGCTTAGAGGGCTCTGAGTTGGCAGCCGGAGGCACATACATCATAGTTATAGTCGACAGTAGAATGGGAAGGGTTTGCTTCGACATGTGCCAAAACCAGCTGCCGAGCTTCATGTACTGCAAGACGCTCTGCAGGTACAGGCAAGACTTTCATTGGTTACAAGCTGCTACAGATGCTGGTGAAGAAATCTCGAGTTCTCGTGTTGACGTACAAGAATCATGCACTGGACGACTTCTTGCAACATTGCGTGGAGGGGCAGTACACCAAGACGATGGCCCGGGTTGGCCGGAACAGCGCGGACTCTGCGGAGCTGCAGGCATGCAATTTGAAAAGCCTCAGGAAGAAGAAGCTCGCAAAGACTGCTGACCAGGACGGCTTCTGGGGTACTGTAGTAGCTTAGTAGTGGTGCCCTTCTCTCCCTGAGCGTGAGGGTCACAAGTTGCCGGCACTTAACATTGGTCCAGGCGCAGCAGGACCCTGCCATGAAGGAATTGCGGACACACATCTTTCAGTCAAAGGCCGGCCAGTTGCGCAGGAGCTGCGTTTGCTGCAAGAACGCATGACCTCTCCTGGGGCCAGCGTTCAGCGTTCCAGAGACTTCCTGCCCGTCAGGTTGATGTGAAGGGCAGGCAGAGCGAGTTGCTGAGCGACCCTCGGATCAAAAAAGGCTACAAGAGGTCCCTACCTGATCAAGCCTGAGCGGCAGGCCATGGAGAAGTTTCGGAACCGAGGAGTTCATTCCGTGTCTTGGATGGTGATGGTCGGGGTTTTGGCCGAGGATGTTCGACGCCGAAAGCAAGTGAACGCATGGACAGGAATACTGTATGGTCGATACCCGAGGTTGATACTTTCCTCGGCAGCATCCGTGGTCATCAGCTCGTTCAGTTTTGCCGAGATGCCCCAAGAAGGGGCAGGAATGTTGAGTGGCTTCGACGGACCTTGGAAAGCTATCGAAACTACCTCTGCAATTGGCCCGATGACTCTCAGCTTTCAGTCAGTCCAGCAGACTCACCACCTCTCAGCTAGCTGCCCTAGCACATTGGATTCACAGAACCCTGTTCATTGTGAGGACCTTCCGCGAATGCTGCGCTCTGAAGTCCAGCTGGATTCTCTCGACTGGCAAGAAGACCCTGGGGAGACTTCCCGTCTGCAGCAGGACTGTCACTGGATGCGGTCTGTGCTCGAGGAAGTGCTGGCAGCCCCTTGATTTGTGTGGCGCGTGCTTCTATGGTCTTTTACAAATCTTGACATCGTCTTTTAGGGAACCGGGCTACACCTACTGTAGGCGTTCCCGTGAGCTCGGTCTTTTGCAACGACTGCTAAAGATGCTGAAATGCTCCTCAGACAAGGACTGGTATCCTGATCAAGACATGGTCACGGAAGCTGCAAGCATGCTCTTCAGCGAAGCCGGGGTGACGCTGCCCGAGGACTCAGACCAGGTGATGGGCGCACATGGCTATGAAATTGTTCAGGTGCAAACTGCCGAGGAGTGGCAAACAGTTGTCCACGCCTTGAGCGGCAACTTTCAGTTACAGCGTTCTATCCCCTTGCGCAAGGATACTAGACTGGAAAAGGGCTGGGTTTTGCGCGAAATGATGGATCCAGCGACTGGAGGGATGCTGCCGGTGCAAGCACCAGAGCATCTGCCAGTGAATCTTTGCTTCGAGGCCGATGATGAGGCTGAGCGAGAACTGCAGGCGGAAATTGAGGCAGAGCGCGGCAATGGGCCAAGCGATGGCGGGGAAGGTCTCAGCAAGGACGAGTGGCGGGCCATGGTTCCCCGACAGCCGTCCTTCCAGCAATGGCAGCGCCACATCCGCATGGAGCATCTTCCTAGGGAGGGAGCTGCGCAGATGGGAGCTGACCCCAGAGATCGTGCGATCTGGGATGCGCCAAACCTTTTCCAGCTTTCGAAATTGAATCGAGCACGCTTGGTGGCGCAGCACATCGCTCAGCAGGCTGCTTGCTACCCGCCGTCAAGATCTCGAAGTCGCCTTGACGACCCTCACGCAAGCATGTGAGGAAGAGGAGTCAACTGATGTCGCTATGAGCCAGAGCCTTACTTGTGCAAATGGAGCTATACGCTATATAAGCTTTATGGACTGTGCCCATTCAGGTACTGTAGCTGGGTAGTTCACTTTTGCGTTTGTCGTGTGTGTTCGGCCTGGATGGTGTTGCCATCTTCCACATTTGTGGATCGTGCCGCTGAGGTGCCCGGGTCTTGAAGAACAAGAGACTCTTGTCTGTCGCATGGCCGTGGGGCCGTCAACCGAAGAATTCAGGCTAGCTTGAGAGAATGTGAAAATCATTTCTATACCGCAAGATAGCTGCGTGTCTGCAAGCACGCAGCATCAAAGGAATCGTGGGCATGACGATCACGGGTGCCTCCATCAACTCTGCCCTCATTGCACAGCTCAAACCCGATGTGGTCCTCGTGGAGGAGGCTGCAGAAGCCAAGTCCTCAGAAACTTCACCGCTTCTTACCGTGGCTGCGGTGGTACTGTGGTCATCTGCAGTCTGCAAAGAGTTTCTGACATCCTTGGCAGGTCTTGGAGCCACAGATTCTCGCGGTGCTAGGTCCCTGGGTCAAGCATTTGATCATGATCGGAGACCACAGCGACTCAGCTTAGCGCCAGGTCGCGTCGCAGCCACTGTCGGATGGTAGGTGAGAGTCCCGAGTCCCTGCATCAGTCTTTCCACGCCTCTCCGATCTCAAGCTGCCTTGACACGTCAGGACAGCTACCGCCTCCCGTGGAGACATACGCTCTTAGGCTGATGCTCGGCAAAGCTGGTGTCCCGTCCGCTGCGAATGCTCGCACATGCTTGCGCGGTTCCGCGCTTCTTGCTTTCGAGCAACATGCAACTGACTGCTTGCTGATTGGCACAAGATACCCCTTCGCACGTATTCTACCAAGGAACAACTTATTCGACGTGAGCATGATGGAGCGCCTTCTTGAAAACGGGCTGCCCAGCGTCGAGCTTCAAGCACAAGGGCGCATGCTGCCTGGACTCTCCAAGCTCTTGAAGTCGATCTACCCGCATTTGAAGGACAATACCAAGATCACTAGCAAGCTTGTTGCTCCAGCCTGCGTGGCTTCAGAAGTCTTTTTCTGGCATTGCCCACATCCAGAAGAAGAGGGTGAGCGAAGTCACGTCAACAAGCGCGAGACGCCCGCCTGCACTGCGACTTTTCGTCTTCTGAATCGTTAAGATGCTTGATCCGTGAGGTAAACAGTCATGCCGTCTTTGTCACGCGGCATGAAATCAAAGCCCCGGCAGGTGTGACAGGGCTGTGCAACTGGCTCGCTTCTTCATTTCTCAGGGCTACAAACCGAAGCAAATCACGATCCTGGCTCCATACCTGGGTCAGGCCGCTCACAGCAGTTACGACTATCAACTTTGTTTGTAAACGCGGTGCTTGGAGCCAGCGTCGCTCGAGGTAGCGACAAAGTGCGGAGATGTGTTGAGCTTAAAATTGAGGACTAAAGGATGTCAGTATGTGGTTGTGTTGGAATTTGGAGGGAGGGAGGCAGGCAGCAGCCTAATTTTGGAGAGAGTCCTGCCACGTCCCATGCCTCGACCTGAACACATTCAGACATGGCCCAGGTGACTCTGATCAAAAACACCTTGCGAGAGGAAATTCCCAAGTTCTTGGCAGAAATGGGTCAAGAGCAGCACCTGAGCTCCTTCGCAGCTCGCATTGACCCAGTGCTTCTCAAACGTGGAAATCGTGTGGACATAACTTCTGCCACGGTCCGCCAAGAGAGAGTTTACTCTGTGGACGGACAGCCGGCGCAACCAGGACGCAAAGGGCAAGGGAAATCGCGACACCACCATTGTAGGGCGAAGTCAGCCAGTTGTTCCAATGCACAGTTCTGTGGCAGGAAAGGTAGTGTTGAACGACCATCATGCCGCGAAGACTGTAATTCTGGACAGTGTTCTGCAAGTTCGCTTGTGGCACATGCGCGGCGAAGGATGCTACCGTGCGACCCTCACGGATACCCGCCACGCATCTGCCAAGGACGATTTCGTTGAGGAGCCTCCCTTATGAAGTCAGTAGCCGACAGAGGGAGCTTGCACGTGCTTGCCGCTTTCATGCTTTCCTTGCAGAGGTGCAATTGGTGCCAGATGCTGTGCAGCCGGACCAGATGCCGGAGGTCAGTTCGATTGACAGGTCCAGGGTCGCCGAAAAGCTTGAACATGTCATTCCGGGACCTGCCTGTCGATCGAAGGTACCAAGGAGCTGAGAACGACATCGTTATTGTGTCTCTCGTCAGATCCAACCAACAGAATAGATTGGGTTTCCTTGGCACCGATGATGGCAAGAACCGCATGTGCGTCGCACAATCCCGTGCCCGATGCGGCATGTACTTCATTGGAAACGAAGCTTGCCTTCGGACTTCAGTCCATTGGTGCGAATTCCTTGACATGTTACAGGAGCGAGGGTGTGTGGGAAGCAAGTTTCCACAAAGATGTCCTCGTCACAGGCATGTGCAAAATGATGCTCTGGAGGCAGAAGATGTGTGCACAACGCAATCTGCAGTTTGTGGCGTGCTCTGTGGTGCTCAATTTGCCTGTGGTATTGGAGCGCACACTTGCAAGCGTCCATGCCATCCAGAAGAGGACGGGGACAGTCACAGTGCCTCGAAGTGCGACCACGTTAGCACACTGGTCTTTAACTGCTCGGAGTCGCCAAGTCACGAGTTTCAACTGCCATGTCGTGAACGTACGAAGCACAAGTTTTGCCCCTACAAAGAGCAACTGTCTTGTCGACGATTTTCTTCGCACAAGCTCACACGCAAATGTGGCCAGCTGAAGGAGGATGTGTTGCGTTGTTGTCAGAAGCGGTGTGAATCGAAGCTTGGCTGTGGCCACTTTTGCCCCAAGAAGTGCTTCGAGCCTTGCATACAGGAGGCAGAGTGCCTAGAGAAGAAGCCCTTCGACTGTCCGAGTTTTCCTGAGAAGCACTCCAAGATACATCTCGCTTGCAATTCCACTCCAGAACAAGTGGCCGCCAACTGCAGAGAACGATGCAGCCAGCAGCTGCCTTGCGAACACTACTGCCCCAACAAATGTGGTGACCCCTGCGCGACTAAATGCCACAAGGCATGCCGAAAGAAGCTTGGTTGTGGCCACCTTTGCCCCAGGAAGTGTTTCGAGCCTTGCATACAGGACTCAGAGTGCCTGGAGANTGCCGAAAGAAGCTTGGTTGTGGCCACCTTTGCCCCAGGAAGTGTTTCGAGCCTTGCATACAGGACTCAGAGTGCCTGGAGAAGAAAGACTTTGACTGTCCAAGCTTTCCTGAGAAGCATTGCAAGATACACCTCGCATGCAACTCCACTCCAGAACAGGTGGCTCTTAATTGCAGAGACCGATGCAGCAGGAAACTGTCCTGCGACCACTACTGCCCTAACAGATGTGGTGACCCCTGCGCGACTAAATGCCACAAGGCATGCCGAAAGAAGCTTGGTTGTGGCCACCTTTGCCCCAGGAAGTGTTTCGAGCCTTGCATACAGGACTCAGAGTGCCTGGAGANTGCCGAAAGAAGCTTGGTTGTGGCCACCTTTGCCCCAGGAAGTGTTTCGAGCCTTGCATACAGGACTCAGAGTGCCTGGAGAAGAAAGACTTTGACTGTCCAAGCTTTCCTGAGAAGCACTCCAAGATACATCTCGCTTGCAATTCCACTAAAGAACAAGTGGCCGAGAACTGCAGAGAACGATGCAGCCGGAAGCTGCCTTGCGAACACTACTGCCCCAATAAATGCGGCGAGCCTTGTGCGACTACCTGCCACAAGCCATGCCGAAAGAAGCTTGGATGTGGTCACTTTTGCACCAGGACGTGCTTCGAGCCTTGCATACAGGAAGCGGAGTGCTTGGAGAAGAAAGACTTTGACTGTCCGAGCTTTCCTGAGGAGCATTCCAAGATACAGCTCGCGTGCAATTCCACTCCAGAGCAAGTGGCCGCCAGCTGCAGAGAACCATGCAGCCGGAAGCTGCCCTGCGGGCACTACTGCCCCAACACATGTGGTGAGGCCTGTGCGACCGTATGCCAGCAGCGATGCAGCGCACGTCTTGCCTGCGGCCATGCCTGCTCGCGTCGGTGCGGAGAGGACTGTCGATAGAATGCTTGGTGTCATGCTGCCGTTGTTCCTGCTGCAAAAGCCCTGTAAGGAAGCATGTTCATGGTGTGAAGGGTCTTTTTGCTTCATTCGCCTCCTGCAAGGGAGAGAGACTGATTCTTTTATTGCAATGCTTGGCTTTCCAAGGACCTGGTAGAATTTCGTGTCGTAGGGCTTCTCTGCGACGGATCTAGTGTTTCTAGGTTTCGTAAAGTTTGGATTTTTCCCGGGGATGTGCCTTGATTGCTTGCTGTGCATGCAGACAAAATGCGCATGTTCTGGAAGGAGTGTAAATGCCAAGCGAAGTGCGAACGAGAGCTTCCTTGCGGCCATCTGTGCCAGAAACAATGTAGCCACTCGGCCCTAGGGAATGCCGGCAAGCTGTTTTGAAGCTTTCGTGGGGCTCGCGGACGCGCATGTAACATGTACCTTTCCAGGTGACTGCAGTGGTGCTCACGATGTCTCTAGCTGCGAGGAGCGTTGCAGTCGAAAGCTGTTCTGTCGGCAGCCGAGTGGTCGGCAGCGGATGTGCATAGTTGCTGTTGACTCAATCTGAATCGAGCTGCGCAGCATGCGAATGCAGTGCTGTGCACCCCTGTGTTCAAGGGATACCTCTTCGGCAGTCCTCAGATCTCACGCCTAAGGTGGCCACTTATGCGGACGTCTCTGCTACGAGCCCTGTGGGGAAGTTTGCCTCGGTTGCGACGCTGGCACGCAAAACTTGTTCAGCCCTTGTATGCCTTTGATTGGTTTGTCAAGCAGGAGGCAAAAATGTGGATCCGGGCAAGGCTCAAAGGATCTGAAAGAGCCGATATGAAAGTTCCGTATGGTAATCTATGATATTGAGGCCATGTTGGCTGGACAGTGCGACGGCGAGCTATAAAAACAACCTGTGAGCATGGTAGCTCGGTGACGGATTGCCCTCCTCCGGGCTTATCAGGGCTCATCAGACTAAGCCATCAGTTACCAGGCCCGCACGAGTCCCCACAAGCTAGGACCCCATTTGCAAACTTCAAATGGCTACAAGCCATTTTGGCTCAAGCTTCTGGCTCGAGGGCGGGTAGACAGTTGTCTGGGTTGACGTGGGGTTCCGTACCCAGGGAGCTTTTCCGGGATAGGACTCCGTCTCTCTGTCCAGGTCGCAAGAAAACATGTCCTCAGCTGTGGAGAGAGAAACCGGTACCCCGCTCCCTCCCGTAGGAAGGCATACGGAGGCCCTTGAGAAACCTGTGAGAGGTAGGACCAGGGAGGTGAGACCCCGAAGCGAGACGAGAGTAGGCAGGAACTCCAGGGAACCGCAGAACAGACCGGAGGTGACTGACAAGAGATCTCCGGAAGTTGCAGCTCCGGATTCGAAAAAGATAAAACTTGAGCAGGGGACTAGGCCAGATGTTGACATGCCTGACTTTGGAGTGCACAAGCTTCCGTCGATTGACCCAGGCGCCTCATGCATGACGGCTCAACCATCTGAGGAAACGAAGCCGGCAGAAAGCACAGCCTCGACCGAAGCAGTAGCAGCGAAAGCACCTAAGTCCCTCCTCGCCACTCGACCGCCGCCTCCTGCGAGCTTCGACCTGACAGCTGATGATGACGACGATGCAGCTGACGATGCTGAGGAAAACCAAGAGACACAGAGGGATGGCGATGATGATGAACTCAAGACCGCAGCACCCCACACTCTTACAACCTACAATGCGACACCTCTTGCACCTGGACTGCATCAGACCAGGAACCCTGCTGGAGGAGTCGGGATCTACCCTCTCAGCAGTGAAGCCCCACCATGGATTCAAGAGCTTCAGTCTGGTATTATGGGGCTGCATAATAAAGTCGACATGTCCAGGAATGAACTTGCACAGTATGGGGCTGAGATTCAGGCGCAAGGCATTCGGGTATCACATTTGGAAGCAGTAGCACAGGAACACACGCAGCAGCTCTTGCAGGCCCAAACACAGATCAGGCATTTCGAATCGAGAATTGCTGAGCTGGATAAGATACAAGAACTTGAGAAAAGACTGAGCGAACTTGAAGCGGCTAAAAGATGTCTCACACCCCCTAGACACACAGGGCCACCGTCCCCTAGATCCCCTAGGAGTTCGACAGGTGAAAGTCGCGATGACGAAAGCAACCTTGACATCATCATAGGGGGATGGTCAGACGCAAAGAGGGGAGATGCACAACAGGAGGTAGCCAACATCTTTGCAGCCATCGGTTTACCCGACAGCTACAATGACCTTTGGGCCCCCTATAGCCGCACTAACTTCATCAAGGTCCAGCTTGTCTTCCCTGACCCCAACGCCCACATCAAATTTCGCAGGGTTCATCAGCTTAAGATACTTGAACAGCTCAAGGCTAAGAAGTTCACCAGTGGAGTACCAGGGTCCGAGGGAAACAAGATCTGGGCCACAAAGAGCAAGACGAGGGAGGAGCGTGAAAGAGTACGGGCACTAGTCTTGACCAAGGAGTTCCTTAAGAACCTCCCAGGCTATCAAAACAGGCGCAGCATCCCAGAGAAGGACATTGAGATCGTGTGGAACGGACGTTTGTTCGTGCACCACCTTCAGCTCCTAAGCTCGATTGATAGAGATGGAGAGCCAAACGCAAACGACTTCATCATTAGCGATGCTAGGGGAAACCACATTCCATGGTTTGTCAGATCTGCCCAGTTTGAGGAACTCACAGGATACCCGGCAGCCCAGTTAGCCGACCTCTGGGGGCAGCACTGCCCCAGTAATCCTTGACCCGCACCCAACCCTCAAACCTATATTGCAACGGCGGTGGGATGGAATGTCCAGGGCAAGTCCCTCGCTGACGTTGCTTCAGCGTGGCCAACTCTAGGTCTAGGGGGATCCGACTTCTCAGGCCTGCAGGAGGTTGGAGGGTTGAAGGACCTATCGAAACCCTGGGATACCATGCATGTTGAATTTGATGAACCTTGGACCTTCTACTGCACCAATCCACCGAAGACGTGGCGAGCAGTACTCCTNGAGGTTGGAGGGTTGAAGGACCTATCGAAACCCTGGGATACCATGCATGTTGAATTTGATGAACCTTGGACCTTCTACTGCACCAATCCACCGAAGACGTGGCGAGCAGTACTCCTTGGTGTGCCATCGCGGAATGCGAGTAATGTCGAGGCTGTAATCCCACTTGACGTGGGTATTTGCGTCATTTTGAAATCGCGAGGTTGCAGGCAATTCGTAATTAGCGCTCACCTACCTCATCGCCAAAGAGAAGACTGCCTAGCCTGCTGGCAGGGTTTTCTTCATCAACTAGATCATGTCCTTAGGAAGCGACGTTTTCAGGACCTGGTGGTTTGTACCGTTGACACTAACTATGAACTAGGCTCCTCTCCTGCCAGCGGGTCCACAAGCCCTACAGATGAAAGAGCAGTATACTCCCAGCTTCTTCTACGGGATCACGGTTTCGTCCATACTAGACCCGAAACCTTTACCTGGTGCAATACTAGGGGGTCTAGCTCGAAGATCGATTTTGTTCTCCTCTCCTCGCCTAAGAATGTACTTCATCATCAGTAGGTTTCCATTGAGTCGAACTATCTACTTGGGTCCGATCATCGAGCTGTGAGCGCCTCTTTTGATATTCTCGGCGGGGTGAAGCCAGTACGACCTCATCGTACCCTGAATAAGTGTGGCAAGTGGACAGCAGACCCCAGTAAGGTTTTCTTGCACGCTCAGACCTTGTGTCACCGCCTCGACCTTAGTGAGCGCGATCTCACATGTGCTGATCTGGAAAACCTTGCCACCCGCACCTGCTTCAGACCCAAGAGTTATAGGTATAAAGATCCCCCTGAGATCCTCGACAAAATCTGTCAACGTAGGAGAATAGGAGGTCGCGAAGCCAGAGAACTAGGGAAGGAGATTGTGCGTCTTCGTGCGGTTGCCAAGAACATTTGGCTTACCTCCATCCTGGATAAGTCTGCTAATGGGGACTTTCGCGCCATCTCCTACTTCCGGAGGAGGCAGAATGTCCTGTCCTCCCATAATAACTATCTGGTCCGGGCTAGAGGTAAAACCAAAGCAGTTCATGACCTTAAGACCCACTTTAGGACAAAGTGGACCGAACCGGATGTCATAACAGTCTCACCGCTTGCCCTTCTGTTCTCGGGCTCGAACGACACCCTACAAAAGCCGCCCATGATCACCGCTGAAGAGGTTTGCACGGTTTTGGCAACTTGTAAACCTGGCAAGTCCTGTGGCCAAGATGGGGTGTCGTACGAACTCCTTCAGCTTGTCATGCAGACAGAATGCAGTGTGCACCTTGTTGACATGTTTAACTCGGTTCTTTTCCCACCTGAATGGCTGTCTTCTAAGTTGACGTTGTTGCCTAAGGTTCCCTGCCCTTCCTCCCCCAGCGAATTGCGCCCTATTGTTCTTTCTAGCACTCCTGGTAAATTGTTTTCTAAAATCCTCCTCATGCGACTCCGCTCGAGCTTCCCGGCACCAGTAGCAAACCAACTATGCGGAATCCCAGGCTCCCAGACTCTTGATGGCTCATGCTGTTTACAGCATGTAGTCAGGCTTAGTCAGGAATTTGGTCTCCCCTTAATTGCCGTCAAATTAGACATCAGCTCAGCTTTTGACAATATTAGTCACCAAGCCATCGCGAGATACTTCAGCCGATGCGGAGCCCGACTTGAATCGTACATGCTACTCTCCATGATTGTAGCTAGCAGTGTGAACGTCTCAATAGCCGACGCCTCATGGACACAGGCTTTGGAAAGAGGCATCCTTCAAGGTTCTCCTTATTCAGCCGAAATCTTCGCGCGTACGCTTGACTTCTACTTAGGTGCTCTTACCGAACTTTGGTTTGATAACGAAGATACTTGGCTACAAAGCCTGGATCCGGGAGGCAAATTCAGGAAGATCTTCACGCTGCTTTACGCAGACGATCTTATTCTTCTTGCCACCTCGCACGCACAAGCCACTAGGATGTTGCAGCAGGTCATTGCTACTTTTGGGGCCATCGGCCTTAAGCTCTCTTTAGGCAAATGCAAATTTATCGCTTCTCCCGGTCTCCCTCGTCGCTCCATCTACGCCTCCACCGTCCCCATCCCTCAGGTCCCCGCTTTTAAGTTTTTAGGGGTTCTGATAGGCTTTGGGCTTTGGTGTGAATCGGTTTTAGGCACCAGACTGACCAAAGCAACTAACGCGTTCTGGGCTTACTATAGCATTCTGCGTCGTCCCTCGGCACCCCGAAAACAACGACTAGACCTCTTTACTACCTTTATAACGAGTCGTTGGCGTTGGATTTCACCGGCAATTCGCCCCATTAAAGCTGTCAGTAGCATGCTCAAAACCCTCCACACAAATTTTCTGGTGTCCCTCTGCGGTTATGTCAGTGATCCTTTTATGACAGGAGTTGGTAACTTTGTTTCCAAGCGTAGAGGCTCTCGCATGACCGCCCAGTCTCTTCATCACATGTCCTGGGAAGGCATTCAGGCCAGAGGCTTCTTCAGCTACTGGGGCCACACTGCACGCATACACATGACACGCTACTCGCCAATCTCCGCGGCGCTTCGAATTCGAGATGCAAGATGGGCATGCCGTGCATGTATTAATACCC
>BGNK01000719.1:180341-208710 GCA_003297005.1 Symbiodinium sp. clade A Y106
TCCTGGCCCAATGCATGCCGATTTCTGCAGATCCTATGGGATAAGCTGAGACCAATAGGCACACCACCATTGTGGGACGATGCCGCCACCAACCGTGACTGCTGGAGAGATTTCACAGCGCTCTGGTTGAAGCGTAGGAACCTCGACCCCCTCATCTATTACCCTAATCTCCATGACGTTGACCTCTACGGCCGTTGCCTTTTACAAGTAGGCAAGACCTTTCGCCTTCTCCCTATGCGACACGAACCGGTAGAGGATCCCTATCCTTCCCCCTATGTCTTTGTCCCCGCACCAGTAGATGACAATGACCTCCAGGTCATACAGGTCTGCAGTGACGGGAGCAGTCGCCAACGCAAAGGGGGCATGGCTGTAGCGGTACTTCCTCCGTATGGGGATATAACTAGTGCCATCATTTGTAGTGGACGTATCATGGGTGACTGCACCAACATTAGAGCAGAAGTAGTGGCTGGAGTGAGGGCCCTCAAGCTCATCATCCAGCTTCGCAGACATCTGGGACCTCATATTCCCATCAAGTACATGACTGACTCTAGTTTCGTTCTGCAGGTCCTCAACGATATCATTAAACCCACCATCTACGCTAGCGACTTAAATGAGCTGCATTCACTATGGTCCCAATTGCACGGCAGTGTCATAGCAGCACACGTCAAGGGACATGCAGGTCACGCGCTGAACACAATTGCCGACCTAGCAGCAAAACAAGCCCTCTACTTACCACATAATCGTATTACGTACAGAACAGCTGACTACACGAAAGCACATATTCTCCACCCTAATGCACCTGCCCCACCTTTCCCAACCTGGCTCTGATCCCCGACTCGCAGTGCGCTGTACTCCTAGCTGCAAGCGATGTGATTGTAGGGGGGGGGGGCAGGACGGTCAGGAAATTGGTGCTCGCTGTATGTCGAGAAGTAGCTCTGGTTCATCTATGCTGCCTGTTATTTCGAATACGCACAGCTAGCAACTGTCAGACCGTAGTGTTGATTCAGCCCGGCTCTTGCATGCATCGAGCGCGACCTCTCAGGCCAACAGCAGCCCCAAGCATCCCGCACACGTGCCCCTCCAGTGCAGCATGAACATGTCCATGCCCTTTGATCTGCCAGCGTCCGTGGAAGCCTCAAAACGGGCCTATATGGACTCGAGAGTGTGGTGGACACTGTTTGTGCTCACAGCAGTGCCTGTGCTCTACGCGGTGAGCAAAGCGCTGAAACGCGCAGCCAAAAGGGCGGTGGAACGTTTNACGGGCCTATATGGACTCGAGAGTGTGGTGGACACTGTTTGTGCTCACAGCAGTGCCTGTGCTCTACGCGGTGAGCAAAGCGCTGAAACGCGCAGCCAAAAGGGCGGTGGAACGTTTCCTGATTGGAACAGCCAACCACCAACATGGGTGGTGGAGCTACAGCTTCTTCGTGAGGGCCTGGAAAGGCTGCACCGACAGCAGCAGGAGAACACTGAGAAGCTACGCGCTAACTTCGAAGAGCGCCTCGCAGCACTGACGACAGAGCAGCAAGTCCATCTCGTTGAAAACCTGGACACCTTGCATACGGCAGTAAAGCAAGGTGCACAGAAAGTCACACTGGACGGAGCCCAGCTTCAGCAGATCAAGGCGCTGCTGACACAAGAATCTGCAGAAACTCGCAAGGCGGTTGTGCTGCACAAGGACCTCCTGGAGGAGGTGGGCAAGCAGCAGAAAGTACTGGAGACGATGCAGGACGGAAGCTTGGCGCAGGTTCGAGAAGTGCTACAAGATCAACAAGCAGGCAACAAACAGGTCTGCGAGAAAATCAACGAGCTCTCCGACAAGCTGATTGTGTTGGACCGCTTGGTAGATGCACTGAGCGGTAGCCTCCAGAAGATCTCGAACGAGATCCATGTAGGCTTCACAAGAGGCGATCAAAAGGCTGAAAAGAACCACTCCCAGTGCCACTCGGAAAATGGCAGCATCAAAAGCTACGTCACATCCATCATCCCGATGATCAGGGAAACCAAGGCCAATGTTGACAAGCTGGGCCAGTCTGCCACTGAGCAAGCCACAGAGTCTGACGGCATCAGGCGACGCATCGACGACCTACCCATCGATGCCATCATGAGGCACCTCGGGTGTACGGAACACATAACTGGTGAAGTCAAGGACACCCTGGACCAAGTCTGGAGTTGGCTCACTGACATCTGCCGTAATGTCCAGGATGTCACTCAGCGTGTGCAGGAACTTGACGAGAAGGTCATGGAAAGACTTCCAAAGCTACCGGCACGGAAGCCGCCAACTCAAACTGGGGCATCGTCGACGGCGAACAACCCGGATCCGCCACATGGACCGGAGACTATTCGTCTCCAGGAAGCAGTGCCGGCGGCCAGTCATCCGCTCTTCGTGAGCCCGGCCCCAGTCATCATGGCACCCCCACCGGGACAAGGCGCGCCACTGCTACTGACACCGCAGCAGCAGGATGCCCTACAGAGGGCGTACGTTTTTCAAAGGTGAACAGCCGGGTCCCAAAGCAGAACTTTGCCTATCCTATTGTATCTTTCTAATCACTATGGTGCTCTCAGATTACAACCTGCTTCAAAGGGACCTGACGAAAGCCGTATTTCTGCCAGCAGACAGCATGTGAATTTATAGCAGCATGTGCATGGAATTTATCCGCATGTTTCGCATGTTGCATAGAGCTGTTGGTTTCACTTGTGTGCTGATCATTGCATGAGCCACCACGAGCCTCTTCTGGCCACTGCATGCTTCCATACCTGCATGTTCTGCCTTGCCACTGTATTCATTTTGAATTTAGAATTCCTTTGAGCTGCACGCATGCGCATGTCTGCTTGCCACCAGACGGCACCCAAACCGGCATTCTGACAGACCTGATCCGGGGCATGAAAACAAGAGGCACTACGCTGGCTGCACTCCAGATGGTTCCGTAAAGTCACCTGCGAAGTTGTGGCTCAACAGAACAGAGTGGGGCGAAACTTCAGAGAGGGGTGAAGAAGGTGAGGGCTTATGGCATTTAGACTCTCCAGGCCTGTCCCTGTCTCTAGTGAGGCCCAAGCCCCCCCTGAACCCCCGACCAAGAAGCCAAAAATGACACTCGCTGAGACTGCAGGTACGAACCCGAACGCGGACCCCTGCCTTTTGCCTGTAGAGAGCGCTGCACAAAACCTACTTGCCCAGAGCCCGGAACGTCCTATCTCGCATGCGGATATCCTTAACCTTTGGACCCTTATCCCTCCAAACAAAAGGCTCCGCCCCAAACCCTCGCAGGTCACCAATGGCACTCCTGAGTCCCCCCGAAACATGACCTACGTTATTTTAGGACAAAGCCCGAGAACTCCCGATCACCTCACCAACCTCAGCTTTGCCCTGAAATCAACCATAGAGGTCATCAACAGGTTCATCCAATCATGGGCTCCAGGCTTCAAGTACTCCACNTTAGGACAAAGCCCGAGAACTCCCGATCACCTCACCAACCTCAGCTTTGCCCTGAAATCAACCATAGAGGTCATCAACAGGTTCATCCAATCATGGGCTCCAGGCTTCAAGTACTCCACCATCGCCGTTATTGCAAACGGTAACAAAGGGCCACATAGAGACCTCAATAACGCTGAAGGCCTTTCGTTCCTCACGTGCCTCACCACGCAAGAAGGAGGAGACTTGTGGATCCATAACGACAAAGGCGGAGACAGTGCCGTACAACATCATGACAAAACACTGTGGGGTAATATCGTCCAAATAAAACACCAGCCGATCCTCTTTCCCAGTAGGGCCCTAATCCACTCGTGTACCCCATGGAAAGGCAGCACTCGTGTTGTTCTGATAGCCTTNAAAACACTGTGGGGTAATATCGTCCAAATAAAACACCAGCCGATCCTCTTTCCCAGTAGGGCCCTAATCCACTCGTGTACCCCATGGAAAGGCAGCACTCGTGTTGTTCTGATAGCCTTCAACTCACTCCACGCCCGCAGTCTTTCCACAGACCACAGATCCATGCTGAACCTCGTCTGGAAGGTCCCAGCGCCGAGCCCGGAGGACCTGGACAGGTGGCGTAGGCAGTCATGTCGACAGAGAGAACTGAGGGAGTACATGAGAGAGCGAAGCACTGACCTCCATAATGGAAGGAAACTTACTGCACCTCACGAAGACCCCTGAAAAACCACATCGTGCTGTCCTCATCTCTGTACCTCTGAAACCTAGAAAAAAACCATAAAAACTCTAATCATCGAGATGATGAGGACATCACGACAGTTTTGTCTGGTCTGCTCTCGGTCAGTCTGTCCCTCCTCTCTCCCCCCTTTGGGTCCGGTTATCACATGAATAAGTTCGGGTTGGACTCCTAGGAGCTATGGGCCTCCATATAACATGGGTTTCCACGACTGCCCACATTTTCAAGGACGTATAATTAACTTGGACGTATAATTAACTTGGGTGAAACACTCCTGCCATGGCCGAACATGTGCCCCACTGCTCCGCATCGATCTGGAGACAGCGCCGGCTGGGGGATGTTCCCCGTTGCTCTGCATCTATCTAGAGGCAGAGCCGGCTGGAAGACGACAACACTTGAGTCGCAGAGTGCAGCATGCCACCAGGGCTTCACCATCCCGCTCAACACCTGCTGTAATTTACATGCTGGGAGATTGATGGGAGTGTGCATACCTGGCTGGAAGCGCACGCAAACCCGCACCGAAGACAAATTCCTGAATTCCTGAATTCCTGAATTTAAAGCATGGCTTGCAAGGACAGAGGTCAAGAATTTACTGCATGGGATCATGGACTCTGGCTACAGTGACGGTAAGACAGTGGTCGCTGAGTAGGCACCTGGTCGGCCTTGTCCCAGCGCGGCACATCACGCACAGGGCCTACAGATCGTGACCCTGCCTGGTATTTACTGCATGGATGCCGGAATTTACTGCATGTGGAATTTGCTGCAGGGCCGAGATTCAAGAGTGGAGGCAGGGCCGAGATTCAAGAGTGGAGTGGTGCTGGAGCAGGAAATCAAGGAGGCGAACGCGGAGTGTCCACAGCCGTCGCAGAAAGCGCGTGTAACACGCGACATCTGCACAGGGCGCAGGACAGAGAAAGAACATGATGGCATAGGGTGGAGACGAAAGAGTGTGAGCTAACGTTTTCCCGTGGGAGTGAGCGCTGGCAGTGATGTATGATTGAGTTGCGCGAGCAATTTTGTGGCTTGGAGTTGATGCTGAATAACGGTCGACACGAAAGCCTTGTATAGTGCAATCTCTTTGTCAGTCAACAGACCCTGCATCGTAGGTTCGTCCTAGCCAGGCGGGAGGCAAAAAATAAGAACGACACATAGGTGCAAGATATTCAGTCTGCGTGGTCTGGGCTTGGCCTGCCGAGGAGCTTGGAGCAGGCCTTGCGCTGCCGAGTATTTGTTACTCGCCTTTGTTCGGGGGAGCGGAGAGGGGTATAGGGTTTAGGGTCTAGAAAGTGTGAAGCTGAGATAGATGGTACATAGATTGCTAGTTGAATCGAGGTCTGAGCTGCATTGGCCACGAATGTGGCTTCGATTCCATTGGCGCGTCGCTGAGTCATGTGAGACTTGCTGGCCATAGCGATGCCCACATCGAGGTATCGCCACAGATCTGCCCCAGGCGAAGTGCCGAATTCATCATTATCCTAGCAGTGTCTGCAAACCCAAATCCCTGAACCCGCGGCGCCCTTGCATGCACTCCGAGCAAGGAGACCTTGAGACCCTTGATCTGCCTGCCCGAACGTGAGAGTGTAGACCCTCCGGGATGTGACAGGCAATACCCATGCTGACAGCGA
This sequence comes from Symbiodinium sp. clade A Y106, assembly GCA_003297005.1. Classification (NCBI taxonomy): domain Eukaryota; class Dinophyceae; order Suessiales; family Symbiodiniaceae; genus Symbiodinium; species Symbiodinium sp. clade A. The sequence goes on from BGNK01000719.1 coordinate 186,133, forward strand.
ATGCCAGCGCCAATGCAGTGGCGATCCAGCAGAGTGGGGGTCGATTGGCCCCTTGCACACATGCAGGCGTCTACTTCATGGTGCCTCGTGTTAGTGACGGTTAGTATTCATTCATTGTTGTTACTACTATGTTATTTTGCTTGTTAATATTTGTTATTGTTGTTGTTGTTGTTATTGCACTTGTTAGTCTTACTATTATAGCTACTTGCATTATTGTGCTCATGAATAGTGTAATTTTTGCTGCTAGTATTACTTTTACTGTTGTCCTTTCATTTTTCATCAGTATGCCTGTTATGTCTATGACTATTATGATCATGTTTATGATTAGAATTATGGTCATTTTTACTATTGCTACCATATTGCAGTATATATATATATTTCCGTGAAACCTCTGCCTAATCACGGTTTCAAAGCATGCTGGCAAGATGCCTTGTGCTGAGTCTGAGGCTCAGCTGGTACCCTCACTTCCCTTCCTTTGTTCTTAGGCTGTTCTTCCTCTTGACCTCGGCGACGTCAGCACAGCACCAGACGTGGCAGCTATGCTGCACCATGGCGATATCACAAGCAGAGCTTCAGATGCTAGTCCAACAGCCGGCTAAGGTCAATCATTTCGATTTGGTCATTGCATCGGATATTTGCTACGATCCTGTGCGCTGATTGCAAGAAGCTGCGGAAGCCACGCCTGCAGCACCGGTTCCCACGTTGACAGGTGTTGTACACCCCATTGCTGGCAACGCTGCGATCCCTATCGTTTAGATACTTCCTCATCGCAACCCGGCGCCGGTCAGTTTACCTAGACAGAGCACTGCCGGAAGAGGGTCCAGACTTTGCCTGCAACGGTTGAGTTATTTGCCGACATGGTTTGTCATGGTGTATCTGTCTTCCGCGAGGCTTAAGCTTGTAGTCGTTGCAGCAAGGAGACCAGGACACCTTCTCCAAAGGAGAACTTGGTGAGGTCTTTTGTTTCTCCGCTGTTCTGGCACCCCTGTGCACAAGTGCACAGCGTGATTCCGTCAGGATGCCTTACTCTACTGCCAATGCGGCATTGAGCTACCTTCTACTCAGCCATAGTCTTCCATACGCCGGCACTGCACAAGGATGTCAGAATCCGTCCAAGTCGAGCCAAGTTGCTGCGGAGCAGCATATTGGCCCTTCTTTCCGCCGGCTCTGGGTCTCGAGTAGCAATGCCACTGGATGTGCACATTACACTTCCGGAGGAAGTTCGGCTCTTACCCGCGCAGCTTGGCACTGCAGGCTTTTTTCAGTCTTTAGGCTTTAGACAAGTATGATATATCAAAATATATCATGATGTAGTCATGTAGTATCATATACTATAATGAGCAAGTCGTGGTTGGCTGGCCAAGGGCGGCAATATCGCAACTTCCTACGCCATGGCCACGGTGTCAGGACATCCGCAGCTCGGAACGCATTCGAGCTGATCTGAGGATGCTTCCTTATAGTGCATGATACTATACTGTACCATACTATGCCTCACTCCATGCCATACCAGACTATACCATGCTATGCCATACCATGCAATGCTATACTTTATTATGCAACACGAAACTCTATACTATAGAATACAATACTAAAATTCATTATGCAATGCATGAGAACTCGGAACTACGCTGGCGCAGTGCTGCTCGGAACCCGAGGTTTCCTCCACGAGGAGCCTGCTGCAGGAGACTCCCTGGTTGTGGTCTCACAGTCCCTGAGGGATACTTAGAAATACCTTTTACTTTTTGATTCCTAAAATCCCTAAACCCAAGCCCTAAAAAACACTAAAGCTAAAACACAGCTGAAGTTATGATTTTTTGCTTGGGGTCTAAGTTCAGTATAGGTCTTGGTCCCATCAGATGCACCCGGACCCCACGGGCGTGAAGGCTGGGAGCAGTTATGATACTTGCTGTCAGTACTGTACTATACTTCAGTAGTACATTTGGATGGTTGTCAAAATTAGGGTCCCTTTTTGGGTCCTTAATATAATACGGCACCTATTATTTAGGGTACCCAAAAAGGGACCCTAATTTTGACAACTACCCATTTGTTGTACCATATCATATGCCATATTATGCTTCACTATTCTATACTATGCCATGCTTAGTATTGCTTGACGCTGCAGTACGGTGCCAGGCTGCTGCCATCATCGGGCTTCTGAAAAAAGTTGTGAACTCGCCGGCAAATATGGGCACAAGTTGTTCTCATTTTCTGCTTCTCTCGCTATTTCTGTGACGGAAGTGACTAGTAGAAAGGGGTTTACAAAGCCCAAAACCCTGAAAGCCCCGACTCGTGAAGCCTTGCCTGTGCTGTGCGAGTCGAAAGCCCCACACGAACTCAAGAGCCAAATTAAGCCCTAAACCCAAAAGTCCCATCGCACACTCAACCCGTAAGCCATTAAGCGCCCTAAAAGCCTCCCATGCAGTCGCAGTCCCTAAACCCCGAACCACGTTTGCAACGGTTCAGTCTTGTAGATGAGCCTTGTAAACTTTCAAACTTCTAGTGTAACTGGAAGGCGACCTCGCTTTGTGGGCGTCGTCCTGGCCATGCGAGAGTGGAAACCCCCAAACCCTCCTGAACCCCAGACTAAACACCCGAAACCCAAAAGCCGAAAGCTCTTATAGTAGTTCTTATCGTAGCCCTTACATGATTGAATTAATCGCACACCTAACCGGACAGAGCTCGACGCAAGCAAGCAATAGTAGCCCTTAAGAGCCCTTACAAGGAACCTTGAACCCCCCAAGGCCATCAAACGCCTCGCAAGCTCAGGCCGTCAAGCTCCGCGCCGAGGGCCGGCTGCTTGTTTTTTGCGCCACTCAGTCGGGGCAGTTCGTGAGGGTTTAGGGTTTACGGTTTAGGGTTTAGTAAGAGGATGTTTCTGAGGATCCCTACAAAGGGTGTATTATTCGTTATGCGAGACTCGATGTTGTATCATTTTAGGACGCAGGGCTCATGAAGACCCCCAGAAAGACATTAATTCGATCAGGATTTTTTCTGTAAGAATCCCCAAGTACAGTATTCCTAGTAAAGAAGCTCCTAATTTCACCGGAGCGGGCCTTGTCAATCTCAGGACTTTCTTTCCATGCCCCAGCCGCCAACACAAGCCGACCAGGAGAGTGGAAGCTGTTTGTCAAGTCGCCGTTAAACTACCACAACCTTTTTGTTGTTGAGTGTTCTTACAAATATAGAGTGTGTGATAGGGCCCTGCAAACAAGAAGGTCTTGGTAGTTCAGGCATAACATCGGGGACCCGCGCACTGATGCGACAAGTTCCTCGAGCCAAGAGAGCAAATCTGGGAGCTCGAAAATTCCGACCCAGTCATCCTTGCAGCCACTTGCAGTGTACTATATTACACCACATTATGTTATGCAGTGCTAGGCTATACTGTATTGTGCTGGGAGCTCGGCTCGGAGTCGTCAGGGCAAGCTTCTTGGTGATGCTTTCAGCTAACTTTGGGAGTTGGCGAGAGAAAGTTGGACATGTCTATACTCTATCCTAGTGCTTTGCTACCAGCTGAACCATGTAGACTTCGCCGAATGGGATGGAGCTCTGCGTATCACAGGAGCCGTGGACAGAGAAGGACAGTGCTGCAGTGCTCGAGGCAGCCGCAACTTTTGAGCTCATAGAACGAGTGGTGGACTATATCGAACCACGCACTCTTTGGCCAGGTTATGCAGGCGCTACCACAGTTGATGTTCAAAGCCGATGCTGTTATCCACGTGAACAGCTCTGTCACGAAGCTGGTCATGGGAGAGGGAGCATCCTGGCGGCACGCCCGGTCGCAGGTCTAGATCCCCTATTTTGCTATCTTGCTAGGCTCTTTCAGGGGCCGGGCTGGCTTTGGCAGTGCATTGAGGACATATGGACTGAAGAGCGTGGCAGCTTGCTGTAGAGCTCAGGAGAAGTTCAGCACGACCCTGAAGGACCTCACGCCACACAATGTGCTTCGAGCTGATGAGGGCGAGGGAGTGGCCCTGACTTTTGCTTTGTGCCAGGAGCTTCAGAAGAACTGTCGGCTCCGGCAAGTTGGTAATGTGGTGCAGGTCGCTCCCGATAGTACACGCTCTCTGTCTCTGTATGACATGTCCCCGGTGCCGCATGAATACAGCTCTCACAGCTCTACTGCACTTGTAGTTTGACCCGTGCTGGAGCCAACTCCTTGATCGCAACTTGCAGGTCTATGAAGAGTTCGGCCTGTTGGACAACAGCTTCAACGGCAACAACTCTCCATACAGCGAGAGGCTCAGACTTCCTGCATATTCTCCCGTATCAGGTCCTTTGAACGTTCCAGCTTTGCCTCACATCTTGTCACGTGTGGGGAAAGTGAAACAGTATATATATATATACACATATTTCTATCTATAGATGAATAGATAGATAGATATTTTTCTACAATATGCACTGTATATACAAATCGGTAAAAGTGAGGCATCTCGTCACCTGGAGTCGCGGAGCTTTTTCCAGAGCGTGCCAGACAACCGCGCTGCTTCGATCAGCCACTTGATAGTTATAGCCAAAAAATATAGAAAAAGCAATAGTAATAGTAGTAGCAATAATTATGACAATGGTGATATGGGAATTGGTGGCAGTTGGAACAGGCGTTCTGAGTCCTTAATCGCACATGCACACCTACAGATGCGTATTCGTCCTTCATCGTTTCATGGGTGCACGTTGAAGCCCGCTATGCCAGCTGTGAATACTCGGCCCTTGGCAAGAGTGGTCTCAGCTTTCCCATTACAAAAGTCCCAGTATTTGCCAAGATCCCTAGACCCTAAACCTCGTCAGACTCCGAACCATATGCCTCGCCTGGATTGTCCGAGTGTGAGCGCCGAAGCCCTCACAGCAGCTAGGTAGGAGGGAAGAAAACAGCAGCTAGCCTACAACGAACTCGAACGCCTCGCCCCGGATTGCCCAAGCTGTGAGAGTCGTTTCCCTGTATTGCCGAGTGTGAGCGTCACAAAAGCTCGAAACCCTAAACCCACAGCCGCCGTTGACCTGGAGTGTCCGAGTGTGAGTGCCGAAACCGCCGTTGGACTGAGGGTGTATACCATCTCGAACCGTCGGGTGAAGAGCTTGGATGATTTGCCGGATGAGTGCTTTGGCCCTTACTGGATGTTACCCCGTCATACAATATCATATAATATGTATGTATATGTATATGGCAGCGAGTCAAAAAATTCTGCTTTGTAACAGAGCCGGGGCGCCCCTCGCGCGACAAAGTTTGTAACAAAGATCGGTTTTTGTGACAAGGCTGGCGCGACAAGGTCCATCATGTAATAATGCCGCGCGACAAAGGTTTGAAGCAAAGCCGCCGCGACAAGGGTTTGTAACAGAGGTGGGGTGGGGCCCCGCGACAACACGGGGTATTGACCCATCCCCATATATATACACATAGATTTAGACATAGAAATAGATACAGCTATATAGATATGGAAAGATAGATATAGATGTATAATCTACAGATGTAGATATAGATGTTGATATAGACATAAAATACGACATAGTGTGATATGGTATACCTGTTGGTCGCAGAGGTTAGGTGCCCTTTTGTCACCTGGACCCATAAAGTCGCTCAGGCGCAGCAACTCTCATTGTTCAGCCTGCTGGAGCCGCGTTTTTCCAGTGCACATGGTCGCTTTGAGCTGCAGGAATAGGAATTAGGACTTAGGGTTTACGGGTTTCGGGTTTTAGGGTTTACGGTTTTTGCTGACACTAAGAGCCCAGCTGCAAAAAAGGGTTTACGGGTTTTTGCGCACGAGTCGCCCCATCGCTTAAAGTGGTGGGTGGTCGGTATCGGTTGCTGCAAGTCTTTCCCGGTAGAGTCGCTGCAGACCGGTTGCAAAAGGGTTTAGGCATGATTGCAGAGCGTGGGCGGACTTGCTGGCTGAAAGGCATGATTGCAGCATGTACAAGTCTGTGTAAAACAGGGATGGTTTCAGGTCGAGGTCTGGCTAGACTTGAGTCCAGTAGCATACAGGGGATTGTTTCAACCTGCCATATCACGGATCTCGTCGTGGTGGGCAGTCAAGGGAGGTCAGATCTCAGCAAGACAGAATGCGCAAGGTGTTGGGAACAGAGGCGGAATGCTCCATGGTTTACGTCAATTATAATACTGCCACGAACTACTGAGAGGCACTGAACCCCAGTCATCAATTATAATACTGAAATACTGTCTGCTGAGGAACAGAAGGACCAGGTGGTCGAGATGCTGAAGCAACCGTTTGGATATCGAATAGAGGCCCGGGCCAGGGCCGGATCTTCCTCTGAACCGAAAGCCCGCAAAAGTGTAAGAGCTTGAAAACGGCGAAACTAGAGTTAACTAGAGTAAGCTCATAGTTTTTGTTCTTATGTTTACAATTTATTGCTGATAATAACGACAATAATCATATGGTTCTTATAACTACATAGCGGCCATTGCAATAATCTTATGATTGTTTTGGCTACATGCATGGAAGCCGAGAAAGGGCTTCCTTTTCTTGCCCCACGCTCGTTCCCAGGTGGAGCCGACCCATCAGGGGCGAACCTATTTCGATCGGCCAGCATCTTTGGATTTTTGGGGCCTCGCGAGGGTGTTGATGGGGGTTTACAGGGTTGAGGGATTCGGGTGCAATTGCGGCCAAGGTTCATCAGCATTGTGAAGGTAGCATTGATGGAGGAGAATGCGGCTCACGAGGCTATAGCTCCGAACGATTCAGTTTGCGACGGCCTCGCTTTGCTTTACACTTTTCTCCAGCTGTGGTCTCTTCCTGCGAACCTTGGGGTATTTATTTATGGCAGCCGGGCAGCCCGTTCAATTCCGACCTACCGGCGCTGCCAGGTGATTTTTGCAAACAACGCAGATGTGAAGAATGACATCCTGTGGCTGCGCAGCAAAGAGAAATGCCTCACCGAGAGACCTGACACGTCCGATCCCTTCAGGGGCTGGGAGAGTCTGCAACACGCATGCAGGCCATGCAGGTCTTTCAAGATTTCGGTTTCGTCTAATTAGGAGCTTGGCCATAACAGGGGCACATAGATACCTACATAATTAGTATGCAACCTGATATGGGATATTTAATACAGCCATTTATTACAGCTAGTATCTTTTACTTAAGTTCCTTGCCAAGAGCGCAGTTGAACAAAGCTCAGGAAAGGCGGCGCCCGCCTTCGAAAGGCCACGCAGATGGGCCCGGACGTCTTGGCAGCCGAGCTGTGCCTTGGACGCACAACAAGCAGATATACATAATTATACATATATATATAAGATAAGAGAAGATACAAAATGGAATGTAGATGTAGTGTAACGTGTGTATATGTAATGTATGTATGCACGCATGCATGTATGTGAACATATATATATATATATACATATGTCAACCAGGCCTCTAGGCAGATAACACGGGAGTTTCACCCTAACCTCCGAACTTTCTTGAGGAAGTTCTTCACTGAGCAGCTCGAGACGACGCTTAGCTTGAAATTGCTGCCGGTTTGTGTCAAGGGGGGCCGGTGGAAAGGGGAGTTCTTTCTTCTAGAATTGCCGCACGATTCTGTCTTTGACCGGCAAGTGCCCCAGGGCGGAATCATAGAGCAATAATCACCATGGATATAATGGTGATTACCATCATCATACTCATAACGGCAATAACCATTACAACAATAATCATACGAATAGTTTGTTTTAATCGTATCAGTAAGATTAGTCAGCCTCAGAATATCACAAATGATAGCAGTAGTGATATGAGTCGAATTAGGGCCCCCGGCGGCTTTGCTTACCTGGGCTTGGGTGTGCCAGGAAGACCTTCGTCCCCGTGGGCTGGGAGCTTTGCCCGGAGCCAGGACGAAACTGGGATCTTGTTAATTATAGGGACGCTTAGGGGGGTAAAGGGGATTAAGGGGGGTAAGGGACTATACTTCCTTAATTTTGCCTTGTTAGGTCCCTATTAATTATGAGTTAAGGATCGAGTTTACGTTGTCTAAGTTGCCAGAGTAGGGATCTACATGGGGGTTCAAGGGGGTTTGGGTTCAGGGGGTTTAGTTATCGCCGTGGGGATTTTTGGAAATAATACGGCTTCTTTGTAATGGTAACTTATGTTCGATTGATTCCTCAACACAAGCTCAGGAAATGGTAACATGACGACTTTCGAGGCAGCTCAACAGGCGAGCCGGGCGCTTGAAAGCGTCTTTCTGATTCCGCTGATTCTTTCGGGTTTTGGGTTTGAGAGGGTTTAGGCTTCGGTCGCCATGTAATCAGTTTTCCCGTTTTCAGGACCTGGTGTCGTCCTTGATGCAAGTCTTCTTGGAGGACCCCTGCTGCACAAAGATGCTAATGACAGGGCCACCCACCCCGACCGAATCAAGACGATGAAGCGCCCGCCGCTGCATGCATTCAGACGCATATGTATGAGGAGTTGAACATTGGAGTGTCCTTGTCGCTGTGGCGTGCACTTCGTGAAGAGCGGTTGGCAGATTGCCGGCGACTCCTGCAAGAGAAGGCGCTGGGTCTTGTCTCGTCCTGCGGTGAGCAATGCTCGTTCCTTGGCCACGCGCACTCGCTCGGATCTGCTTGCCTGAACTGTCTGCGAAAAGAGTTGTCTGCGGCATTTTCAGGCAGATCCCAATATCGTGGATGGAAAGGGCAAAACATGCCTCCACCACGCTTCGCAGGCCAAGAGTTGCATGGTTTGCGTACACGCTGTATGCTTGCGAGCAAAGGAAACCTTGACCTTTGCTTTGCAGGCCCGTTCCACTGCCGCAGTGCAGCTGCTTTTGGAATTTGGTGCTTCCACGAGGCGGGGTCGCTCATAACACCAATGACAATTGATGCTCTTACCGGTAGTCATGGCAAGAGAGAGAGAGAGAGAGACAGAGAGACGGAGCTTAAGCCCCTTACGAGATGGAAGCGACAGCAAGGTCGTACTGACGAAGTCTAGAACGTCGCTAGCACGAGAGGTTAACCTCCAGTTACTGGTCATATTAGAACTTTTGTTGATGCAATATGTTCTAGGTGTTCGGAGGACGATTGTCGAGACCTCTTGCTGCTGACAACAAGTTCATGTGCCAAACTTGTCAGACAACCAGGGTTTTTAGTCCTGTCATATCTCGGTCAGTTGTGCTTGTTTTTCAGAAATAGGCGCATGAACAAACACGACGATGTAGTGACTGCATATGCATCGACCTGCCCCGAAAAGACCCTGACAAACCATAGCCATAGATGGCTACTTGTTTCCTATGTCCTCTTGCAGCGGAAAGTCAGGGACCACGGGGCGAACACGGTAGCAAAAACCCCCACACATGAACAATGTGATGATGTACCGTTTGCTGTACTTGTATTCTGGTTGTTGCTGCTTTGAAACAAAGTCGACGGGGGAAGGCATAAGGCAAATTCGCATGTCACTAACAAGGATGACTGAAGACCGAAAACGCATAGGTTAATATATATGGCTCTCTTTTTCGGTCGAAAAGTCATTTTACTTCACTCCCCTCTAACAGTAACAGCCCGTAAAAGGCGGGCTGGCCTTGGTGCCCGGGGGGCCTAACTCGCCCCTTAAGCCTGGGAGAAGAAGAGACGGAGAGAGAGCGAGAGCGAGGGAGAAATGAATAGAACCCCAATAACAAAGAGACGTCGACAACGACTACTACTACCAGCACCACCGCCAATACTGATACTACTACTGCATCTACAACAACAACTACTACTACCACCACCACGACGACTACTACTACCGCTAAGAAAAGCAAAAAACAGCATAATCCATAAGACTAGTAATGACAATCATGCGGATACTAGTACCCATAGTAATACCATAACCGGTGCTAACACTAATACGAACACCACACCACGCCACAACCAGTACCAGTACGAATGCCAATGATACTACGTTTGTATTTCTAGTACTAGTCCTGCACTGGTACGAACGCCAACACCAACACCTGTACCAATGGTAACAGTGTTAGTATGAATGAATAATGTCGACGACAACTACTACTAACTCCTGCCACCACCACCACCACCACCACTACCACCACCACCACCACCACCACCACCACCGGGCAATGCAGGAGGCCAGCAGCAGCAGCAGCAGCACCACCACCACCACCACCGCCACCACGGAGACGACGACAACGACTACGATGACGACTACTTCTAAACAGACTGTTGCGAGATGTTGCGAGTAATACCAATCAGAAGAAGAACGAGAATAACAGCAAGAATCGTGGTGTGTTTTGATTGCATTGCTCGCCAGTGCACGTGATCATCGTGGCTGTACTCCGGCTCACATTGTGCCACTTTTTGCCTCTTGGCATAGTGAGCTTGACATGGAGGGTGGGATTGGCTGTTGTGCTTCCCAAGGATGTGATAGGACATGATAGGACCATAGGATCTGCGATGCTGGACTGCCTCGGTTGGAGTTCGTGGGCTCGGACGGGTTAAGGCAGACGACACCACGGTGGAGCTGGTGGAGATCTTCTCGAAAGACCCGGCGGCTCTGTTCGAGGCTGATGCTTTGCGGCAAGCACGGAGGGTCACGGCAGAATCTGGCATATATCGCTTTGGAGTGATGTGGAGCGTTATGGAGCCAAGGATAAGTCAGGTGTTACTGCCATCGAACGACTCTACCTATGGTCGCTGACTGCAAAGGCACTTGGCGATCCAAGAGCCCGTTCTGCATGTCCAAACCAGTCACCTGCAGTGATCATCTCGCGCTACTTCTGTGGTGGTGGCACTACATGTAGGTAGTCATGTAGTTCTCCAAAAATTCCCTTCTTAGGCCCCCAAAATAGTACGGCACCCAGACAACGACACCCTAATTCTGAGAACTACCCACATGCGCAGGACAGCGAACCTTTCGAGCCAGTGGCAAATCGCCTGAGAGAGGCTCTTCTGACTTGGCTCAGCGTGCTCTCATTTCCGATGAAGTCATAGAATGAACAGCAGTAGAATATCGAATATAGCATCGTATACTAAACTTTACATACATTAGTGCACAGCCCTATACTGTACTCGGATAGACTATCCTATACATGACTATACAGTACGATGCAATACTACTGCAAGGGAAATGGCATTCTGATTCTGAGCCGAGGAAATCATGGACAAGAATGAGGCGGCTTCGTAGGAGACGTCGGTTTCAGCTTTCAGCTCGGATGGGAAGTTTTCCAGAGAACCTTGGTGCAAAAATGGTTTAAGCTTCTGCCTCCCTGGTTGAGCCAGCCGAAGGCACAATTCCAAGCGCTTCCGGTGGTTGAAGAGCTCGGCATCCAGAGCTTGAGTAGCAGCTATCCGGAGGCCAGGACCCGGGCAGCCCCAGCCCGGCACAGAGGCTGCGAAGGCTTTAGGGCTTGAGGCCCGAGTACAGATGCACAGTAGACATGACTGCCCAGGCCTTTGAAACTCAAGTGCGCGTTGAAGCACGACGTCTTCACTTCAATGGATCTTTGCGGACCGAAGCCATGCTAAAGTTGATTGCGGCGTGTGATGTGAGTTTGCTCTGCTGAGCATCATGGCATGGTGCTTTGAAGCTGCGCATCGCTCGGATGCACTCAGATTTTTGTGATCCACCCCAACAACGTGACTCATGACCCCGTGCTTTACCTTGGCCGGTGACTTACGGGGGTCTTGATCCTTGCCTGTGGAGCTGGCAGTTGGTAAGCTGCACCAGATGCACCTTGTGAATCCAGGTGACCAAGGATGGACAAAGTCTTGAAGATACTATAAGGGCTTAATAATTACCTATACTATTATTATTTTGATTACAGCATAATATACCCCAAGACCCTATTCTATTAAGACACCTATATTATCGCAAAATGCCACTGCCGCCTTACTGAGGTTTCAACTGGCTCTTGCCCTGGAGTCTCCAAGAGCCGGCCATGAGGATAATGGCACCTTTGCATAACCCAGACCCCCGAAAGGATCTAGAAAGTAGATCCCTTAATGGGGGTTCCTATAAAGACCCTTTAGTAGTATAGGGGGGTCTGGGAATGGCTCTTTGGGTGACTGCTGTTGGGTAGTCGGGTAGTCTTGCAGAGCACCTGCGGGCCTTGGACATAAGCAGATTGCAAGCGCAAGCCAAGGCACATCGACTCAATCGAAGGATCTTCTGCATTACTGCCGAAGCGGTCGCGCGGATTGATTTGCACGGTTTCCCTTGTTTTGCATTGGCTGGGGTAGTTCGAAGTGCGACAGCCAGGGTGAACCCCCCCCCCCCCGTCGCCCCCACCAGCTTTCAGGTGAGTCCTGAGCTACTGCAAGCTGGAGACGACCTCGATTCGACCGGCCATGCTTTCTACACGGATCTATACACCATGATCGACACGCTCCCGTTGCCCTACAAGTCGCCAGCCCAGCATATGCCCAGATTTTGGGGTTGGCAGAGCCTGTGTGTGGCACTAACAGTCACTAACAGTGAAACGCAGCACCAACGCACGTTGCTCGCAAGGCCAAAACTTGAGCCCCTACTTCCTGAACACAAAACTCCTAAGCCCGCCCTTTAACCCCAAACTGCCAAACCCCTAAGAAGTAGAATAGTTTGAGTTAGTGGTCACCCGAACACACAGACCTCGTCTGGCGAGTCCGAGTTGCGAGTGTAAACCTTATTGTTCCTGAGGGAGTTGCCCTCCGTTGCAGCTGATTCTGTTCTCACGTTGGCAAACAGTTGCTGGAATCCGTGCCTGCTTCGTGCGAAGGTGCGAGTCGAAACCTTAAGTAAGCCCTAAACGCAACAAGGCTGATCTTGATGGACAACACGTTCGGACTTGGGGTGCCGCTGCTTTGGAAGCTGCAGTCGCGCCTGAAGCACATTCTGGCAGTGAACACAAGCTGGGTCTTCAGGCCCAGTCTTCGGAGGGTAGAGTGTGTTCGTGACATCCTACATGTACCACGATGTATGTATTGTTCGTAGGTAACCTTTAGCCCTTTTCGGATTGCGTTACTTTTGTAATCCCCCTACAAAGATCAACCTGCAGTTGCCGTGGGAAACTTTGGACAAGTGGGCATTTCTCTTTCATCCTGCAGACAGCCCGTGTTTCCGACTGGCCTGCACAGGCTTGGCTTTGTGCACAGCACCACGCACAAGGCCGGCAACGGCCTGCAATGCCTGTATAGCATAGCATACTATAGTACACTAGAAGACTTAGTAAGATGTACACTACTACACTATACTACGCTATACGATACTTACCGATACTTCGAAGATGGAGCTAGCCTTGAGGTCTTGGCCAACCGTGCTACAAGCCTCAAGACTTTGGCAGAGCAGAGGGCTTCCTGGCAGGTAATGTAGGGGGCCTCGATAATTAGAACAGGCTTTTGGTGGTTCCTTATTATAGTTAGAGTACAGTACAATATACCTTCAAACCCTACTCTAATTATTAAGGCCCCTACAATAAGTCTGTATCGGTGATGTACTAGTAGTCTAAACCAAGCCCAGGACATCAAGGGCATGGTCAAGGCTTGCGGCGACTTCATCTTGGCTCCTCGGCCGGAGTCCATCATATGCTATGCTAGACTATGCGATACTATGCTATACTTATACGGTTCTGTTTCAGTTTGATCACTATAGGACACCGTAATTGAGATACACTATATACTATTCCACGCCCAGGCACCATCTTTGTTGAAGGCGCAGGTGCCTGCGAACGCGCAATGGCGGATGCTTGGCGTATTGGTTGGTTCCCGTTTTCCGAGCACGCGGGGCGGGAGAAGGGGGGGGGTGGGCGGGTGCTGTAGCACTTGAATTGCATCATAGTGGTCGCCCTAAGACCTTATCAAGGAGATCGCCTTCAATCAGGCCACATGTTATTCTGTCATTTTTAGCGCGCCTGTGGACAGGCTGGAGGCAAAATGCCCTCCGAAGACAGCGGGTCTGAATAGTTAGCAATACTTCGGGTGTTGCATCTTCCTAATGTATGGTATGTTATATCCCCAAACCCCTTGAACCAGGTAATAATTAGTTGAACGCGGGTCAACACCTATGATACCTTGTTCAGCGAGCCTGTTCTAGTTATTTGGGACCTGCTAGAAGCCCAAACCCCTGGCCTTAAAACGAAAAACCCTAAACCCGAATCCTTCTCGCTTGTGGGCATTGATCCTAGCCGTGCAACAGGGAACAAACCCCAAAACCCTACAGTAGGAAAACGATCTGACCCAGTATCGCTGCAGACCTTGCCAGGCTTTGTCCGGAAAAACCCTACAGTTCACAACATCTCAGCAGACCTCGAGCCATATGCCTCGCCATGTCCGTCCGAGTGTGAGCGCCGAAACCCTAAGCCCCTGAAGCTTAGGCATATCTACAACGAGTACGAAGCCGGACTGGCATCTGCATCGGACAACTTCTGGCAGAGCCTTGGCATTACTGCTAGTGAGAGTGTCATCATTGATTATTGTCGTTCTTGTAAATGCCAATGCTAATGACATGATTCTTATGTTTTATTGATAGTGTTACAGGGCTGTATGCATGTTATCATTTCATGATTGTTATTATTCGTATTCTTTTCATAATCATGGTTCTTACTGTTGTAATATGTATATTGTGATTCTTGTCACTATCATTGTTACTATCATGTGACGACATAGCCCGTTTTATGATATACTGATAGATTTCTCCGCTATGCTACTGCTAAAGCTTTGCTGTAGTTTAATATACTATATTGTAATATACCATGCCATACATAGTAGTATAAGGTGCTTTACATCATACACAAGAGTATTGTGTACTCTACTATGCTATGGTGTCTTTTGCCGTTGGAGGGGGATGGGTGCATTGGAAAATGTTTCCAGGTGTTCTCATCATTCGTGGCCTCCTGGGACCTAGGATGTCTTATGGCGTTCTCAGCGTCCTTGCAGTTAAGTTTGTGCTACTTAGGATGTCCTCAGCGACCGTCAACTGGAACTTCAACCAGCTGACCCAACGGACCCTTGGCAACGACGAGATTGAATCACAGCCCTGCCTCTTCAAAAGTCCTATGATCTATGCATAGATGTCGCATAGCGAGACTGCGGCCTCGATGCTGCTACACTCTACTTGGTAGTTACCCGTAGGATCCTTATTATTCGTACCCCCAAATAAGGTAGCCTAATTTTCGGAAACCCCCACTTCAAGATCCAGGTGGTCCTCTTGCACGGCCGGCGATAGGAAAGCGAGTAAAGATTCTTGTGATTTCTATCGGGTTCCTATCGAGTCGCAGCGGTCCTGACTAATTGCAAACATGTTGTAAGATGTAAGTGCAACAAAAGCATTACATGATGGTATTGTAAGTATAGTATACTACGGCATGCGTATAGTTTTGGTCAGTGTAGTGTAATATTGCAAATGGCGACCAATCCTAGGCTGTCCCACATGCAGCCGTGGCGGCCAGAGCATTCCATTGCTCCTGGGCCTCGAGTCAATATGTGTATATGTACCAGTATGTATACAATATATATACACACGTACACAAGAAATCTACATATATAACATATTCCTGCATATGTATGTTATACAGATTTGTCTATACATATATGTATATATACGTACAGACCTACGCATTCATTCTTGATTATGCGTTATATTATACAATAACTTATGTGACATTTTGTTCCCAATGTATTTGTGCAAGCGCGAATGTCGAGCAGGAATTGCGGGAGCTGCAGGCGAAGGTTCTTGTTGCAGCCCAGGATATCGTCCTTGCCTACGGCAGCCATACCCCCACTTTGGCTGTGCAAGACTCAACGTTCAATTTGCAGGCGGGCTTGCAAAGTCTTGCCAGCGTAGCTGAGCTTGCAAAGATGCTAAATTTCTGCACCAGGAGATGCTTCCTGGATCGCTGACCGCAGTCATCGCACAGAGCTCATGGCTTTGGCAACTCGAAGGCCATGTCCTTCCATGAGTTTTCACGCAGACTATTGCTCGCAAAAGAGATCGCCCAGCCGCGGCCACGATCATGTGCAGTTTCGCTAACGCATGGAGTTCGAAGCTGCAGCAGCAGCAGCAGCAGCAAGGGGAGTAACATTGACTGATGGAGCACGGAATGTGTTTTTTCAATGTGGCCGAAGGCCATCCAAGAGAACCGTCAGTGGGAAAAGACACAGAGACACACCTGAATGTCGACCTCCGCAAGGTCACTTAGCAGTCGCCATCCCGTTTTCAAGTCTCTTGTATTGACCCTTGAGGCATCACGGCGGTGCAAGAGGTGACCCGATTGATGGACCTGATCTGTCGCTCGGATCGCGTCCGAAGCGCATTAATTTATGGTCAGATTTTACACAGTTCCAACAAGTCCAATATATATATATATATATATATTTGTTCTCTAGTACCAGTCCGTACCAGATACCATTACCAATGTTTGAAAACACCAACGCGAATATTATTAATGCTTATGTGTAACACACCCATGCTATGCTATGCTATGCTATGCTGTACCAGTCTCTACCTGCTCTATATAAGATGGTATGCATAAAGCAGTTCAATATCTGTTGTACCGAATCGTTTGCTCCAAGGTCGAAGTGGTCTTGGCACCGAGTCCCTGAACGCTATGCTCGTCAGCCACGGGCCACTTTCGCCAGCGCGGACGTCACCGTCGAAGTCTCCGGTGCCATGGAACGGGTTTAAGGAGTTTAGGGCTTAGGGTTCAGGGTTCCAGAACGACTTCAGGGTCTTACAGGAATAAGGGCTCATTGGGTTTAGGATTGACTTGACTCCGCTTCAACCAACCACCTAAGCGCAAGAGGATTTCTTCAACTTAGGCAACTTAGGGGGTCTCTCACCCAGGCATCCTTGGATCTCAAATTCCCGACTGTCCAAATTCCATTTACGGAGCTTCGCAGATCAGGTGGCCAAAGACAAGATCAAGAAGCCGCAGCTGCTACGACAACAGTCCACCCTGAAATCTGAAGATGTCGAGAAGGCAGAATACTGGAAGGCTTAACTTACCTTTGGTTAGTAGGGAGTGATGGAATGGGGTCCAATTATAACTACTATTACTACCATTCTTCCATTCCCTACTAACCAAAGGTAGGTTAAGGCATTAGGAAGCCTTTGGCTTCAGGTTTCCAAGGATGCACACGTTCCGTGGCAGAGCCCCCAACTCACATTTGTTGCACCCTTGCCGCGCTGGCAGGCGATGTCAGGATCCGTGGGCAAGATGTGAAGGCCTGCGACTCTCTGCTTTTTTGCTTAATGATGACCTCAAGAACTCGGCACAAGCCCAGAGTGTAGAGAGCTCAGAGGCTAATCACGGTCTCACAGCTTTTTACAGGAAGCAGAGTGCCGTTATGCAGCTTTTCGGCTTGCCTCGTTGCAAAAGGGTTATCCCACCTGACGACGACTTGCAGTGCGCATGATAGTTTCCGATAAAAGGCCTCCACCGAGGCAAGCTGCATTGCTTGCACAGAGGTGGCAAACGCTGGCCCGGAGCGCCCGGCGCTGGGGCCCTTCTACTGGTAGCATCAGAGTTGCGTAGTGTCAACTCAACAATTCAACACGGCGCCCACTTCTCAAAGGGATTTGGGTGCCCAGGACCTGCATCATCTACTGTCAAAAAAGGCCTTTTTTCACACCTACACATATTTTACTTGTATATTATAGATTATGCTACATAAATTATATTATCAAAAGGCCTGTCTTCACGGCCGTCTTGCATGGGTCCGGGAGACGTAGGCCTGGGACTCTGTCGGGCTCGTCAGACAACTCAAACACGACACCACACCCTATCACAGCTTCACGAACCTGAGATGACCAGCAGATTTCTTGCAGCATCCAACAGAGATCAAAGGCAATTGTTCAACGCCCGGACCTGGGAGAGGAGACCTTCGAGTGACTCAGCTGAATGTGTGAAACATCGGCAAGCGGGCCTACCGCAAGTTCGGTTTGTAGTGAGGAGAGGGCAATCCCCTCGACTCCTGGCACTTTGCTTTGAAAGGTTCCTGCGGTGAAACTCAGCATCATCCGGCGATTCTTTGAAGCATCTCACATAAGCACCTAGGAACTTCTGCAAAGACGAAGACATCCCGCTGCAGCTGCGCTACACGGCTCTCCCTCCTGCCGGCGACCCAGACCTTGCAGCCGAAGCCTCCAAAGCGAACACCTGCCATCAAACCATCCGTTGCAACATTCTGGAGTTTCAGAATGCCTTGGTGGCGTGACGTTGACATCCTGTTGAGATGGTCCATCACGAGCTCCTGTGATCTGGAGGTGGAGGACGGCTGCCCGGCTCACCGCATCAACATTTATCAGCTGACTTCGGCTGACCTGCAGCGCGTGGGGGCAAAAAGTTCAGGATTTGCCGGCAAGAGCTCTCGACACAAGACACGAAGATCGTAAAACACAATCACATTATGCCTATACAGTGCATTATATATTTCATTTTGTTTTGTCTACATACAAGCCTATTCTAATTACTAGTTACTGCTATATAGTATTATATGCCCTTCTCTGCAATGTATTGCATTCTTTATTATCTTATACTCTATACCTCAGTATACATGGTATTAGTGGGCAATGTTTCATGGTCTTGCTATCGTCTCAAGCCACCCCTGCCTGGGCCGGAGCAATCAGATCCGGGTCTGCCAGGTGGGAAGGAGCAGTTTGGGTCGAAAGGCCAGGATGATGGCTAAGGGTTTCGGGGTTTAGGGTTTAGGGGTTTTTAGGGTGGGCGGACTCGCTGGCTGACACTAAGAGCCCAGCTGCAAAAAAAGGGGTTCTACAGTAGGGTTTCGGCCTCAGCAAGGGTTCGAACAAGGTTTAGGGGTTCCGCTTGGCATGGGGGATCTTCCGATAGTCTCCTTTCTACTTCCGTTGTTTTGCGGTGCTTCGTCTGTCTTTGTAGGATCCTAACCAGAATTTTACCTCCAGCAACTTCAACGGAGGCTAGACGTGGGACCCAGAGCGACTTCAGTTTTCCGTCTTGAGTTGGTCCAGGCTCCAAAGCCGCAAGCGGCACGGCTGCTGGCCCGGGCCAGTGCCTAATTTTGACGAGAAGTGATATCGACTTGTCTTCGGCTGGCTGCAAAGATTTCCGTTGCCTCCGTTTGTGAGTGAAGCTGCCAGGCATTCGTAAGCAAAGCGGGGATGGCAGCCCGAGTCAACTCCCAGGTGGTTCCCAGAAAGAGGGCAAGGGAACTCCAGGACCCTTCTGCTGGGAGCGTTTTGAGATGACACGGCTGCCTTGAAAGCTGCAATGCTGCCCTGCCGTGGCCACGTACCTTCGAAAGTTATAGGAAAGGGCGCTCTCTTAACGTTTCGCTCAGCCTGGCGACGCCCGGGCTGTTCGTTTTGTGGGCGTCAGAGGGGGAGGCCATGGCATTGTACAGCATTCGGGTGCAACAGCTGTCTGGTAAGCTCATCGGTGAAGTGGAGCTGCCTGAAACGGCCCGCGTTGCAAACATCCTGGAAGCTGTACACCCTGAGGAGCCCGACCTTCTTTTGAGGAGGGTTTTGGTCTTCAGCGGACGATCTTTGGCAGAGAACGAAGTTCTAGGCCAGATAGGACCCAAAGCTCCGGCAGTCCTGGAATTACATGAGATAACACAGCCACTTCGGACAGAGCGAGTGTCTTCTTTACCCGAGAAATGCCGCACCATTCATTTAGGGCTCTTTGGAGATCACAGATCTGGCAAGACGAGTTTGCTCCACAGGTACACCCACAACAGCTTCAACGAGCGCATGCGGCCCAACACCATAGGGATTGACTTCCAGGTTGCCAGGGTGATGGCACATGATGAACCTGTGAAGGTCATTCTCTGGGATCAGCCTGCAGGAAAGGAGCGCTTCCGAAGCATCACCTCCGTCTATTTTCGAAGAAAGCAGGCTATTCTGCTGGTTCTGGACTTGACGTACCCGCACTCCTTCCGCGACATCAATGGCTGGCTCCGTTTCCAGGAGGCACAGATGATCCCAACGAAGCTGTTGATCGGGAACAAGGCTGACCTCGTAGAGGAACGAAGAATTTCCAGAGAGGAAGCCGAGATATACGCCAAAGAGCACGACCTCGTGTACTTCGAGACATCTGCCAAAGAGGGTACCGGTGTGGAAGAAGCCATGGATTATGCAATTTTTGATGTCCTCGCGCGTGAAATTCAAACGCCTGCGCAGCCTGTGGTCACAGAACCGCTCCGAACATCCAACCTGAGGTGCGAAGTGCAGTGATTCGCATCTCACCGCTTGATATCAACTCCCAAGCTCTCACGTTGGAGGTACTTACGCAGTTTTGAAGCATTCAGTACTAAGTTCTCTCAAAATTGACGGTTTGCCTTGGCCAGCCATCCAATTAGTAGAAGCACCAACTGGGGAGCAAGGATTGCATAGACTGCTTAGACCTGCCTAGAGGATGTCGGAGCCACTTGGCCGATTTAGGTCGAGTCTCCACACTGCAAGATTGCAGCGCGAGCCTGCTTTGACAAAGAGGGATATCTTCCTACTCGACCCACTAGACCTTAGCAGAAGATTCCGAGGTTCGGAATGTTCACCGAATTGTTATTCTTGTGCTTTATGTGGCATATTTGTAATCTTCATATCAATACAAGTTTTAATGTTATAACAGAAGATTGAATATATGATTAGTATCATCAGTATTATATGTTTGCGTATGAACCTGTATCTATGTACATATATATATATATGTATAAACATACATTCACATACGTTCACATATACATAATGTACATACATACATATATATATATGTGTATGATCTTGTCATTGCGATTTCATGGTTGTATGTATTAGTATCAGTGTTTGTTGTTGGTATCATCCTTATGACTATTTTTGTAAACCCTTCCTCGCCTGCAGGAGCCTCCAGTGGGCCAAGCCGGGCTCACACGGCAGGCTCGAAAGGTTTCAAAAGGTTTTCAAGTTTAAGATTTATGGCAGTCGCAATAGGCCTGGATGCAAGAAAAATTGATTTGCAGTTCGTAGGGTTTCAAAATTTCCATAATTTCAATGGCTTCAAGTTTAAACTCGGGACTACGGGTAACCAGGATTTAGGGTTCAGGGTTTCGGGTGCTTGGCTGAAGGGATTCAGAGCTTAGTGCATTGCAGTCCCTGCTCAAAAAGTCACGCGTTTCGATTGCTTCACCGCTGAAAGCACTTCGATGCAGGCTTTCGATTCGGTGGCCAGGGATGCTCCCAAGCAGCGAAGGCCGAACTCTGACTCTTGCCTCACTTTCACATCAAGCCATGGTCGTTGATTCGAGGCGATGCTCGTTCCACCAGCCCTTGCAGGGCCGGAAGCAGAGGTGCGGTCTGCACTTGAGGCGCCCTCGGCTTCAGCTTACGCGCATTGAAGCCTGGGAAAGTTTCGCGGCTGGCAGAGGCAGCGATATCATCGGGTGGGGCTGATGGCTGCCGTCGGAAGCTGAGACTTCAGTGACCGGACCTGCCTCGCGGCCATGCGGAGCGTGTTCCACGACTGCGACACGCGCCTGAGGTCAGGTGCTGAAACGGATGCTGCTGCGTGGACGCCTCAGAGCCATCAAGGCCAAGGCTTTCAGCTTTGCAGTTGCTGCTGTCTGAGAGTCTGAGGCTGGCATCCAGACAAAGCGCTCCAGGGAGAGTCTGCCGAGGCCAGGCCCCGCGTCTTGATGGCTTAGCCCGTGCATGCGCGCCGTGTGATCCGTATGTGGAGCATGCACTCGCTGGAGTCTTCACACCGAAACTACACCCGATCTTGACCCCTGAACAAGCAGCACCCGCCGACGCAGAGATTCGATTGTTTGGAGATGTTTGGAGTCCGAGTTTGCTATGCTAGCGATACGCATGTCGTGAGTGCAGGCGAAAGCAGCCCAGGCCGAGTCAACTCGAGTGCCTGGAACCAAGATACCTTGACAGACTCCAGCATTGATGTTTGGACTTACTGTCCATGGATGTGACACGAGCTACCAAGCGGGTATGGCGCAAGATCCGAAATCGAAGCTGCACTCTGCAAGGCCCGCTTCGCCGCCCTTTCTCTCAGGTCTTCTCTATTAGCCCTATTATTTATTGTGATTATTGTCATTATAACCATGAGTATGTATTCATTACTAAATTGTATTTATATATATATATAATATACATATGTATATATATATATGTATAGTATTCTCAAGATATCTCAAGATCGCTTCGAGGCTGCGCTTCATCCTGCAGGAGAGAGATCGGCCAGCAACCCAAGCGCTCTCGAGTCTCGCTTTGAGCACTGGAGATATGGGGGTCTTCCGAGAATCGGGGACCCTAATATAGTACCCGAAATGGCTACAGCATATTTTGGCTCAAGTGGCTACGGCTCAAGCCCCTGTTTACTCCCGCTGTGTCGCTCTCCCGTCTCGTCGTCTCTCGGTGATGGCTGCGGTGGAGATTGAAGATGATGAGCGTACGGCCTCTGATGCTAGTGTTGATGGAGGTGGTGACGNCAGGGCTCGCAGCACCCCCTACCTTTGGAGCGGGAATAGGCGGTGCACCTGCCGCGCCTTATGTACCGCCGGGGCCACAACCGGGGGCTGGAGTTGGGCACATACCTGAGGTCCCTACATCTCTGAGCAGCCCAGGACCTCAGTTCTTTCACATGGATCCTCCCCAAGCCCCGTCTTGGGTCCATGAACTGCGGGACCTTTTTCAGGCGGGCCAGCAGGACTTGATGAAGGAGGTCAAG
>BGNK01000720.1:0-22917 GCA_003297005.1 Symbiodinium sp. clade A Y106
GGTGAGTAATTGTGTTTTATAGAGCTGGCGGGCAGTTGCAGGGCAGACCCGCGTGGAATAAACTACTGAGCACAGTTTGGAAGCACAAACTACAAAACTAGAGCAGAAAAAGCAGCACAAGCAGGAGCACAATTTGGAAGCGCAAACTACAAAACTAGAGCAGAAAAAATAGCACAAGAAGGAGCACAATTTGGAAGCACAAATTACAAAACTAGAGCAGAACAAATAGCACAAGAAGGAGCACAATTTGGAAGCACAAACTACAAAACTAGAGCAGAAAAAACAGCACAAGAAGGAGCACAATTTGGAGGCGCAAAACTACAAAACTAGGGCAGAAAAAACAGCACAAGAAGGAGCACAATTTGGAAGCACAAACTACAAAACTAGAGCAGAACAAATAGCACAAGAAAGAGCACAATTTGGAAGCAAACTACAAAACTAGAACCACTATTTACCGGAATTCTGCTGGGTGAGTAATTGTGTTTTATAGAGCTGGCGGGCAGTTGCAGGGCAGACCCGCGTGGAATAAACTACTGAGCACAGTTTGGAAGCACAAATTACAAAACTAGAGCAGAAAAAATAACACAAGAAGGAGCACAATTTGGAAGCACAAACTACAAGAATAGAGCAGAAAAATAGCACAAGAAGGGGCACAATTTGGAGGCACAAACTACAAAACTAGAGCAGAAAAAACAGCACAAGAAGGAGCACAATTTGGAAGCACAAACTACAAAACAAGAGCAGAAAAATAGCACAAGAAGGAGCACAATTTGGAAGCACAAACTACAAAACAAGAGCAGAAAAAAATAGCACAAGAAGGAGCACAATTTGGAAGCACAAACTACAAAACTAGAGCAGAAAAAAGGCACAAGAAGGAGCACAATTTGGAAGCACAATCTACAAAACTAGAGCACAAGCAGGAGCACAAAAGCGAGCACAAACAAAATAAGCCAGGTTGGAGCTATTTTAAGCCAGGACAGGCCTTCCCGGTTCGGCAGGTCCAGGGCCGTGCCCAGGGCCCTGCTAGCCCCCAGCTCCAGACTTTATATGGGCGATGATGTTTAACTAGGAGACTAGGAAAGCCGAAGCGCTGAGCATCTCGTCGATGCATGAGCAAAACCATGTTCCAGCAGGGGCGACGCGACTCTCCAGTGCTGTGTCCACGGTTGAAGTTTTCGGGGCCCAGGGTCAGGGCGGAGAGTGCAGAGTTTGGTGTACAAGGGCTGGCATTCAGGCCTCAAGATGTTGGATTTCAAGTTTTCGGCTGTGGGGTAGCGTATTTGGGTTTAAGCCAGTGTGATTCTATGATAGGGTCAGAAAGGCATTAGGGGCTTGTGCCTTTGGTTGTGCTTCCTGTTGTGCCCACCGTTAGTAGGCAAAGGAGTGATACAATGTATACATGTGTTCCGGTCACGTTGATCCAGGGGCCTGCGGGTACTTTGGCAACGTCTTTGGTCAAAATAATCGCTAAAAGATTTAGTGGGCGTCCGCGTGGTGGGCAGGGGTCCAGGCAGGTGGGCGCAATGAATTGCAATGGATTGTTGTCGCCGTAAATTGTTTGCCGTGCTTTCTTCTCATTGTGAGCCGGTGGAGTGTGTGGCGCGCCTGTTGTCCCTCGGTGGGAAAGCTCATGACAGCTCGTTTGCTGCAGGGAACTGAAGCGGCGCCGGGCCCGGGGCTATCCTGAGGTCCGCGGCGATTCTGCTTTGAATTCTGAGAGCCATGAAGAGTAACTGTAGAATAAAGGCTCCAGACTCCCAGACCGGCCTGGTTAGAGTTTAGTTGTGTTGGCTTGCCAGTGCGGTTGCCGGGCCGGAAACCCTCACGATTNTTCTGAGAGCCATGAAGAGTAACTGTAGAATAAAGGCTCCAGACTCCCAGACCGGCCTGGTTAGAGTTTAGTTGTGTTGGCTTGCCAGTGCGGTTGCCGGGCCGGAAACCCTCACGATTTTCTGGGGTGACAACGCCCCGCAACTAGTCGGCGGTGCCGAAGGGACTTCGGACGGCTGAGGGTGGCTTCGTCGCAGCACGTGTGGCCAGTGTCCTCCTCGTGCAGCGGTTCTGCTTGTTGTGTGAAATCCCTCGGCACGCCGGACCGTGCGAAAGCCTCGCGGCCCAGTGGTGTGGGAGCAGGTGGCAAACAAGAGTGTGACATCGTGTGGCAAATGTTCGCCTACGGCGACAANTGTTGTGTGAAATCCCTCGGCACGCCGGACCGTGCGAAAGCCTCGCGGCCCAGTGGTGTGGGAGCAGGTGGCAAACAAGAGTGTGACATCGTGTGGCAAATGTTCGCCTACGGCGACAAAGGGCTTCAACCGGCTCAGGGTTGCTTCAGCACAGCAAACGCCACGACTGTCCTGAGTATCGTAGCGGCCGTGGGCTTTCACGGCATCGAAAGATGTGCAAATTCTAGAGTAATGTGGTGTGGACTTGGACTTGGCTGCAAGACGTGTGCCGGGCCGTGTGAAAGTAATCGTTAGAAGATTGGGGTAAGTGGTCGCCCGCGTGGTGGGCAGGGGTGGAGGCAGGTGGGCGCAATGAATTGCAATGGATTGTTTTCGCTGTGATTTGTTTGCCGTGTTTTCTTCTCATTGTGAGCCGGTGGAGTGTGTGGCGCGCCTGTTGTCCCTCGGTGGGAAANGCAGGTGGGCGCAATGAATTGCAATGGATTGTTTTCGCTGTGATTTGTTTGCCGTGTTTTCTTCTCATTGTGAGCCGGTGGAGTGTGTGGCGCGCCTGTTGTCCCTCGGTGGGAAACTCATGACAGCTCGATTGCTGCAGGGAACTGAAGCGGCTCCGGGCCCGGCCGGGGCTATCCTGAGGTCCGCGGCGATTCTGCTTTGAGTTCTGAGAGTCATGAAGAGTAACTGTAGAATAAAGGCTCCAGACTCCCAGACCGGCCTGGTTAGAGTTTAGTTGTGTTGGCTTGCCAGTGCGGTTGCCGGGCCGGAAACAACGCGCCGCAACTAGTCGGCGGTGCCGAAGGGACTTCGGACGGCTGAGGGTGGCTTCGTCGCAGCGTCGCAGCACGTGTGGCCAGTGTCCTCCTCGTGCAGCGGTTCTGCTTGTTGTGTGAAATCCCTCGGCACGCCGGACCGNCCGAAGGGACTTCGGACGGCTGAGGGTGGCTTCGTCGCAGCGTCGCAGCACGTGTGGCCAGTGTCCTCCTCGTGCAGCGGTTCTGCTTGTTGTGTGAAATCCCTCGGCACGCCGGACCGTGCGAAAGCCGCGGCCCAGTGGTGTGGGAGCAGGTGGCAAACAAGAGTGTGACATCGTGTGGCAAATGTTCGCCTACGGCGACAAGGGGCTTCAGCCGGCTCAGGGTTGCTTCAGCGCAGCAAACGCCNCGCGGCCCAGTGGTGTGGGAGCAGGTGGCAAACAAGAGTGTGACATCGTGTGGCAAATGTTCGCCTACGGCGACAAGGGGCTTCAGCCGGCTCAGGGTTGCTTCAGCGCAGCAAACGCCACGATTGCCCTGAGTATCGTAGCGGCCGTGGGCTTTCACGGCATCGAAAGATGTGCAAATTCTAGAGTAATGTGGTGTGGACTTGGACTTGGCTGCAAGACGGGTGCCGGGCCGTGTGAAAGTAATCGTTAGAAGATTGGGGTAAGTGGTCGCCGCAGGTGGGCGCAATGAATTGCAATGGATTGTTTTCGCTGTGATTTGTTTGCCGTGTTTTCTTCTCATTGTGAGCCGGTGGAGTGTGTGGCGCGCCTGTTGTCCCTCGGTGGGAAACTCNCCGAAGGGACTTCGGACGGCTGAGGGTGGCTTCGTCGCAGCGTCGCAGCACGTGTGGCCAGTGTCCTCCTCGTGCAGCGGTTCTGCTTGTTGTGTGAAATCCCTCGGCACGCCGGACCGCGCGAAAGCTTCGCGACCCAGTGGTGTGGGAGCAGGTAGCAAACAAGAGTGTGACATCGTGTGGCAAATGTTCGCCTACGGCGACAAGGGGCTTCAGCCGGCCCAGGGTTGCTTCAGCGCAGCAAATGCCACGACTGTCCTCAGTATCGTAGCGGCCGTGGGCTCTCACGGCATCGAACGATGTGCAAATTCTAGTGCGATGTGGTGTGGACTTGGACTTGGCTGCAAGACGCGTGCCGGGCCGTGTGAAAGTACTCGTTAGAAGATTGCGTAAGTGGTCGTCCGTGTGGTGGGCAGAGATGGAGGCAGGTGGGCGCAATGAGTTGCAATGGATTGTTTTGACAGTAGATTGCTTGCCTTGCCTTCTTTTCACTGTGAGCCGGTGGACTGTGTGCTGCGCCTGTTGACAGCTGGTTTGCTGCGGAGAACTGAAGCGGCAAAGGCACGTATGGTGTTGCTGTCCTGTGAGGTCCGCGGCGATTCTGATTTGAGTTGTGGCAGTCGTGAGAGTAATAGTAAAACAAAGGCGCCGGACTCCCAGACCGGCGTGGTTCGGCGTGGTTAGCGTTTTGTTGTGTTGGCTGGCAAGTGCGGTGCTGGGCCGGAAAGCCTCACGATTCCCTGGGGTGGCAGCGCGTGGCAAACGAGTGTAGCAAGGGCCAAGCCTTCAGCGTGTTCGGCACCGACGGGACTTCGGCCGGCTGAGGGTGGCTTCAGTGCAGCCGCGCGCAGCATTTCTGCTTGTCATATGAATTCCGTCGGTGCGCCGGGCCTTGCGAAAGCCTCACGACGCATTGGTGTGGCAGCGTGTGGCAAACAAGAGTATCTCCTTTGCTGCAAGCCGGTCCAGGAATGTTTATGCTCGTCTACGGCGGCAGTCAGCCACGAAAGGACTTCAGCAGGGTTGCGTATGATTAAGCGCAGCAAGTGCGGCAATCGTCCTGAGTTTCGTTGCGGCTGTGCGCTTCCGCGACATCTCACGATGTGTTTTCCGGAGCAACAAAGTGTGTGGACTTGGATCTTGGCTGTTGCCATTGTAAGACTTGCGCGGGGCCGTGTGAAAGTACTCGTTAGAAGATTAAGTTGTGGGCAGAGGTGGAGGCAGGTGGGCACAAGGAGTTGCAATGGATTGTTTTCGCAGCGGATTGGTTGTGTGCCTTCTTCTCACTGTGAGCCGGTGGAGTGTGTGGCGTGGCTGTTGTCCATTGTTGGGAAAGCGGCTCTTCCGTTTCATAAACTGTGCGAGCAATTAGAAGTAAAATACAAGCGCCAGACCAGCGTGGTTAGAGTTTAGTTGTGTTGGCTTGCCAGTACGGGTGCCGGGCCGGAAAGCCTCACGATGCACTGCGGTAGCAACATGTGGCAAGCCTGGTGCAAGGCTGCAGCCTATTCGGCCCCGAAGAGACTTCGGCCGGCTGAGGGTGGTCACAAGGCAGACAGTGTAGCCACTACAAGCAATAGTCTCGTTCTCAACGCAGCAAGTGCGGCAGCCGTCCTGAGTATCGAGGCGACGTCTGACGATCTGCAATTCTAGAGCAACATAGTGTGGACTTGGACCTGGCTGTTGCTACTGTCAGACTTTTGCCGGGCCGTGTCAGAATAACCGTTGGAAGAGTAAGTGTTCGTCCATAGATAGTGTGGGCAGAGGCAGGTGGGCGCAATGAATTGCAATGGATTGTTTTCCCAGTGGATTGTCTGCGTTGCCTTTTTCACTGTTAACCGGTGGCAGTGTGTGGCGCGCCTGTTGACATTCTTGCGGACGCTCATGACAGCTCGTTTGCTGCGGCAAGTCCGCTAGCTGCGAGGGAAACCGACGCGGCACAGGTGTGCGTCGTCGATGCAGCAACTGCTGCCTGTGCTGTGAAACTGCCCGTACATGCGAGCGCGAAACGAGGCGTGGTCAGAGTTTTTTTGTGTTGGCTTGCAAGCGCGGTGCCGCGCCAAGCGAATGTAGCAAGGTCCAAGGCCCGTTTCAAGGCCTGCAGCATTCGGCATCTAAGAGCTCATAAGCTCCTGAGTCGGGGTAGGTTACAGTTTATCGCAAGTAGGGCCGGTTTCTATGTATGAGGGCGGTTTGTCCTGGACGCACAGCGGCTCTGTTTTGTTGTGAAGACGGTGGAGGCGACGTCGTGTTTGCAGGTTGCAGGACGTGGTTTCTTATGGGGGGTGCTGTCTTCCAGACGCCGATTTGCTTCGAGACATGCCACGAACCGCACAGGCACGCAGACCTGGTTTGATAATGTTCCACACGGTCACACTGCCAAGCTCGGCAGCAAGCACAACGTCCAACCGCTTCAAACCTGGCCCCAGCTATGTAATCGAACGCGGTTTTGCAGAAGGAGCTCCCGGACGATGTTGGCGACGGCGCCGAAGACACCGTCGCCAGTGCATCCAGGCGGGGCCCTTCGCAAGCCTTTCAGGGTTTAAAGCCCAAAGCCCGTAACGCCCACGAGGAACCTTCTAGTCCCGACAAACAGCAGATTCGTACGTGAAGGTGGGCCCTCAAGACTGCCAGGTCGACATTTGCGGCGGGGTCAGAGGTACATTAACATGATCGGCAGAGGGCTGAAACAGGAACACGAGTCGTACGTGAGTCAGAACGGCAAGGTGCAGGAGTAACCGAAATAAAGCTGCATCGAATCACTGTAGCCCGTGGGCCAATACGTCTATGGTGTCCGCCATCCCAAGACTTAGTCAGCAGCACACATGGAACGTGTTTCAAAATTTCTCGGAAACCAGAGCTTTCAACAGTGACAGACTTCGAGGTGCGTCGAAGAAGGCAGCGGCAGCATCGCAACACTGTTTAGACGCTTTTTTCCAGGAGTAGCGTGACCACAAAAGCAGTCGAATTTTGGTTGTGTGCTACACTTGTATGGGACTGCCACGTGTATGGGACTTCGACTGAATGATCCAGGTCTGTTCCCGAAGATGCAAGCCTCCCGAATCCTCAACAGACCTTTAGCCAACGAGGTCTTCGACCGCAGAGGTGCGATGCCTTGGCGAGAGCTGCTTTTGTGTCAGTTTGCAATACATAGCTGTTTACAGTCCTCCTGGATAACCTCTTCATGCTTAGTGTTGTGCCAGAGCTTCATGTTGTTTGAGCCCTGCATGACCGCCGAGCGCTCGCCACAAGTAGCAAACGAAAGAGGATCCTTTCTCGGACTCATTCAAGAAACCACAGGCCATTCTGCCGGCAGAGGATGGTGATTGGCATGTACCTTGTCCACAGGAGTACTCAGAGGATTTAGGGGTTTAGGTTTTTAGCTTTTTCCAGAATAGTGCTGAGCACCAAGGCTGTACGCTAAGTTGTCAGCTCAAGTGTCATCAGTATTGTCATGCGTGTGATCATCCGCATCATCGTCGCCACTATGAGCTGCACCGACATCAGTGGTTAATGGCGTTTGTCTCGCATCCTTGCTAGCAAACAGTATCTTTATCGATGCAGTGTTGTCGTGGTGCCACTGTGAGAAACGGTAAGTGCCCTTGCTTGTCTTGTCCCTTATATACTTTCTTCTGGCACTGCTTGTACGTCCTGGTACATCGATTCACGACGACGTCTTCACTCTCTGTACAGCTTCCACAAACCTGCACAGTTTTGGGGCTTAGGGGCTTAGACCGATTGGAGTGGCGACTACGCTTCACTTTGGCTTTCGCCTTGGGCTTCGCTTCTGGCGTCGAGCTCGATGTCGATTACCGGCCTACTTCAGGAGGTGGTACGAACTTCAACAGCCTAGGTGTGGCAGTTCGTGGTTTTTGGCTTCCATGCCGATGCAGTGCACATGGAGCTGCATCAAACTTCACCCGCAGTCCTGAACGCAAAGACAACGACCTTGACAGTTGCAGGGTGGACCGGCATCTGCAGACTTGTCAGCCTTGCAAAGGTTGCGGCCTTGGCGAACATGTCGGAAGACGAGGCGGTGCACGGCGAACTTCGGGGCACATCGATCGTAATCGGAGTCATCAGCAAGTAGAGCTCTTCGAGGTTCATGAGTCGGAATTGGGGTGCAGCGATTTTCAGCTCCTGGACGGGGGCTGCAGTGAGTAGGAAGCTATTCAAGCATCACGGAATGTTCTGAACCTAAACCCTAGGCCCTAAGCCCTAAACCCATACTGTCGGCGCCAAACCCCAAACTCCAAGCTCGAGGAGCTCTGGACGGACGCGGGGCAAGGCAACTTCACTCATTGGGCTGCCGAGGCTCGACGCCTTGAGTAGTGAAAAACGCGGGGTCCGAGGAACATGCAATATTATGCCGTAGGGTCCTGCAATAAGAGGTGGGGCCTTGTAGGGAGCCCCATGCCAGAAAGAAAAGATGAAAAGAAGCAATATGTATAAGCAGAAGATCTGACTTTGTGTCCGCGGTTACCCAACCCCGAGATGCAGAACGGCATAATCCCAGGTCCTCAGTAGGATGAGCTCTGACAGAATGAGAGGTCCAATCTCCTAAATTCCAAGCGGCCCCGACTCACCTACAGGACTCCGCTCTGTCCTTACACCTGAAGCCTTCGCGAGCACAGGAAAAAGGAGGACTGTACCAGGATACTTCAGTAATAAATGCAGGTGCGCCGCAAATCCTCGAAGCTCAACAGAAAAGCGAAAGCGATGCATAGCCGTAGACGCAGTCATGCCTCCGCATCATGGCGAGGTGGGTCGAATGTTCCTGTGGTCAGAGATGGCGGGTGTACTTTACGTGCCTCAAGCTGAGTTGGACTTCGTCTTTGAATGTTGCGATGAAACACAGTGATGCAAGAATCTCATCCTTGCCTGGCCGGAACAGTTCTGCTTGCATCTTGTTCTTGGTCTCGAGGGCTGCAGTCTGTAAGCGGTGTGGTGTTCATGTTGTTCGTCCGGCACATTCCCCTCACGCGGCCAAGGAGTACCTCCCTGGACAGAGCAGCAGCAGGCCCCCGCAGAAATTGCAAAAGCACGGTCTTCGGATTTCATGCTCGAGCCGAGAACTTTCTGCAGCGCCTGGCATGGTGCATCTGCCTAACCTTTTTTTCTGTGACTTGATATGGTAGACGCTTGGATGAAGTCTGAGTGTCAGGGCTTCAACCTCCGGGTCCGTAAAAGGGTTGTTGCTAGGGAGCTCTGTGCGTGCGCACGTGTGGGGTAAGGGCGATACCGATTGTCGCAAACTAGCAGCTTGACATCCCCACGCACGAAGCTGCTCCGGAAACCAAGCATGAACCAACCTCCCACCCTGAGCCTGCCGTGTTCTTGACAGCTCCGCATCAACGCCGCCTCGGTACGAGGCGGCTTGCACCTGTGGGCTTTTGACGCAGTTGGTGTCCGAGGGCCTTTCTAGTCTTGAGTCTTCATTCAGATTCGGAAAGCCTGTGGGTGGTTCTTCAGGGAACCAGCTGAGTGCAAGGCTTACCCGCCTGCTTGCAAAATGACTCAGTCAAGAAGTAGGGTGAAAACTCTGAGTGTAGCCTACTGTATCCAGACTACCTGTGCACCAGACACTGTCTTCCTCACTGATTCAACTGCCTTCACCCTGCATCGGTGTGCCCTAAACCCTTCCGAAAAGCCTAGCCACTTCTGCACGGAGGCCCTGTGGGCGGCACAGGGCCCTCTGGCGATTCTCAGCCACCGAGACGATCCGCAGAGCGCGCGGCTCGTGGACGCCCGGCCGCCGGTGCAGTTGCAGTTGCAGTTGTGGGGTTCGAGGGAGCGCTGGTGGTCAGCCTTCAGGTAAGTGACTGAAACAGAGATGGAGTGGCTACGGCTAGGGCCCTTTTTGTTGCTTTTGATGATGGCAAGGTCCAAGGGAAAGAGACTTGAGGCTCCTTACAAACCGTAAGCCCGAATGCTTTCACGAAGGAAAGATCTGAGCCGCCGCCTTTTCTCAGGATCGTCGCGGCTTGCTTCTGGGGAGTGCGGCTTCCGATGGCGAGGCGGCAGCTGGCGNCGAATGCTTTCACGAAGGAAAGATCTGAGCCGCCGCCTTTTCTCAGGATCGTCGCGGCTTGCTTCTGGGGAGTGCGGCTTCCGATGGCGAGGCGGCAGCTGGCGAGGACGGGAGGATTTAGGGCTCAGGGGTCAGGGGTTTGCATTTTTTTTGCTTGCTTTGGCAGGCATGGCATGCCAGGCTGTTCCCGTCACTTCCAGTCGCGGAGCTTTTTCTCGGCAGCTTCCGATGAGGTTTGCGAATTCCTAGATTCTCGAGCCATGCTGGTTGCTAGCAAGAAGGCGTAAGCACCGCGCAGCCTCTTGTGAAACAACAAGCGAGAGAGATCAGCAGAAGCCCTTGAAGGCACCCTTCTGGGAGTTGCCGGGTCCTGAAATCCGCCAGCGGCACGCCCGCCTGGCACACGGCAGGGGCGGCTGGTATGTGGAGGCAATATCCGGGGCTCAGGCATTCAATCTCCGGAGAGTAGCACACGTAGTGAAAGACAGCTAGGTTCGCGCGTGCAGGACGAGATGAAGGATTCTGGATTCGACAGGGGAGGGTGGCATGCAGACTGTGAGGTTGGATGGGTTTCGTGCTGCTAGGCTCTGTTTTCGCGGTATGTCTCATGTCTAGATTGTTTGGGATCGTTTGGAAGGCGTCGAGAGCAGAGCAACTCTTTACAACCCGCCGCAGCGTGGTGCCGTGAAAGGTGTTTCCTGATGCCGAGATCCTGGTAGATGGCCAGCGAGCTGACGCAGAGCAAAGCAACCTGGTATCGATTTGGCTCAGACTGAAAGCTGCATCGGGTGCCGGATTGGAAGCTCTCGTGCAAGGGAAGCCCGGTCCCAAGTCCTGGGATTCCAGGTTCTCTGCTGCTGAAGCATGGGAGTCTCCTGCGGCTGGGCGCGCTGGCCGAGCTCCGGGTGGACCTACCCGACGCTCGGTGCAGCTTTCGAGTAAGACCCCGAAGCAGTTGATTGCTTGGAAGCGGGGTGGCAGTTTGCTGATGGTTCCAACGAGGAGACGCCCGACTCCGCACGCCCAGGCAAGGCAACAGCCTTGAGCATCGAAGCTGCATCGAACGGCCGTGTGAGTGATTATGTGGTGCTCTGGTCTGGGGGTGGCAGGACGGGGACGGGGAGTGTTGCTGTGAATCGCGACGTCCTTGCAGGACCCATCCCGACAACATCCGAATCCTCCACCGGCGGGCAATGCCCTGCTGCCCCTGGGCTGCGATCGCGCGAAGGGAGGCAAATGGTGCATGCGATTTTCGGAGCGCTTCTCGTGACGGGAGGTTTTCGTAGGGTACTCGACGAATAAGGATGTACGTTTCGAGCAATCACGTAGCATTGGCAGCGGCTTTGTCGAGAAATTGCAGCTAGATCCTAGATGGGGCATCGGTAAGTAAATCTTCACATTGACATGAGCTGCCGATCTGCGAACAATCGTAGAGTGACTGCCAAAGAGCCTCCAGAACAGTCCCCAAAAGTCTCAAGCCTTACACCCGATATCGAAAATCTGCGGCCGTCCCGAGGTGTTGGAGAAGGGCTTCGTGGCCCGTCATGAGGAGGAGCTTCCAAGCGAGGTGTCAAGATCGGATGGAAGCACAGACCCCCAGAAGTGAAGATTGCAAGAGCCAGGGGGAATCGAACTCCTACATCTTAAATCCGAAAACTCCTAAACCCCTAAATCCCTCAATCCTTCAACCTTTAAACCCCGAACCTCACTCCAGCGACAGCCTTTGCCCAGGAGCTGCCTCCACCAGCGCTCTCCGGCTCAGCGCGAGCCCGGGAGCTGAATCGCGCCTTGCGCCGCCGCTGGGACTCACCGGGGGAGTCGCCTTCGGGGTTTCGTGAACTCGCGTAGTCACCAATCTCTTGTTCAATATCGTAACCGCCCTGCCTCGGTCGTCACCGTCCATCACCGCCATGATCCCCATCACCATCACATGCCACCACGCCACCACGCCACCGCTGCGCTCATCATCATCCTCTCGTGAGCCTTCTCGTCCGGGTGAGTAGACCAATCTGAAATTTACTTCTGTTGCCTTCCCGTCGCCACTCTGCTGAACCGGCAGAACTTTGCACTGCGCATCAGAGCGCTCCGGGGCGCTAAACTCACCCCTGCGGGTCAGCCTACAAGATCCCACGAGGCCTCAAGAAGCCCACGGCCACGACGGCACCGCATCGCTTGAGCCAGAGTGGAAGTTCTCTTTTTGCCGACTTGAGCCTCGCAACCTGTCCCGCGGCCAAAGCTCCCTGCGCGGAGAGCCGAATATGTGAGAAGCGAACTGACGAGAATCTTGCGTTGAAGATCCGAGGCATCATCTGCGGCCCGGCAGCGGCCGCCTCCATCGGCGAGAGGCGCCTCTCGCTTCGGGGCTTAGGAACCTTTTGATCTTTATGCTTCGGGGGGAGCCGATCTCTATCGTCACCATAGCCTATAGCCCCTTGGAGCCGATTTTTCAAGGCTTTTGGAGGGCCCGGGCCCATCTTCCCTCAGAGTTCCTTTTAAGGTGCCTTCTTTGATGTGGCAGGTTTCGCTATGACGAAGGCAGAGCTAGCAATGGATCCCCAAACCAGATTGACAGCCTCATGCGGGTGTCGGGCACAGCAGGAACGATGCCCTGCGCAGAGAGACTCTTTACGAGGACTTTTGGCAGTTGATGGCGGTGGCAATGCTCTTGGGGGAACTCTGAGCTCTTGACTTGAGGATGTCAGGTCTCGGCGTTGATTTGCATCTTCTTGGATTCCAGATTCAACGTCTCGAAGACCTGTCCTAGCACATCCAGCGTGCTTGAAGACAAGCTTCGGGTTCTAATCAGGATCGAGAGGAGCGTTTACTGAGTTTTTTTTAACTTTGAGAGGACCGGGCGGAGAAGCGCCGGCGCCTCCACCCCGTGGAGTGGTCCCAGGCCTCACCAGCTTTCCGCAGCCTTGCGAGCTCGTTATGGGTAGTTGACGGCATTTCGCACATCTGACTGGATTCTGTCTGCGGCAGCTTGGCTGAAGCCTCTTTCATGTTGGGGCTCAGAGATTGGGGGAACCGAGGGTGAGGTAGGGGAGGCGAAGAGATGCCTGGAACCGGAGCCGATGACAACGAAGCGTCCCGCTTTTTCGGAGGTTCCTGCCGCGACGAAGGACTGGCGGGATCACCCTGCTGGAACTCCCTTGAGGGCTTGTGCTGATGTGGGAGGGATGGATCGCTTCGTTGTTGCATTCCGTCACTTGAGAACGCAGGGCTCGAAGCCCTGCAGCCTACATCCGAATTCGGCGGCTAGCCGAGGGCATGTGCAACTCCATGAAACATGCACTGCAGAAAGCCAGGATAGTGCAGGCCGGCACCGCGATGCTTTGCTGCAGCTTCTGGACGAGGGTGCTTCGCAGGTGGCCGGGTACAGACGCAAATGAGGCTTGTGCAGAATTTGCCATCAGCTTCTATCAGAAGCGGAAGGAAGAGTGCCTCCACCTCCAAAGCCCGAATTTGGTCCAGGCGCCTCCGGATCGCCGCTTTCGTGAAGCTCCTCCGGCGTGAGGCGCGCGCGCGGCCGCGCCTTCGCTTCAGGCACGGCGTGTTGGGAACTGCTGAGACGAGAGTCTTTCCTGCTGGCCACACGGACCAGTCAGTGGTGCAGAAAGGTACGTGTGCTTGACGTGTATGCAAGGTGGGGACTCGCTGGATAAGATTCTGCAGTCTCCCCCATATACCAGCACAACCGAACGATGTTGTCTACGATCCGCTGTCGGCGAGGTACGCTGTGCCGCTGTGATCAGATGGGGGCCGGACATGATTTTCTCGCCCGGTGCTTGGGGCAGCGGNNNAAAACAGCTGTAAAGGAGGTAATTGTGAATGGGTGAGGCACCTTTGGTGCTGTTCAGGGACGGTGTGCTTGCTGGAAGATGGCAGAAGGATACAGCGTCTACGCAGCCACGGCTACTTGCGATGATTTATCATGGTCGTAGCGCTGGATGCTGCAACAGGCACTGACGACGTTCTGCATGATGCTCTGCAGTTCATGCATGCCTCACCAGCACCCGCAATCAACCCATATATATCCCATGACCTGATCAGTTGACGTGTGTTCCGCACGGGCCGTCACGGGCTCATGTTGCAGCATTTCAGCGCTCGCGTGCCCTGCCCAACGTCCTCGCTGTTTGTAGAGTTTTTCAGCTGAGACACTATGGCCTTGGAGCACGTGGCACCGACTATGGAGGAGCTGGCGTTGACCACGGACATCGATGGATACAGCTGCATGCCAGGTGTAGAGACAAACCTGGGCGAGCTTTTGACCACAGCTGCTTTGGCAAAGCCCCAAGGCATATGCTTGGAGACGCAGGAAGGCTGCTACACTTTTCTTCAGGTGCAGGAGTAAGCTTTGAGTTTTCTTAGCCGCGCTGTAGTTTTCATACAGCAATTCATGGCACCCTCACGCCTGAATGCCCCAGGTGGCTCAGATGGCAGATGCAATCCGCAAAGTCCTGCGAAAAGCTTTGCAAAGCCTGGAGTTGCCGACATCTGGAGCTTTTGACCCCAGCTCACCGGACGCACACACGCGGCGAGCCGATGAGCACGTGGTCTGGGGCTCACAGGGCTTCGTTCGGTAATCTCTCTTTCCCCAATGTCACCATCCTCGGCACATGTAGCATGTCAGGAGGGTTGCAAGTCTCTCTTGACGGCGTGCTTCACGGGGCTCACGTGGCCTCATGACATGGGCTCCGGGTCGCTGAGCTCTTGCGCTCTTGTGCTGTGAGGCTTTTTACCCCGATCTCGAGTTCGTTGTACCAAGGTGACCATCGTGCTGGAGCGAGGCGTCCAGAGCATCGCAGCTGTGCATGCCGTGCTGCTTGAGGGTTGTGCCTACAACGCCTTCGACGTGGGGGAGCCGGTTGAGAAGCTGCGGAGCTGGGTTGAGGTGTCGCAGCCTCCTATCATGATCTCGAACGAATCGACGATGCNCGCCTTCGACGTGGGGGAGCCGGTTGAGAAGCTGCGGAGCTGGGTTGAGGTGTCGCAGCCTCCTATCATGATCTCGAACGAATCGACGATGCTGCGGCTGAACATCACAAATGTGGCAGCCACCCTGGGCGGGTTCCCGCGCATGGTGCTGGATGTGGACCTTGCTCTGAAGAAGGCGAGCAGCACGGCCCTTCCTCTGCGGCCAGCCCATGCTCCTGAGGACCTGGACAGGCCGGCTGACTAGGTTCGATGTAGGGCTCTTCAGAAGGGAGTTATAGGGACCAGGGCTCTTTTTTGTGATCTTCGAAGGTTAGCCTACCTGATCTTCACCAGCGGCTCCACGGGCAAGCCGAAAGCAGTCATGATCCGACACAAGAGCGCCCTGAACGTTGTGCGCATTTGGGGCAGGTACGTGGGTCTGAACGAGCAAGATCGCTTCGCACAGGTTGCTTCAATGTCCTGGGATGTTCACGTCATCGAGGTCTACGGCACTATGGCTGCCAGGGCCACCAGCGTGACGTGCCCGGATCTCGTGAAGAAGAGCGGCCCGGACATGCAAGTTTGGCTGAAGGAGAAGCAGATCTCCGGAATGAGTGTCGTGCCCTCGCACCTCCGCACCATGGCGGGCGGAGGAGAGGGCCAACTGTGACCGTAGCAGGGACGATTCTCCTCGAGTTACAAAGGCGTAATTAGGTGGCGCAATTCTGCTTTCGCAGGTTGTAAAAGTCACAAGCACATGCCTGTGGAGGAGCCAAAGATGTGTCCAGAACAGCCGCAGGGCTGCCTGATTTGCGCATCCTGGATGTTGGGGGTGAGGCCTTGGGCGCCGACGTCGTGGACACCTGGGCGCCTGGGCGCAGGCTCTTCAACAGCTATGGGCCTTCGGAGATTTCGGTGGTTTGCACCGGGGGTTATGTCCAGAGCGGCGATGCGATCACGATCGGAGCAC
This sequence comes from Symbiodinium sp. clade A Y106, assembly GCA_003297005.1. Taxonomy (NCBI): domain Eukaryota; class Dinophyceae; order Suessiales; family Symbiodiniaceae; genus Symbiodinium; species Symbiodinium sp. clade A. The sequence continues at coordinate 15,659 of BGNK01000720.1, forward strand.
AATTGCCCACCTATGACTGCTACATCCTGGACCCAGAGACCATGGAGGCCGGCAGGAGCCTGAAATGTTGCGGCTTTAGCGTTAGCCTCAGTCTCAGCTGGTTCAGGTGAAGCCCGAAGGCGAGCGAGGTGTCCTGTTTGTGGGAGGCATTGGCTTGGCCCGCGGATATCTGGAAGAGGAGGAGAAGACGAGGCATAAGTTCATCGAGCTGCCTGGCATTGGCCGCGCCCCTCTGCTCAGAAACTTTCTTTCTTCACTCCACACTCCTCGAACTGCTGCGCCCCCGGCATCGCTGAGGTCTACAACACCGGAGACCTTGCTTCTCGTGCCAGTGACGGCCGCATCCACTACCACGGACGAGTGGACTGGCAGGTAAAGGTTCGCGGGATCCGGATCGAGCTGGAAGCCCTGGAGCAGGACCGTTCTGCAGAGTGCAGCTTTCAGCTCTTCCTGTGTGTAAAGCTCTAAAGCGCTGAAAGCGACCCAGATCTCGGCTTCTTGGAATCTGGAAGGCGATCACGGAGCTGACGGCAGTGAAGCATTGCGAGGCCCGCGTCCTGGACGGCGGTCAGCGACTGGTTTCGCCCTCAACGCGAGAAGATGCGCGAGAACCGCGGGGGAAACGCGGGACGGGAAGCTTTTTGATTGCGACTTCTGTTGTCAGGTTCTGCTGGCCTCGGGTTCTGCGGAGCTTTCAGAGGCGGAGCTCAAGGCGACGGCTGCAGCTCTGGGCCGCGGCTACGTGCTGAGCCAGGCGCCAAACCATTCTTATTCTCCTCGTAGGGCCATGTGCAGCTCTATGCTATGTTCCGCAACGCCAAAGCAAAAGCGCAGCCCGCAGGTGAAGATAGTCGAGAACGACGCCTGGAAGTTCAACACCTCTGGCAAGCTCCTGCGCAACGCCGTGCCACTGGATGCGGAAACTGCTGACGCTGAAGCGACCAAAAAGGATGCTTGGGAGAGCTTCGTGAAGGAAGGCGCCACCGAGCTGGAGAGGGAGATTGCCGCCTGCCTGGCACCCCAGCTGAGCAATGTGGAGCAGTGGGACTGCAATTCCCACTTCATGGAGGTGCGCACGAGTTCGTGCCAGTGCCACACTGCAACCAATGATGACATTAAGTACTGTACTGTACTCCCTGTGGTAGATGTTCTGGACCGTGTGCTTGTGCTGCAGTACTGGCTGCAATAGCAACCGTTGCAGGACCTGGGCGTGGATTCTGGAGGCTTCGGGCGTCTCATTTCCCAGATGCGGGCAAGGCCTTCATTGCAGCAGGTGGATTTGCAGCTGCTTTTCGAGCACCCTACAGTGCGGTCGCTGGCCGCTGCGCTGGCTCTGTCAAGCGACGACTCCGACTCTGACCGCGAAGATGGCGCTGAGATCGCTGAGGGCTTGGTGCATGACTTCATGGCCCGTTTGGAGGAAATGCCCCATGTGATTTGCGCCGAGTCTGGCTGCCAAAGCATCAGCTACCATCAGTTGTCTAAGCTGTCAGCTTCGTACCAGCAGCTGCTTCATCAGATGAAGCATGAGTCGTCCGGGTGCGTGGCCATCTGCTTGGAGCTTCCTGGGAGACTTGCGGCTATGCTGGCTGCAGCCAGGGAGGGCCGCACTTTCTGCATCTTAGATTCGAGCAGCAGTGATCTCTCCTTGCTGGAGCAGCTCCGAGTGGCGAAGTCGCAGATGCTGTTGGCCAGAAGGGCGGAGATGGCAGAGGCCCGATGGACATGCCTGGAGCAGCACTGCAAGCTTGCCAACGTGGCAAGGCCTGCAATCAGTCGCTTGTAACAGCTTCTGTCATGGTTGCTGCTGCTGGCATTCTGGATTTGGTATACGTGATATGTTGTGAGATGAGGTCGTTTGCGTGGATGTGAGCTCCCCCTCCCTCCCGTCGAAGACGCTGAAGCAGCGGGCCTCGGCACAAGTTACCTGCATCGCCTTCGAAGAGACCAGCGTCTTGCCAGAAGCAGAACTCATCAATTCGCAGCACTTGTTTTTGACTCGGGCACATGTCAGACATATCAGCTGTTCGAGGCGATGGGCTCCGAGCGCTGCCTGCATCCGAAGCCGTGCTGCAGCAGGCCGCTGCTTCGTGGCGGCTGCATGTGGACAGCACGACCCGCGTGCTCTGCAGCCTGAAAGCAGGCAGCGTCGGAGGTTTGGGTCTAGCCTGGGCTTGCCTGACATCCGGTGCAACGCTTCTGGCTCCCTCGGACCAGCTCTTGCAGAAGCTCTGCGTGAGCCGTGCCACGGTCCTGGTCTGCAAGCCGGAAGACTTGGAGGCCTTTGCCAGCTTGGAAGCCGGGCACGCTGGGCCAGGGACTTTGTCTGCCGTGTGCCTGCAGGAGCGCGGCTGCATATAATGCCACATGCTGCCAGAACATGGCTGCAGCGCATTCTTGCTTTCTTGTGGCCCGCAGCAGTATTTGCATGCCTTATATATAAAGCATTTGTAAAAATCTACGCTGAACTGCGCTGCCGTGCCGTGAGCTTCTTGCAGCCAGGACCTGGGTGCAGAGATGCCGGCGCTCCGCTGGGCACCCAGCCATCTCCGCGTGCTGCGCGTCGGAACGGCCTGGGCCACTGCGGCGCCCAGCGTGGCTCCGACTCCCGAGCTCCGGCACGGGGCCTCGATGGAGAGTGCAGCGTCGCGGGCCTGGCGAGCCGCTGGCTCTTCGCTGTCCATTGCCTCGACTCTGTCGCCCCCTCAGCTTTGTGAGGCTTCGTGAGATTTTGTGAATTTGGGTGACGGCCTGAGGGCTGGCTACGTCTTGGGCCAGACTGCAGAAGAGCCTGGGGACTCCTTCGGACCCAGCGCCTGGCCGGTGCTCTGCGCGACAGTGCAAGGGGCTGCGATTCTTGCCGCCTGGACGCAAGGGCGTGGGATGGTTGTCGCGTGGGATGGTTGTCGCGATTAAGTCGATTAAGTGTGGCCTTGTCAGCCAAGGCGCAGCCTGTCTTCGTGGCGGCACGCCTAGTCCTGGCTGAGCGTGTGCTGCTGCCACTGAGCTTTGTGCTGCCTCTTTGGGGCACCTTCCTGCTTCTGCTGGGCTTGCTGTTCCTGGAGCAGCTCGTGCGGGTGGGCCTTCTAGCGGTCACCAAGTGGCTTCTCATCGGCCGCTACAAGGAAGGAGAACACGATATCTACAGCTTGATGTACTTGCGGCATTGGCTCGTGGAGCACATGGCAAAGGGCACCATCGTGGGCCAAAATGCGCATCAGGGCAGCAGCATCGCCTTCCTCTTCATGCGCAACTTGGCGCTCAAAGCCCTCGGCGCCAACGTGTCCCTCTCCTCTGTGATCACGGCCCGCGTCGTGGCTTTCGACTTGGTGACGGTTGGGGACCTGGCGACGGTGCATGGGCCAAGGCACCTGACAGCTGTGAACTACGGCACCCGGCGCATGGTTCTGAAGCGCGTCCAGGTTGGGGCTGGCGCCTATGTCGGGCCCAACTGCACGCTGGAGCCCGGTTGTGAGGCGAACTTGGGCTTGAGACGAAAGGTTGAAATTGATTCAAGTGGCCCTGCTGCTAGCTGCTAGATCTGGATGCTATCTTTGCCATTCAGGTGGCTGCTGCTGGTTACGTGGAGCCTTTGTCAACAGTATCCAGTGGCATGGTTGTGGACGGCCGCGTCTGCGGCGTGCCCGCCCAGCCGGTGGCTGGCGCTGACGCCTCCCGTGTCCCCACACCGGCTGAGGCCCGTCGCTTCCGCTGCGCCGCGGCGGCCTTCGCGACGGGCTACTGGCTGTTGCTGCTTCCGAAGGCACTGGTGCCTCTTCTGGGCGTCTTCTTCCTTCAGCTGCCCTTCGGATGAAGACGAAAATCTGGCTGCCGCATGCCGTGCGACATCTTTCTCTGATTTTTGCCTGAGGCTAAGCAGTGACTACCCCTTCAACAAGCCCGAGCAGGTGGAAGAGCACGTGATGCAAAGCGAGCACATGGCCACTCTGCTGCAGCTGCCAGAGGTGATAAGTAAGAGGTGCAAGCAGACGAGACGCTGGCTCTTTGTATGAGAATTTGCTGAGGATGCACTGCCCAGTCAGCTCTTCAAGATGTTTTGCTGGGTGCCACTGATGGCCTTTGGAGCCGCTGGGCCACAGCAGAGCTGGGTATATGATTTTGCATGGTGATGCATGGTGTATCTTGGTCTTTTGGTGTCAGTGTGCGAGGTCTTGGTGTATCTTGGTTTCAGTTTGCGCCTTGCCATTCCTAGGTCTCTATGATCAACACCATCGGCCAGCTGTTCGGGACCGCACTTCTGTGCAGGGTACTTGCCCAAGGTCAAGCCGCCGTGCACCTATGCGCTGGTGAGCATCCGCGCCCAGATTGCGGCCCTCAAGATGTCGATGGTGCTGCAGGCAGGTGAACAGGCAAAACTTGGAGAAGTAGACGCGGGGCGTGGGGCGATATGTGCCAGGCGTCGGAGATGCTGGCTGATGCGTCCGTCGTGCCGGCCTTCATCCGCCTCTGCGGCGCCACTTTCGGGCACGGCTGCGCGATGGGTTTGCAGGCGGGCAGCGTCAGCTCCAGCCTTCTCCAACATTTTTCCTCAACCTCGCTCCTTAGGTGACGCTACCGGAAACCCTGGTCGTGGGCAATGGCTGCTTCTTCGCCACGGGCAACATCTTGACCTCCGTGGATGTAGACAGAGGCCAGTTCAAGGTGCCGTGCATCACCTACATGAGCGGCTGGGAAGTGCAATTAGGAGTTAAGATGTAGAGGCCGAGGCAAGGGTCCATGCAAGTGCGGCGAGGTGACCACACCTTCCTGGGCAACCACAACCACCTGCCGCAAGGCCTTCCCGAGGGCAGCTTCTGTGGAGTGGGCACTTGGCTTCCAGAAAGACCCACAGAGCCGAACATGAGCTACTTCGGCAATCCAGCGATGAAGTTCAGGCGCCTCAGCAGCCAGGCTGGGGCTGGCGTCAACCAGGGCCCGGAGCCCGCCAGCTGCCTAGCACGCTTCTGGCATCACTTCAGCACCAGCATCCTGGACGTCTTCTTATACCGGGGCGTGCAAGGCATGGTGACTGCAGCTGCTTTCGTGACGAGCCGTGTGCTGGTGCCGGACATCACTGGACTTGGGCAAGCCTTTGAGGTGCTGGGCATCTACATTGCCTTTGCTCTCGGATCGTGGTATGTCTTCTCCGTTCTCCTTGGCAACTTGCTCTTCAACGGCAGCGCCCCGCGCTCCAACGTTTCCTTGCCTTCACATGAGGGCTTCGATCTCCCAGTCCCAGACGGGGCCCAGGGCCCAGGGCTTGGCCCCGAACTGAGGCCTACTACTCCACCACCGTGACCCGGTGGTTCACGGCCTTGACGGCGCAGCAGCGTGTCTTCAAGCTACCCTTCCAGGCACTCGGCGCTCGCAGATCACTGCAATGTAAATCTCCACCTGAATCTGAAAGCTCTGAAAGCCTGTCAGCCTGTGCCTCAGACTGCTGGAAGCCGATGGCAAGCGCCGATCTTGCGGCTGCTGGGCGCCAAAGTGGGCAGGCGCTTCTTCTGCATGCTCCCTGGCCGCCCTGGGAGAGGGACCTGGAGTCCCCGTTGTTCTGTGTGCTGGGCATCACGCGTCTCAAGTAAGACTCTCTGCGAAGGAATGAACTTGTCCTCGTCGATGCACCCTTCACGGAGATCGGGGACGACGTGACCGTGGACTATGATGGGCAGGTGAGATGCCACTCCTTCGAGGCCCACTAAGTCACTGCCAGGCAGCAGGGCGACAGGCGCATATGTCTTCTCGTGCGGCAGGACTTCCGCCTCAAGTTCACCGGCTACAAGATTGGAAACGGCGTGACCATCATGAGCGGCGCCAGTGTGACTCGGCAGCTACTGTTCATGCTGTTCACGGCTATAGCTCCCTTGAAGAGTCAGAGAAGTTCAGAAGGAGTCAGCTTCCAGTGCTGTTGCTTGAGGTTGCCATGTGCGATGCTGGGGATGGCGCGGTCCTCCGCCCAGGAAGCCTCACATGGAAAGGCGGCTCGGCTGCTGGATTTTTTTGCCCAGAAAAACGAGCAGCAATGTGAAGCTGTACTTCCCTGGCTAGGCAGCAACCTGGTGCCCGGCGGCACCTACGAAGGCCCAAGGGCCTAGAGGGCGAGCCGTGGGCCTGCGCTTGTCTTCCGACGTTTTGGATGATGTTGCAAGGTGCGCCAGCTGCAGCAGTGGATGACTTAGAGCGTGCGCTTCCAGGCTGGGCTGAGACCAGAGGGAGCCAGGGCCGCAAAAACCTGCCGGCGAGCGATCACCGTTGCAGGTCCCACATTGTTGAAGACCCGGGCAGCAGCGCGCAATCCGAAGTGAGTCCTCTTCTGATGATGAAAGCTCCCGTGCAAGGGCGCGCGGCGCCACAGAATCAGAAGCTGGTCATATGCGGGTTCCTCTGCACAATTTTTTTACAATTTTGGCATGTGCCTGACTGGCGGAGCCACACAGGCACAGGCGATGCGCAAGCGCAAAGGTGGAGGACTGGCGCCCAACGAGTGCCCAGCTGTACAGCCTCGAAGCCTGTAAAGTGTCGTATAGTGTCGTGCAGCGTCATGCACCGTCGATGCAAAGCCACAGTGACGGAAAAGGACCAACAGCAGACAGCGGTCGAGTTGGTGTGCACTGTGATCTTTGTCGCGCGTTCTCCTTGTGGCTCAACGCTGGNCAGCGTCATGCACCGTCGATGCAAAGCCACAGTGACGGAAAAGGACCAACAGCAGACAGCGGTCGAGTTGGTGTGCACTGTGATCTTTGTCGCGCGTTCTCCTTGTGGCTCAACGCTGGAAGCTCCTGTGCTTTGCTGCAGCTTCTGGACGAGGGTGCTTCGCAGGTGGCCGGGTACAGACGCAAATGAGGCTTGTGCAGAATTTGCCATCAGCTTCTATCAGAAGCGGAAGGAAGAGTGCCTCCACCTCCAAAGCCCGAATTTGGTCCAGGCGCCTCCGGATCGCCGCTTTCGTGAAGCTCCTCCGGCGTGAGGCGCGCGCGTGCGGCCGCGCCTTCGCTTCAGGCACGGCGTGTTGGGAACCGCTGAGACGAGAGTCTTTCCTGTTACTGCTGGCCACACGGACTAGTCAGTGGTGCAGAAAGGTACGTGTGCTTGACGTGTATGCAAGGTGGGGACTCGCTGGATAAGATTCTGCAGTCTCCTCCATATACCAGCACAACCGAACGATGTTGTCTACGATCCGCTGTCGGCGAGGTACGCTGTGCCGCTGTGATCAGATGGGGGCCGGACATGATTTTCTCGCCCGGTGCTTGGGGCAGCGG
>BGNK01000720.1:22986-46481 GCA_003297005.1 Symbiodinium sp. clade A Y106
CCATATACCAGCACAACCGAACGATGTTGTCTACGATCCGCTGTCGGCGAGGTACGCTGTGCCGCTGTGATCAGATGGGGGCCGGACATGATTTTCTCGCCCGGTGCTTGGGGCAGCGGAAAACAGCTGTAAAGGAGGTAATTGTGAATGGGTGAGGCACCTTTGGTGCTGTTCAGGGACGGTGTGCTTGCTGGAAGATGGCAGAAGGATACAGCGTCTACGCAGCCACGGCTACTTGNAAAACAGCTGTAAAGGAGGTAATTGTGAATGGGTGAGGCACCTTTGGTGCTGTTCAGGGACGGTGTGCTTGCTGGAAGATGGCAGAAGGATACAGCGTCTACGCAGCCACGGCTACTTGTGACTTGTGATGGATTATCATGGTCGTAGCGCTGGATGCTGCAACAGGCACTGACGACGTTCTCCATGATGCTCTGCAGTTCATGCATGCCTCACCAGCACCCGCAATCAACCCATATATATCCCATGACCTGATCAGTTGACGTGTGTTCCGCACGGGCCGTCACGGGCTCATTTTGCAGCATTTCATCGCTCGCGTGCCCTGCCCAACGTCCTCGCTGTTTGTAGAGTTTTTCAGCTGAGACACTATGGCCTTGGAGCACGTGGCGCCGACTATGGAGGAGCTGGCGTTGACCACGGACATCGATGGATACANCAGCGTCATGCACCGTCGATGCAAAGCCACAGTGACGGAAAAGGACCAACAGCAGACAGCGGTCGAGTTGGTGTGCACTGTGATCTTTGTCGCGCGTTCTCCTTGTGGCTCAACGCTGGCAGCCCCTGGCAAGCTTGAAGCCGAGATTGCCGTGGCGGCTGTGTCTAGCTGCTTGCGAGCTTCTCCCAGTGTCATTGCCGCTTGGCTAAGTTTGAGGGCGCGGGATGTCCATCACTCAAATTCACTAGATTGAGTCGCAACGTAATTTGCAAGGATTTGCCCTGTGGACACGAATCAAGTCTTCAAGAACTCATTGGTTTCAATTTGGAAGTTAGATAAAGCACGGTGGGGAAGTCGCAAACGCCGAGGCCTCCGAAAATCCGTACAAACCGTAAGCCCGAATGCTTTCACGAAGGAAAGATCTGAGCCGCCGCCTTTTCTCAGGATCGTCGCGGCTTGCTTCTGGGGAGTGCGGCTTCCGATGGCGAGGCGGCAGCTGGCGNCGAATGCTTTCACGAAGGAAAGATCTGAGCCGCCGCCTTTTCTCAGGATCGTCGCGGCTTGCTTCTGGGGAGTGCGGCTTCCGATGGCGAGGCGGCAGCTGGCGAGGACGGGAGGATTTGCGTAGGGCTCAGTCTGGGCTTGATTTATTCAAAACTTGCTTTGGGTTTAGGCTTCTGGGGCATAGGTCTACTTAGACGTCTGCTTATATGTGTAAGCATGCTGATTCATGCAGCCCCCGGGGCGGCTGGTATGTGGAGGCAATATTCGGGGCAGGACGAGAGCATACAGACTGTGAGGTTGGATGGGTTGCGTGCTTCTAGGCTTTTTTTTGCTTTATGTCCCATGTCTTCATTCTTGGGGATCGTTTGGAATGCGTCGAGAGCAGGGCAGCTCTTTGCAAGCATTGTGCTGTGAAAGGTTCTTCCTGATGCAGAGATGGAAGCTCTCGTGCAACCGAAGCCGCGCAAGTTTTGGGATTCCAGGTTCTCTGCTGAAGCATGGGCCAATGGGTTTGCTGCGGCTGGGCGCGCTGGCCGAGCTCCGGGTGGACGTTCGAGTAAGAGCCCGAAGCAGTCCATTGCTCAGAAACAGTTTAGGTGGCAGTTTATCAGACCACCGACGCCATCCTTGCAGGCAGGGCAACAGTCAAAGAGCCTTCGGCACAGTCCCCAAAAGTCTTAAGCCTTACACCCGATATCGAAAATCCGTAGCCGTCCCGAGGTGCTGGAGAAGGGCTTCGTGGCCCGCCATGAGGAGGAGCTTCCAAGCGAGGTGTCAGGATGCGAATGGAACCACAGATCCCCGGAAGTTGAGGGATTGCAAGAGCAAGAGGGAATCGAAGTCCTACATCCTACATCCTAAGCACCTAAACAGCAAAACCCCTAAGTCTAAATCCTTCAAGCCTTGAAGCCCTGAACCCTCAAATTCTCTAGCCTGCACAGCCTTTGCACAGGAGCTGCCTCCACAAGCGCCCTCTGGCTCAGTGTGAGCTCGGGAGCTGCATGGGGCCATGCGCCGCCACTGGGACTCATTGGGGGAGTCGCCTTCTGGGATGCTCAAGCAACGGGACGAGCCACGAACTGTCATAAGCACCAATCTCTTTTGCAATATCGTAACCGCCTTGTCCATCACCGCCATCATCTCCATCTGCCCGGTCATCATGAGAAGATTCATAAGTGCAAATCACATCGAAAGCGCATCGCCCCCCAGATCACGGGATAGTCCGACTCGCTTGCTGTTTGCTGTCCTTTCGTGATGGGTTGAACTCCTCTACTTCGATGGCCAGTGGACTCTGAAGAGGCTCGTCGAGGGACCGGCTCATGAATTGCTGGATGTGATCCTGCGACGACACGTGTGTCACAAGTGGTATTGCGGCAGGTGTTTCAATGGATTGGTTCGTAAAGCATTGGAACTTTCGGGTGGCTCGCCCCCCTCGCCCAGGTTTGCTGTTGCAGAGTGAGCTCCCAGCCGGCAGGGAGCTGGATTCTCAGATCGAATCCGCAAAGGGGCAGTTCTGTTCAGCAGCCGAGCAAAGAGTAAGACTGCAGTTGCTAGACATGACTCCCGGTGCTTCGCTGTCGGGTCTTCCTATCACTGAGACACAGCAGTTGATCGCTGGGTGGCACATTGCTGCGGGTTGGGGTTTAGTCTGATTTGTGCCTGAGGTGTCTTCACTGCCGGCTTAGCAGAATCCGCCGTAGCCGATGACTCGGAGCGGGACTTGTTTGGGAGTGTGTTCGGTCTCAAGTTTGGTGTGTCGGGTCTGCGCAGCTGCTGCAACAGCAGTCGATACCGGAACAGTTCGAGAGGAACGCATTGTTGAGATATTCACGGCCTTTCACGGCCCGCGGCCAAGCGAAAGATGGGGCGAGATGTGCAGAAGCCTCAGCGAGGGGTTTGAAGATGGGCGGCACGACTTCCAACGGTGGACATGTCTGCTGTGAAGGTTGAAATAGGAAATATTTCTCTGGCACTCCAATGAGTGTTGAAAAGTTAACTTCCTTGGTTGCTGTCGACTCTTTCTGTCACTGAGTTACCCGACGATGCAAGGATGTGACATTGGCTGCGGGCTTGGAGGACTGCACGCGGCATGACATGGGGTTGGGGTTGATATATCGCTGCGTGGGCTACTTTTTGAGTTGGGTTGCTTTTTCTATACTCTGGAGTCTTCAGATTTGGGTCCTCTACCTTAGTTAAATCTACTGAACCTCACCACGTGTGGCCTTCATCTACTTTAGCAAAAGCCTGTAATCCTCAAACATTGAAACCCTTAAATCCGCCGCCCTGAATTTCTAAATTTCCCTCAACTCAGCTTTGTAAACCGAAACCCTAAACGGTGTGCCTTTGCAATGTAGAGCCTGAGCGTGCCTAGCTTGAGGTTGCCATGTTGTTTTCTTCTCGGTCTTTTGGGCTTTTGAGCCTTTGGGTTGGGGTTTGGGGTTGTGGGGTCAGGGTCGCCTTCATTTGGCTTGCTTTTGGTGTTAATGTCAACACATTCATGAGCCTGAGCTATATTATGGAGCACTAGAACCGTGGAGAAGCCCACAGACCCCAAAATCTGTGCGAGACAGTCCAGCCTCCGGTGTCATGTCGCATCCAGAACATCGTTGCATGGACTGAGTACGTCCCGTGGCCCGCTGATTGCGCGCGTCAGAACGCTTCTTCTTCGCCCGCGGGTGGCCGGCTCAACCCTCGTGACAGCCAACATGCTAAACCGATGATGGCAGGGAAAGCTTGCAGGCCACAAGACCAGGGACTTTTTGTGAATTTTGGCCCAGGCAAAGTCGAAGCCCCTCAGCCGACCTGAGGTGTTTGAGAAGGGTTCCGTGGCCTTCCGGGAGGAGCTTCCGTGGGAGGTGTGCTCGTTTCTGTGGACTCCTGCTGCAGCCAAGACCCGCATGAATCACATGGAGTCGTTCTTCGTCCATCCGCAGACCGGAAGTTTAGATCACTAGAACGGGCACACAGCACACTGAGATCTGGATTAATGTGTCTAAGCGCATCAACCTCAGACATCCAGTCACGTTTTCAACCTGAGACTTTGCATGCCGTTCTCCCGGAGTGGCGGCAGAGTATACCCTGTTTCGGTTGTGCCTGCCGGCTAAGATTGCTGTCCACTTATGCCGTGAGCTTTATCTGATTTTGGATATGTTGGAGGATCGCTGGAAGAGCGCTCAGCCACAGGTCGGTCGGCTGTGGATTGACTGAGATCCTCTTGGAGACGGGAGCCTTACGGCCTGGCAGGCCCAAGGCACCGACCAGGTGCGGGCGACGCGGGTCACGCATACTTGGCAGACCACGGAGAGCTTTCTTTCAGAAGTACGAATGCGTGGGATCTGTCCTCAGATTCTGCCACTGTCGCAAGCCTCATGCCTTGTGTCGTATGTCCACCAGGTCCTCGGGTGTTCAGCATGGAACTGTCCCCGACTCGTGCACGTCTCAGAACAATACAGTATCAGCACTCGGGACCCGCTTCTTGGCAGGAACGGCTCGATTAGAGACTCTTGCCCCATCTAGCGTACCTCTGCAACAGAACCGCATTTGACTCCGGTGCCGGTGCAATAAACAGGCATTCAGATTCGGTATGTGTGCGTGGTGTTTGTGTGGTCTTTCATGGCCGCGATTCCGGCAGAGGCGCCTCATGAGAGCATGCATTGCTCCACAAAGTTAACTGTTGCACTGTGCATCTTTCAGCGGTTGGTGTCTGTGAGAGGGTGGGTGAACTATGTGCGTTTTCGCAGCGGTTCATGTGTCTGCATTGTGGGTGGGGCGGGGTGGGGGGAAATCCGCGATTCGCGTCTGGAGGAATTCTCTGCTTATCAGCAGTTTTGGTGTCTGGCGGAGGGAACTGCGCATTTTCTTGCAGGGCTTCGGTGTCTCGAAGGCGAAAACTATGTGCTTTGCTTTGCGGTTTGGGAGTAAGGCAAGGGGAGGTGTGTGCTTTGCGTCTCGCTGACTGGCTGTTCTACAAACCTATGTTTGGGGGGGGGGAGGCGGGGGGGGCAAGTCTCCGTTTCCGCGGGTTGGGGGCATTGGGGTGGGTGGGTGATTGGTAAATACAAGGGGGAATGTGGGCGGCTTTGCCGCTGGCTGCTTGNAGGGGGGAGGCCTCGGAGCAGGGTGCCATTATAACAAAATTGGTTGTTTTTTGGGCTTCGGCCAGAGGCAGGGGTAAGGCGGGTTGGGGGGGGGTGGCGGGGGTTGGCTAGGGGCAGGGGTAGGGGTAGGGGGGGTGTCGAGTGGACGCGTGGGGGGGAGGGTTGGACTTGGCAAGCTACCACGGTGAAACAGCTTCCGCTTTGTCCTGGGAAGTTAAGCCAAAGCAACCATCCAGCCATCCTGACTCTCATTTCCCTGAAGTCCAGCATCTTCCCCGAGTTCCGTCGCATGTTTTGATGGCACAGCTTCCATCGAAGAGCCCTTCCTTGGTAAGTGGTGTTTGTTTGCTTGGTAGCCCCGCAGTGTCACGGCAAGATCAACTGAAGCTTGCCACAATCCCGTGCCAAGGACACCCCCAGTTTTGAGGGGTTACTGCGACATCGTGTGTGTTTTTTGTTTTAGGGCCAGGGGGCACGCCCGGTGGTCAACACAGTTCTGGTCCTTCTCAATCGAGCTGCGATTTGCCAACACGACGGTGGCTCACTCGGACGGACAGAGACATGGCGCAGACATGCCTTGAGCTCGATCAGGATCTCAGATGACGGTTTGGTCCGGGACGCCGGTGAAGGCTGTTGGCAAGGCACAAGTTGCGGATTTCTGGCCTTCGATTAAATTCTGTCGCCGGGAAGCTCGTGCAGGATGGTGCAGTGAGTCTGGTGTTGACAGTTTGCCCTGAGCCTCCAGAGGATTCATCAAGTCCCGAGGCTTAGCAAGGATGTAGAAGGTCTCGTCTTTGGGACGGCTCGGGTTCAACGTTGAGCAGCGTTCTGCTAACCACGGTCGACCAAGCGTGATCGTTAAACCCGTTAAACGTTGCAAAATTTGGGTTCTTGGGACTGGGATATACTGGGATCTTGGAGTTCCGCACAGGGCTTTCGGGGGCGTCGGGGAATCCTGCCGCCCCGTCCGCCCGTCCGCCGCATAACAGCCTGGATCCCGGAAGTAGCATGGGCGAGCCGCCCAACGGCTACCTTTGCCAACGTTGTATTGTCAGCATTTGGATCATGTTATGCGAGTTTGAGCATTGCCTGCATGACAGTGCGAGCGATCTGCCTGGCTTCATGCTCGACTCACATGCACATTCGACGAGTGGTATTGCGAAGCTGTTCGTGGTGGGCATGTCCTTCGGATGTCTTTCTCTCACTTGATCACGACAATTTGAGAGAAAGGGAGTTTTGGGTAGCACTGTCGGGCAGCTGGACTTGGTGGCCGTGGGCTTTCGTGGGCTCTGAGGCTTGATTTTACAAGTAGCATAGCCTTGACCCCGAGATCTCTTCCTTCTGTGAGCGCAGCAGGCGAAGTGGTGGGCCGGCCTGCCGTCCCAGAAGGAGAACTCTGCGGGAATGGAGAAGCAGTCAGAGGAGCGCTGGTTCCCTTTCTGTTTGGTGCGGCTTTGTTCTCGCATGGGGGATGCATGTCTACGACATCCCTGGGCCTTGAGACACTGGCTGCAGCAGCCCTCAAACACTGGATAAACTGCAGTTTCAACCTTAGCTGGAGCAGAGATTCCAAAAACCCACGAGCCCAAGAGGGCCTGATTGAGGCTGTGGGTAGAACGGGTTAGCACAAGCAGCAAACATACAACTTGCTCATTGTCCCTGCCTCCTCACTCTCAAGCGCCTCGTCTTCAAAGGGTGCGATGTGATTACGGCCCCTTCAGAGAGTTCCCATCAATGCTCGCTTGCTTTTGTTAGTGCTGGATGCTGGTTGCTGCTAGGCATGTCTGACTGCATCGCTCTCGATCTCGCCCTGCCTCTCTCTCGCCCTCGCTCGCTCGCTCGCTCGCTCGCTCTCTCTCGCTCTCTCTCTCTCTCTCTCTCTGTCTCTCTCTCTCTCTCTCTCTCTTGCGACGGGACAGCATGATCAGATGTTTTTGCATCCAAGACTCCGTCTTTACCTTGTACACCGCCCCTACATGTCTATGATTTGCTGCTACTGTCCGTACTCTTATGCCACTGTAGCCATGGCAGCCGCCATCGTCAGGGGGTTGGGTTGCGTGACAAGACAAAAAATGAAAGTTTTGAACTCCTGTAAGCTCCGCCCTTCTCGAACCGCGGCCCGGTAGCACTCGGACCGGGGTCACCGAAAATCCTCAAAGTGCTGTCGACCGCTGCCCCTCTGCCAGTTTTCGGTTTGCTGTTGAGCGCGGTAGTCCGTAAGAGCTTGGAAACCCGAAGCCCTGAACCCTAAACTGAACGGGGCAGGATTGGGAAGGGGGCACACCACCCTTTGCACCGTTCTAAGCCCTTACTGCCCACCGAACTGACACTGTGGATGTTCATGCCATCTCCATAATGTCAGGTACCCTTCGTCCGGACATTTACACTTCCTTTCTCTTGAGTACATAGACATAAACTTGCAAGCCTTCGAGGTTGGCTGGCATATGTTGTGAGAGCACACAAGGCGCGGCTTACTATGGATTGGCTTGATTATGTTGTGAGAAGGAGCTGTTTGCGCGGCACTGAGATCTGGCTGCGTCATACTAAGGCTTTCTTGTCCTTGCTACCGTCTTGAACTCTTGAACTGATCACTCCGGTTGATAGGATAATCCAATCCCCAACTTGCAGGGACTGGCGGGAGGCACAACTCAGCTTTTTACTCCGTGGGGCTGCTACACTCGTTACCGATAGGGAGTAAGCTGTCGAAGTGTCCAGATGGCGGGACATTAAGTAACGCCTTTCGCGCAGGAACCTTGTAACTTTCCACCTTCGGGTGGCTATCAATGTTTCCTACACGACCGACTAAGCCACCAAGCCCCATTGGGGACCTGTAACTTTCCTGGCACCGCCGTGTGGTCCATGACGACCCCGACCCGCAGGAGACCCTGGTGCGCTGGCTTGGGAGGCCGACATGTTTCTGAAGCCGGTCATGGCCCCGAGCTCACGAGGGTAGTGGGCGTGGGACGAAGCTTCGTTGTGTTGCACTTGGCCGAGCATCCGGAACAGTCAACCTGGCTATGCAAGCCATCGAGACACGATCGACACGAGACTCTAGGTCCCTGCAGAAAGTCAAGCTCCGGTTGCAGCTGTAATCTGTTTCCTCTGTCCAGGCCTTGCTGAGCTGGGTCTTCCAGAGGATGCTGCAGGCAAGATGCACTCCAGAGTCGTTACGTCGTCCTGATCCTCGCTGCGTCTTCCCGGAGAGGAGCGGTTATTCTTTGAGATGCAGGTGCGCTCGCAGCTTGTACTTCCCTCTGGGCGGCCGCCGATGACGCTGCTGCGCGGCATCCCGCTGTATGAGTATATTGTTGCATGTCCACGGTCTTGGCTTAAGTGGTTCCTGCGGTTGCCATGTGGAGCTGCGGGCCTTGACGTCCGCACAAGTCCTAGCCGGTCAGCATGTCCACACATGAGGGTCCCAGGATGGTTTGAGGATTTGATGCGGCTTGGGACGAAACCCGGCTGAAACTCTGGACTCTTAATGGGTCCCTGAATTGTGGAGCCAAGGCCGGAGCTGCAACGCGATGTCAGGAGACCGTCGCCGTGTGCGAAGTTTGGGGGTTGCAGAAGGAGCGGAAAGGGTACAGGTAGTGCAGATACGACGTTCGTAGTAGTCTGTGAACCAGTTCGCGCAGTGCACCATTGGAATCTAAAACAAGTCGATCAACGAATCAAAGAAATTCAATGAAGTTTTTCAGATCCTGGCAGGACATCGATTTCTGTGCTGAGTCTCCACAAAGCCGCTCGGACTCTACCACAGCCGCGGAAGCGTGGTGCACTGGATCGACAGGGACGCATGTGACAGGCTCCAAGGCTGGAAATTCCACTCTTGAGAACGCCTGCGAACCGGCCGGCTGCGCGGCTCGGCTCTTGTATGCGGCTTTGTGGGTGCCTGCGCTGGCCCTGAAGTCCTGGCCGTGCCGACCACACCGCCGCAGTGATCGGAAGGAGTGCCCTTCGCCAAGTGACTTAGCGCAGGATACTCCTGTGGAGGAGCTGAACAAGGGCGTGTCAGCCGCCACAGACACGTCTTGCGGAGAGTCTGGCGAGTGCCATGATTCGTTTGAGTCTGTATCCGCCCCGACTTGCTTTGCCCTTCCTTATGGGGTTTGAGGCGCAGATATAGAGTGCCCTGAGTTTCTTTTCAGCCTTCCCACACTTAGTTTAGCCACATGCATTTCCAGATTGTGTGACAGCCTCGGCCCGTCATCGTGCTTGAAAACACTTTCCATGAACTTTCAGCAGATCTGTTTTGGAAGCATGCGTCGCCCGCCAGCTGCACGTAGTTGCATGGGGCCTTAGGGTTGCGCATCCAGGCATGCCTCCCCACAAGCACGGTTTGGCTCGAGCTCGCATCTTCGTGCCCTCGGCATGACCAACGCTGGCGAGGTATGATCGGGGCAGGGTGTACTGAACGTTGAATTTGTGGATAGTGTTGCGCGGTTGTCCTTGCAGACCTTTTGGGGAGGATTCAGGGTTTTAGGGTTTGGGGTTGAGGGTTTGGTCTTCAGGTTTTGGGGTGCACGCGGCTTGCAGTTTGGGGTTTAGAATTTTGGGCTCAGGGCTTAGAGTTTGGGGTGTAGTATACAGGGTTTTGCTTGTAGTAGGGTTTGGGCGGAGTGAGGGGCAAGGGTGGACTGGAAATGATGCCTGATCGGATTTCCAGCGCCCCCGACATCGCAATGGCTTGCTTCAACTTGCACATTTTTCAAACTGCCTTCACACTTCGATTCCTGCAATGTTGAAACTGTCCGCAACAGGAATGAGTGAAGAGTGGAGTTGAAGCATAAGTGCCCATTCCATGTTGCGGCGAGGTCGAGCAATGGACAGTGGCTCAGTGCCTTAGTGGCAACTTCTGATCTAGACTTGGGGTGCAAGTTCCATGTGTTGAAAAGACTGGTCGGGATCCTGATCTATGTGTTGGGATTGTTTTAAGGTTTACGGTCCAGGACTCCTGATGAAAAAGACCTCTTTCGATAAGGGCCCCAAGTTTGGCATTCCTATTCTATTCGTTTTCGTGTATTCATGAGGGGCCTGCTTGAGAGCTCGTCGAAGACTTGGGGGCCAAGGTATGCGATGTCACAAGTTGCCTGCTGCTGAATTTGTGTTGGGGGTTGTCGGGTTGTCGCTCTAGCTTCGTTTGCTCACGTGGCCTCGACGGTGTGCTAAAGCGAGGAAAGGTTACCAGCCCACAGCCCTGAGTCAGTGCCGTACAATTCCGCACATCAAGCGCATAGGGGCCCTTGCTTCAGTAGATGTTGGTTAAACGTGGTCGGTAATCATAAATGCCCGCGTCGAACGGAGCAAGCATCGGCTGAAAGGAATGATGCAAGTCGAAGCCGTCAATCAGCCGTTTCGCACTGCAGGCACATCCTCTCGTCCATTTATGCCAGGATTGCCGACCAGGCGACGGATGTGCAGTGTCCACGCAGTGGCATTCTTTAGCCACGCGGGGTTCTGAATGCAGGAAGCGTTGCACGGGCTGTTGTTGTTTTGCGATAGGATGTCCAGTTTTCGTACACACGGTGCTCGACAAAAGACTTTCAAGTGCCCAGTTCCAAGCATATGACACCCCAAATCCTCAAATCTGCCTCGGAGTTGAGTAAAGTCATGGCAGGAGGATCGGGCCAGGCTTCAGCGGCTTCTAACGTTGCCAGCCGTGGCCAGGTTCTCAGAGGGTGGCTGTCCAGAGTCTAGATCCCAGGTGAAGGACACATGCACGGTATTGCGCGGTGTTTTGGAAACAATAATCTCGTTATAACCTGTCGTGCACGTTATGGGTCGTTCGAAGGATCCGGGCTTAGCGACGAGGGCTATTTGACCGCAGTGCAACGTAATTTGAATCGCAATGACCACAAGGGCAGAAGGACCATGTGCCGTACACTACGCTGTCGAACATTCCTGCTGTAGTGCATCCCAGAAAAACCCTGTACAGAAATAGTTCTACTGGAATATTGTTCGATCACATCTTTCCAACAGAGCTCAGCTATGGTGCGAGTACCGGAACCTTCCGGAAATCATGGTCACAGAAGACCACAATAGCCATAGCATATCCAGCCGAACGCTTGGAATCGAAGCTTGATCGTACGCTCGTACGGCAAAGCTCTCGCCCAGAGCGGCCCACGGGGCACTCTCTCATCCAGCGTCGCGGCCTCAGGGGGTCTTCCGCCACGTCATTTTGCCCAGTAGTGTGTGCCAGGCTGCGAACTATCGACTTTCATGGCACGGGTGCACGGTCTGTATGGTGTTCGGAGTCGGTGTTTTCAGAGGCTGTGCGGGCAGAACCTGAGGTTAATCAGCTCGCATTCCCCACAATTGGACCTAGCAATTCCCAGCAAGATGGACGCAGCACGGACAGAAGCTGCAACCAGAGCATCTACAACGGGGTCCAGCATGTGGGATGATGGCCCAGGTGGATCCATTTGTGGGCTCAGTTGTGCTTGAGGCCTTGGGTTGAAACCTCAAGTCCGGACCGGAGGTTTCTGGTCAGGGGTTTTGGTCCTCCACGCTCTCCCAAAAATCAACCCTCAGAGAAGGGTCGATCTTGGGTAGTCTTTGGTGCGCGAGGGGTGGTGCTTGGAGAGGGCTTCAAGATCAGAGCTGAGAAAGTCTCTAGTTTGAACCCTCGGCTCGATCCCTGGCTCCCCTCGTTGCCGTAATCCGCATCGCTGTTTCGTCGTGCCTGTGTGTTGGCGTCGATGGCTACATGTACAACTCCGGCCAGTGTCTTGCAGCAAGGGCCGCCCAGTCGGCTTTGCTCAGAGGCCCAGGCCTCCCGCCCGGTCCTCAGCCATGCAACCGCCGCGGCGTGTGGATGTAAAGATTTGGGACACGAAAGCTTGAGGATGGACCCTCTCACGGAGGGTCTGCAGCACCATTAAAATACCAAACTACACGAAAGTTTTTGCCAAGCTGGTGTATGAGACTCCCAAGAATTGACGCGTGGAAGATTTCGCGGCTTTTGGGCTGGTGAGCGGAGTTATGGTTCAGGATTCAGTTTTGGTTTTAAGATTTGCGTCCAATGCTTGACTTATCGTCAATGCTCTTCCCCGATTGGTGATGATGACACAAACATGCGGCTTCGTAGCTTAACATGAAGACCTTGCACCCATCGAAATGAGCGCTAAGGAGCACTGGGACATACTCTGATGGTCAATTGAACGTCACGGACTCTCGATCCACAAGAATCCTTGCTCACAGTGTCACTCTGAGGAAAGGGCCTCATGAAGAGCACCGTTCCTTGCATTCCATCAAAACGTCAGCTGTCCATAATCTTCAAGTCTCCTAGAGCCACGACTCTGAAAGCAAGCTGCATTCTCTTTACTGGTCTCCCCGTGAAGCCAACTCTAGCAAGAGCTTCCAAAAGAACCTTATGAGACTCCTCAGAAATCAAGATAACATGTGCGCACCAGAATTTCGAAATCATGCTGGAGTCGACCGCAAAGCTTTCGCACACTTGGAACACCTCAACACGAAGCTGCAGCCAGCCAATCTCCGACTTCTTTGCGGGCCTTAGCTTGTGTTTAAAGCGCCTGCGATTGAGTCGACGTGTGTTAATAGCTAGCATAATGACCGGACTAAACGCTTTTGAACTGCAGAGGCCCTGAAGTGCAGAAGCCCATTGGGCAATCATCATGAGCATCAGAGCAGCATCCGCAGCAGGCCCTCACTTTACACACGCACGCATCGGCAGCCCTTACAACCTTCACATCAAACCCTTAGGTCCTAAATCCTGAACGCTGCAGCCTGCTCGAGCCTGGTTCCAGATACTGGGATCCCCACATCTTCGCAGTGGCGACCGTGCTGCCTGCCAGCAGGGTAACCCTTAATAAAGGAGCCTTTAAAAGGGTTCGTGAAAGGGTCCCGTAAGGGTTCGGTAAGGTCTAACAGAGGGCTCTTCAGTGTGTGTGTGTGCGCAAAATGGAGTACTACTTTTTCAGAGGATCATTGCTGTACTAAAGTAAGAGTATCCTTTTTTTATACACTTATATAGTAAAATATTCCCAAACAGCATTCGAATATTTTGTATCAGTACTAAAGACCTGAACCACCACTAGGGGTTTCCACATCCAAGGCATGGCACCAGAGACTGCTGCAGGCCGAAAAAGCGACTGTCCACAGATCGACTTGGAAGTATTTTTGACTTTGCTGGTTTGAGGGTTGGGGGGGGTTGTTTTTTGGTTTACTTCGAGTGGCTTTCGATCGATCCGAAACTCACAACAACACAATGTCCAGATCGATGTAATTTGGAACTGGTAGCACCGACCCAGTTTATACTAATCACCGGCTCTTCGAATGCATGCTGGCATTGCGGTCCTTCTGTGGGGCGCCAGCAAGCAATATGCAATTCACGGCCACGGGCCCGAAACTCCAAGACCCGGGCCGCGCCCGTCTCCAAATCTCCCAAAAGCCTCCAAAGAAGGAACCCGTTGAGACTACTATCATCGAATCTACATAGCTATAGTGCTATGCATTTGGTCGGACCCTCGTTCTACGGGCCTGAATCCCAAACCCACAAGCCTAAATCCAATCCTCGAAATCTCACTCGACAGGCCTCCTTTACGGAACCTTTCTAGAATTCTGGAGAACTCTTGAAGGAACTTGTAGCACCCTTAGGCTTTAGGCCTTGCAGGAACTCTTGTGGAACCCTTAACCGAACCCTCATTTCAGCCCTTGTTATCGTGAGTCTAAAGGCTTTGACTATAAAAGTCGATAAACCCAAGGCTAAACCCCAAACCCTGTTGATTGATCCCCACAGACCCGCACTACTCCGGCGGCCTCGGACGCGCGATCCCTCCATGTATCAGTAGAGTAACCTTGGACCAAAACACAACAAGGTAAAGAACAAACGTGAAAAAGAGGCAGAGCCTTTTGCAGGCCTCGGGCCAAGCATGTGGGCAACATTTTACAACATACTTCTACCTGCGACATCCACCTGCCCCAAGCTATCGGTCCTCTGGAGGAATCTTACTCGGGCAGAGCCGGAGCCGTTGGAGACTCAGCTCGAGACATTGAGGGCGTTGTCAGCTTCAGATCCAGGAACTGCAGCCAGAAAGTGGCAAACTTGTTTGGAGCGCTTACGGTCAGTGTACAAACGGATCAGATCCCGCGCCTGTTTCGACATCCCGTTTGCACTCGTGCTCTTGCCACCGTCGATGTTGGAGCGAGACTCCACCACAGTCCCCTGCATTTCTGCGTGCCGAAACCGTGCTAAAGTCACGGTGCCAGTCTTTGTTTGGTGCGATTTGCATGTCAGGTTTGAAATCGGTCGTCTTCCTGTCAGAGTTGGTTTGGGGTAGCGCGCATTCCCGCTACGGTGCGTTTTGGATTCATGGTTCCTGGCGTTGTTCTCGGGTATGCGGGCTTGGACTGTTAATTACATCGCTCGTCAGTCTACGGCCTGCAGCTGAGGCTGTGCTGAAGGGGGAGGAGATGCTCCAGGCGCTGCCACCTGGTTTGCGAATTCATGTCACGATACGACAGGGGTTCTACATGGCTTTTACATGGACATTTTGAAATTTTCGGAGGGGTCTCGGCAAGAGCCGCCGGTGTACGGTCGAGGCTTTGGGAGTGAACTTTAGTGTTTTTACGGTGTCAGCTCTGTCCGACCGTAGGATATGTACCATTCCCTAATGAAGGAGGTGGTCACTTGCTCCGGAACTCTCTGCCTTAAAAGATCGCGTCTGTCCGCAGATCCTCCGTTTTGCAGCACTCGGACTTTATAGGCTCCTTCTAAGTTGTGTTGCTAAGCCGCTTAGAAAACCGGCATTTAGTCGTAATCTCCCGTTGCAGTCCGTATGTAACGAGGCTAGAAGGTACCCCGCGCACGAGCAGGTTCAGATTACGGTGTACTCTAGCTGCACGGATTCCGGGTTTGTGGTTTAGGGTTGAGGGCTTCGGTGTGTCAGGGTTGTGGGCTGGTCTCTTAAATCCGAGCTTGTAAGAACTTCCCTAAGCCCAAACATGTTACTGGTAGTACTGCTGTTCTGTTAGCATGAACAATTTAATAATTAATCCATAAATGCCTATCAAAATTAAAGAATCTAAAGCTTGCGCCGGGGTGTTTTTTCTGCTTACGGGGTCAAGGCGTAGGGTTTGTGATCTTGGGGTTTTAGCTGTCGGCTTCGCGGGCTTTGCGGTGCCCGCTCGAAGATAAACCTTAAGCCCGCAAACCTTCAGTGCTGTGTTGGCGAATTTCCTGGTACACTGCCGTTTGCAAGGCTTCTAAGGTTCAGGGCCTGCGACTCTGCGACTGTTAAGTGTGACTGTGCACTTGGGATTGTCGGATTTTGTGCTTCTGAGGTTTGAGGACCTTTGAAGGTTCTTGCGGATTCAATGCGGGGATCGCCAGGTCGTCCTAGGACCGACAGGTGTCAGGCTATGCTATGCGAATGACCTGGCTTTCAGGTCGTTCTGAGTACAAGTCTAGATCGAGCAAGCCGGGCCAAAAGCAGGAGTTGCGTGCCAGAGTGTAGGGGTCCGCGAAGGCCTGGACACAGATTTCGCACCTAAAGTGAACGCATCAGTGTCTGAATTCAGCACAGCACAATTGCAGGCAGTTTCCTTTCCACACCCCAGGAACGATTGCGTAGTCATGATCTGTTGAAGCCGGTCATGGCGAGCTGTCATCATCATTACCGTCTGTATAGTCTTGTATATGTGCTGCCTCCCCAGAGTGGCTGGCTTGATCGGTCTTTGGAGTTTAGGGACGTAGCATGCGGACTCAAGGCGTACAAACCCCAAATCAAGAAGCACACTTATATCAATATTCCGCATGCTGCTTGTCCTCGAGGCAGGACCCGTCGAGAGAATGTTCCACAGTCACCATTCCACCTTTATTTTCGACCCGTCACCAGCCTAACCACCATCAAGCTATGAATTCCACATTCTGTTACGCCAGGTCGTGCTTTCTTCTGGAGTTTGCGCCGGTACTTGGGCAAGCACAGATGGTTGGAAAATCTGTTCGGAGTGAGTGACGACAGCTTTCATCATCAGGCGGTTCTCGCCATCGTCGTCCTGCTCCTCCTCCGCACCAACATCATCATCTTCGTCATCGTCATCAGCATCAGCATCAGCATCATCATCATCGTCATCAGCATCATCACCATGATCACCATCATCATCATCATCAATCTCAGCATCAGCATCAGCAGAGTCAGCATCAGCACTCATCATCATCATCATCATCATCACCATCATCATCACCATCATCACCGTCATCACCATCATCACCATCACCACCGTCATCACCATCATCACCATCGTCGCCATGTTCACCATCACGATCATCATCATCACCATCAGCATCATCAGTTTCCATTGCCACTGTCAGCATCAGCCATCACTATTGCAAGAACCATACCCACAAGGACCTTCCCCATGGCCATCATCACCGTCTTCCGTTTTTCTGATCGTCCTGGCGACCGTTGTGTTGACCGCATCCACGATTACACACAGGACTGTGAGCGCACACGCACTGTCAGAGAACACACGGAGTGTCAGAATTGCATTGCCAGATTGATCACCGACGACACCGTCAACATTGCTTCGCAACTTCTAACTGGGTGTTGGCATCGTGCCGAACGCAGCTGGACCAAGCAGATGAGAGCTGCAAGCAGGTGACCGTGATCGGCTGCCCGTGGTAACAGGTTATGCCGAGATCTACAACGCATATCGTCTCAAGAAGTTGTTTTCAGCGCATAATAACAATTGCAAAGACGCCACAACAAGCGATTGACCCAATGTAGACATGTGAGCTGAACGCCATGGGTTGCGGCGGATCTTCGTGAGTGCTACGGGCTGGCGAGGGCCGCGGTCTCGGAAGGTTGTTACTCGCATTTCCATGGGTTTTTTCAACGGATTTTGCGGCTCGCGAAGAGAAAGTCAGCTTGTCGCCGCGGATTGGAACTTTAGCATTGTCACGGTCTCCCTCGATCACTTGACGGTTTTTGCTGGGGTAACCGCTGGGTGGTATGGCGCTCGCCATAGCGACATCAGCGTTGCTGCAGTTCTGTTGGCCAACTGCACCCCAGCGCTTGAGGGAGTTTGTGCACTGAAAAGTTGGTGCACTGAAAAGCCGATACGCCAAGCTGATCTGCAGCCTCAGTTACTGTAGGCCCACAACGACGACGCCGAACCAACTTGGTTTGGAGGCGCAGATGCAGTGAAGAACGCGCCGGTTGCATCTCAGGGAAGCACCGCATGAAAAGAGCTGACAATGTTGAAAGTTCGCTCTGTCAGAATTTAAGGTAACGCTCCGCCCCGAGCCTCCCCCGACAGAGCTCTTGTGGTCTTTGAAGTTGGGTATTGAGGTCTCCGGAGTCTGCGGTGTTGACTTCACAGCGCTTAAAATCAATTTCCGCACATCGGCCATGCAACGGTGAGATTCAGATTTGATTTCGTTGCGTTTGATGCTCTGGTACGTCGGTTAGGGGTTTGGGTGGGTGTTGTCTATCGTCAATATGAGAGCTCTTCCATTGAGATCTGTACCAGTCGGCAGTCTTAAGTAGGTCGCGAACACACACTGGCGACTTGAAGTGTCAGGCACAGGTGGGTTGAACGTTGATGTAACGACAGAGACTCGAAAAGCGCCCAACAGGAAGAACTGCAGGCCACTGAACTCCTGGACTCCTGAACATCCCTGAACCCTGAAAGGCCGAAGTCAAGAAGCCTCCCCAAGCCAGCAGCAGGTGTGAGACACGACGGACATGCGCGAATCTGCTGCGCACAAGCAGAGCCCCCAGCCGCCAGCTTGCAGATAGATAGTGCAGATAGTTCCTGCCAAGAGGCTAGCATCCATTCTTATGCCATCTTGAACTCCTAAATCTTCTGTTGGAGCTCTGTCGCACGTTTTCATAGCACAGCTTCTATGGAAGAGCCCTTCCCTGGTAATTAAGTGGTGCCGCAGTGTTCAGTAGCACCAGCCGTGTTACGCCCGGAGCAATCGACCAGGATCTCAAATGCGGTTTCGGTGCTCGATTGCATGTCAGCAGAGTCAGATGCGTCAAGTCCCGAGGCCCAGAAAGGATGTGGACACGTGCTGGCACGACATAGGTTCAAAAGCAGTTCGAACTTTGGCTTCCACTCTCGGTTACCCTGCCTGAAGTGAAGCCTCGCCCTCCCTGTCTTGACGTTCAGGGCCTGAGAAACCGGAGATCGTGTTGCTGCTTGGCCCGGTCCTTACTAGCTCAATTGTGCCCAGCAGTCAGTAGGGCCCGTTTGCTTCGGTTTGCTGGCGGCAGGTCAAGAGGGGAAGGATAAGAGGGCTAGGCTGCTCTTGCCTAGATCCCGGATGAGCGGAAGCAGAACGGTCCTCGTAAGAAACTAAAAGAATCGTGGCCGGCAGGCTCTGTGTGAGAGAGTTTGTCTGTGTCTCATGTTGTTTGTGGTTTGCGAGCTTACACGCAAAACTGTGCAGATTTTCAGGTTGGTCACAGGCGTAGGCCTGGACGTTTGTCAGCTTTAGGCACTTCGGCCTCCAGCGGTGAAGGCATGAGACGGCATGAGGCTGGGATGTGGCTGCCAGTACCAAGAAGATAGAAATTCAGACCAAGCTCTACAACAACACAGACAAGACTCCCCTAAACTTAAACGCTAAACCTGACCGAAAGCCCGAGGATGATCGCTGTGACACTACCATGGATGCCGAAGGCCTGTTTTTGCCATGGTAGGGGTTTGGGCGTTTTTTGGGCTTAGGGTTGCGGGTTGATGCTTTTGTTGCCTTTCAGCAGTGTGCCGCTTGTTGACTCTATGTTTTTTTTGGAGAGGGCTGTGGGGGTAGTATAATACAATATATTGACTTGCGTGCAAGCCGAATGAAACCCGGCCCAAGAGACCGACGAGCCCGAAACGCCAAACCCGCAGAACCAGATCTTGCACGCAAGAAGAGTCGGCCTTGCCCACAGCGTATTGGAGATGCATGCTCATGGCCACGTTGCGAGACATTTGATAAATAGAGACCCGCCGGTCTGTTGGATGGACGGTTTGCATAAAGCGTGATCTGAGACGTTTCTATCGCAGCTTAACCATGCAGGACCCAGCTGCCGCCTTGAAGCTGGCAAAGGAGCTGGGGCTCGGGTGGAGACGTAGTCAGCCAGTGCCGCAGATAGACCTCTGTCTGTTCTCTCTGGCCTTCATCCCTCCTTTCAGGCCGCTGCAACCAGGGCGTACGCTTCTGGCATGGTGTGAAATGACGAGGTAGGAGACTTCGATCTAAACCCACGTCCCCAGAGCCCCTCGACCCAAGTCCTAAACCTTTGGATCCCAAGATCTCGAAACCCGAATCCACCGGAGGAGGGCAGAAGATGCGCCTCGATCTCTAGAGTTCTGGAGGGGTTGGGTTGAGAAGTTTTGGGCTGTGAGCGTTAGGGGCGCAGGGCTTGGAGCCTGCTCGGTAGTTCACAGGCATGTATGTATATATATATATATATATGTATATATATGTATTGTGTGTGTGTGTTGTGTCTTGGGGTTCGGGCTGTGGCGCAAGATGCCCAACATACTCTCTCGAACGGGTTAGGGTTCGGGTTTGACGGCACCCAAGATTGACTCGATTCCAGTGTTGCTGTACCTGCGCCGTGTTGACCCGGGCATAGCACAATAACGCGTGCATCAAGAAAAGCAGCGGTTTGGCTTCTCCAAACTTTGCATTCAGGGCAACGCACCTTGCTTGTCCAAGTGCGCAGGTGCGTCACGGCTTATCGCTACTAATTATGCAGTGCTATAATGGGTTGTTTTCCTGATGACACCTTCAACATTGAATGGACTCCGTCGACACCCACTGACTGCTGACAGGTGTAATTAGCAACATCTTTTGCAATACAGCCTGATTCTTTACCCCCTCAACTCTAAACCCCATTTTCCGGAGGCATAAAACCGCAGGGGTAGTTTGGAGTTTAATCGGGGTCGTTACAATAAGTGCCAGAGAGAACCTTTAAACCGTAAACCCGAAACCCCAAAACTCCTTGAGCGAGTGTGCGAGTCGAAACCCTAAAAGCCTCGGAGCTGGCAACAAGCACGTTGCGTCCAGTTTGAAGGTGCTGGGCGTAGTCATTCCAGGGACTCCAGAAGCTGAAGGTTTTACTTGTGGGCTTTGGGATTTCGGGTTTAGGGTTTAGGATGCTAGGTGAACCATGTCCTCGGGGTTTGAACCTCAATCCTAGCGTGGTTGGGGCTTCAGGAGGCTGTGTTTGATGCGTTTGTAAACTATCAACTACCCCTACTTCGAAGGTGCCGTGCTGGGCGCATCTAGCAGTGCCGGCGCAGGCTAAGGCACTTGCGAGGGGTATGTTAAGGTTACGGATCTCACTAGTTGGGGTCTCTGTTATGTCGGTGGCCGGGTGAGGTGCTGTGCAATGCCCGCGGGCTCGTACTGTGTCGTCAAGTCTCGTGGGCAAGGAATATGCATTTCTTGCTGGTCATGTGCTACTCGTACTGGGGTTTCTTTATTGCATGTAGCATTATGTGGCGTGGTGCTGTAGTCCAACATCGCCCTACTGAAGCCGGGTCGCATGTCTGGGGCGGAAGCACATGCGGTTGTGTTGTCTGGACCTACCGAGTAAAACCATCGAAGAGGCGCAAAGATGACTTTCGAAGAAGCGCTGGCCTCAGCGACCATATAGTCCCATCTTGCTCTTTGCCCGGCACCGCGTTGAAGCTTAACCCTGTCAACCCCAGACCCATCGCAAAGGCACCAACCCGCAAGGCCATCAGCGACGTCTGAACCCTGCAGCAAGCAGCAAAACCGAAACTGCCAACTTGGAACCCCAAACCGCACACCCGAGCGGCCACAAACCTCGTCTTGGCCTTTCCTCCGTGCCTGTCCAGCTTTCAATGCCATACGTTGCTTGCTTGCTCGCTTCGTCCGGCTCCTGTGTGCAATCGCAGTGTTGCTTGAGCTGCGTGCTTCACCTGTCAGCGGCAAGGGTTGAAGAAGATGCAGCTCGCCTCTTCGCAGCGGCGCCACGGCCCAGGGCCTCAAACTCTGTGAGCAACGTCCAATCTTATGCTTTGCCCGGCAGTCTTCCGAGCTCTAACCCTAGAATCCACGGACCCCTCGTTTGTACATGCACCTGTCAGGGGCAGCCATCGCACAATGCCGGGCGCGAGCGGCGGACGATGCCGCGTTTGGCATCTGCAGCCTGGAACAGGTCGGTTGCTGCTTTCCATGCCAGTACCAAACTCAATCCTCTGACGCTAAAAATCTTGAGGTTAGGATGTTGCACGGAAAGGCAGCATTTTACGGCAACAAAGTCCTTAAGATTGGCCTTGAAGGCTACCATACTGGTAATAACTGGTAATGGCATTGGTCATTGGTAGAGGGTTTCGTTTTCGCGATGTGGCTCCATGAGAGCACGAAGCTGCTGAAGAAGTTGACATGGAGCGCGCTGCCAGAGCTGCGACCATAGCTTGGGTTTGGGGGCCATGTTGCTGATAAGGGCTGTCACCCGAAAGGTCGAAGTTGGAGGTTGCCCCGTGCGCGTGCCCTTGCCCGCACCTTCCACGTGCCTTGCGCGCTGATCCGTGTTCAACAACTGTTTGGCTGTTTGGGGATCTGTGTTTGTACAGTGCTTGCAGTAGACGGGCCCGTTCTACTATGATCATTAATAAGGAACCCCAAAATAGTATTGGTAATTATTGAGGCTTTTGCATTACTCGTAGTACCGGTGGGACTGTAGTATAGTTATACTGGCAGTAATTTTTGTATGCTATTGGTTACGATTAGTACTACGGCAGCAGAAGGGATAACAGGCATTTCGTAAGCAGACAGTCTTAAGATCTCAACATAAGTTCACACCCGATGCTTGCATCGGTCTTTTCAGCACGTGGAGCGCAAACATCGTGTGCATGCGACTGCTGGTTAGGTGTGCTTGCGCGACTATTTGTTTATGCCGCCCCTAGTCTGGCTTTGTCTGGCGAGCTCTTGGAAGGTTTTTACCGTGCTCTGGTGTCCTGCAGGCCCTTGCCATTCATCTGGCCCGCGAATGGAGTCCAACCCGAAGGACATCTTGCCGAGTGCCTGGTCTGAAAATAGCAGTTTCATGGGACAAACACTCGCTACCACCACGGAAAGTTTTCTAGCTTTCAATTTCATCTCAGGCATCAGGGCAGCTGGGCTCACCTCTTAAGTTTTGTGATCTTGCGATATGGTATGCTTCTCAGGTCTCAAGTTGTTCATGATATGTCGTGGGGTATCGGGAAGTAGCCATCGTAGTTACGTAGTCTTGGTCGTAGTAGTAGTAGTCGTCGTCGTCGTAGTAGTAGTAGTCTGTTCGTTCTGCTGTCCAAGCATTAGTGTAAACACATCGTGAATAGTAAGAACCCGGAACGGTCAAAAGGTGGGAGCGAACTCTGAGGCGACCTGCATTAAATCACAGTGCCAATGTCCACATTCGCAGGCAACAATCACGCCAACAACAGCCAAGCCTGCTGTTGTTCTTGAAATTTCCGGTTTCCTTCATGGGAACCTTTAGGCAGGATTTGAGTATGCAGTGGTAATATGCATCAAGGTCCCGTATTTTCTGAAACTCCGCGTATATGCAACCGAATGTACAAGCTGCATCACTAGTAGCACTTGCAGGTGTAGCAGCAGTAGCAGCGGCAGCAACAGTAGTAGTGGTTGTTGTAGCTTGTGGTTGTGGTTGTAGTAGNAGTGGTGGTGGCTGTGATGGTGGTAGTGTTAGGGGTAGCAGGTAGTAGGTAGTTGGTAGTCGGTGCAGGTAGCAGGTGGCAGCTAGTAGCTAGTAGCTAGTAGTTAGTAGTTAGTAGTTAGTAGTTGTAGTAGTAGCAGTAGCAGTAGCAGTAGTAGCAGTAGCGTATATGCAACCGAATGTACAAGCTGCATCACTAGTAGCACTTGCAGGTGTAGCAGCAGTAGCAGCGGCAGCAACAGTAGTAGTGGTTGTTGTAGCTTGTGGTTGTGGTTGTAGTAGNGCGTATATGCAACCGAATGTACAAGCTGCATCACTAGTAGCACTTGCAGGTGTAGCAGCAGTAGCAGCGGCAGCAACAGTAGTAGTGGTTGTTGTAGCTTGTGGTTGTGGTTGTAGTAGTTGTTGTTGTACTGGGAGGAGTAATAGTTAGTACTTGTTTGCTAGTAGTGGTAGTGGTGGTGGCTGTGATGGTGGTAGTGTTAGGGGTAGCAGGTAGTAGGTAGTTGGTAGTCGGTGCAGGTAGCAGGTGGCAGCTAGTAGCTAGTAGCTAGTAGTTAGTAGTTAGTAGTT
>BGNK01000720.1:46523-202258 GCA_003297005.1 Symbiodinium sp. clade A Y106
AGTGGTGGTGGCTGTGATGGTGGTAGTGTTAGGGGTAGCAGGTAGTAGGTAGTTGGTAGTCGGTGCAGGTAGCAGGTGGCAGCTAGTAGCTAGTAGCTAGTAGTTAGTAGTTAGTAGTTGTAGTAGTAGCAGTAGCAGTAGCAGTAGTAGCAGTAGATAGTACTAGTAGCAGTAGTAGTAGTAGTTGTTGTAGTAGTAGTACACGTAGTAGTAGTAGTAGTAGTAGTAGTACACGTAGTAAGTATACGGAGAGCTCGCTCCGCGCGCCGTTGAAAATGCAGTCACTGTGTGCAACACCTCGTCGACTGCGAAGCGGCTTGCACGAAAGGATGAGCCAGTAACCTCGACTGGGAGTCCAGCCAAAGCTGAAGACCTTGGCTGCTGATGCTCATGATGCTCGCCCAATCGGCTTGTGTGGTTAAGGGCTACTGATGCAAGGGCTACGTGATTGAAACCTTGGGCGCTGGTCTTGAACTTGCAGCCTTCTCCTGCTGATGTCAGGATGCTCGTCTAGCAAGCGTGCCATTGTGGGCCTGGGCAGCTGATGCTCGTGATGCCTTAACGCTTGCCAGGTATGGCTGCCCGAATGGGAGCATCGGCTTCTGACGTTCGTGTGGTGAAATGCCGGTGGGGACTGTTGATGGCCTAGCTGCTGATGCGTGGGTGTGTAAGGGCAGGGCCTGCTGCGGATGCTCTCTGGTGCTATCTGGTGCTCATGATGCTTGCACAGTTGGATTCCGCACTTCCGGCCCTCCGCAGGTCAAAAACGCTCAGTCCTACTATTTCACGCTAGCTATCAAAACTCATCGACCGAATCGCTGGCGCTTCAAACACCAGCTAAGGCCCCTCCGTCGGTCGGAGCCTCAAGGCTGGCCCTGCGGCTTCGTGTTGAAAGGCTCCAAGTGTGCGCTGATATTGTGGCCGACTCCAACATGATTTCCACAGTCTGCTGTTCACATACTATCTTGATTGCTTTCTTTAGGAGCCTCACAAGGTTTCGTTGTGAAGCTCTTGGGAAAGTTAGAAAGTTAGCCTCACGTGGAGATGCGGAATGCAGTTTGCCTTCATCAAAGTCCTCGGGCAGTCTAGGAGAATTGAAGACTATGATTGTGGGGTAGCTTAGTTTCCAGTTTGCTGGGTTGCACGAAACGGTGCTCGTCGTAAAGCCCCTTCCTCAGAGTGATACTAAAAGCATAATAGCAGGACCTAAGGTGGAGAGAGAGCTTTAGGGTCCAGAATTCTGAACCCTCAACCGAACCCCCTGACCCAGAGAGCCCCAGGCCCTGTATGTACTGCTGGCGATGCTGTTACTAAAACTATGCTGACCGCCATGGTCGGGAGAAACACAGCCGATATCCATGCATCCAGGCGCTCAAAAAAAAGAATCGAAATCGTTTGCTCGGGAAAGTGTTGACAGAATGCTGCAGCCCGAGCAGAAACCAAAACGGGCCAACCTCTACCAACCGCTTACTTTCCAAAGGGAAGTCAAGACGCATGCCGACGTTTACGCCTTGCCTGCCGTTAATCTGGCGCATCATTGCGCTCAACCGTTGGCGGCTTCCGTGTCCACACTTACATCCTAACTAAACATTCACCGCCGGTGACGGCTTTCATTAAGCAAGGCTTGTGCTTATCCGGAGCTTCAGCCTCCTCCTTCCTCCACTCCTTGGCTGCACGCCACCTTCTTGGGTCTGATCACTCCCCGCCACAAGCTGAATTGGGATCACCATGCATGCAATCTCCTTTCTTTCGCATCACATGATCCTGATGATGAGGATTTGTCTCTAGTAACGTGGCCGACCCCTCCGACATGAGCCCGTCGCTGCATGTTGCGAAGCAAAACAAGTTTGCACAACCTTCACATCAAATCCTAAACGCTACAGCCTGCACAAGCCTGGTTCCAGATACTACCTTCAACAGGAAACTGCAGCACCAGCCCTGAGGCTCCGACCGCTGTGCGCGCCTTAGCTTGTGTTTAAAGCGCCAGCGATTGAGTCGACGTGTGTTGATAGCTAGCATGATGACTGGACTAAACGTTTTTGTACTGCAGAGGCCCTGAAGTGCAGAAGCCCTCTGGGCAATCATCCGGAGCATCAGAGAGCATCCGCAGCAGGCCCTCATTTTACACACGCACGCGTACTTATCCGCCCGTGCATCTATCCCTTCTTTGAGGCAGTAGCCAACAGTACAATGTGGCAGGGGTTTGAACACTCAGGTTTTGCCCGTCTTCGTTTGTCTGTAAGTCCCTGTCTCTGTCTGTCGTTTCCTTTCTTTGTTCATGTCTTTGGTTCGTTCGTGCTTTCTTTCCGAGTGTATAATTATATGTACATGTATATATACAGATGTTTTACAGGTGTTTATGCATACATGTAGGTATGCAAAGAGTATAGTTATCTGTCATACGATTCCAGGTTGTGTGCGATCTGTGACAGGAGCAAGGTGGATGTTGAATATTTAACAGCAACTAGAGCAGTCAACCTGAGCACCATCAATTGCCGGATAGTGGTTTGGTCAAAATCCTGCGGCTATGAACTCCACATGCTCCTGGCAAGGTCGCGATTTCTTCTCGAGCCTGCGCCGGCACATGCGGAAGCACACATGGTTGGAAAATCTGTTTGAGAGAGTGACGACATCTTTCATCATCACCCCGACGTCACTCTCCTACCCCTTGTCCTCCACCTCTTTCTCCCGTCCCATGAGTTTTGGCCATGCCGTTGTCATCGTGCATTACCACCATCACCATTACCGTCGTGGTAGTGGTAGTGGTAGTCGTAGTAGTCGTCGTAGTAGTAGTAGTAGTAGTCAGGACAGCACTGGTAGTGGCAGCAGCAGTTGCGGCAGAGGCTGGCTGTATCTGGTGCACACTTATGGTTGAGCGCGCCTGAACGCAGGATGTGAAGAATTTGTGGCAACGGCGAGACAAGGCAGTCATGCAGTTGCAGACACAGCCTGCGCGTATGGAGCTGCATGCGGTTCAAAGCCAGCTAGAGTTCTCATGTACAAGATGCACACAGATGGGAGAAGTGAGACACGCTAGCAAGATGTCATCCTGGATGCGGCATTTGAGCACACTTTCCACTATCATTGACTATCATCTATTGGCCAGCACGCCAATCCCGAGGTCAGCCAGTAGGCTCGACAGTCTATGCGTGTCAGTACGTCCGTTCGACCGTTCGATGACGCTATCGGGTGTCTCGAACCACTATGGCCGTGTGGGCAGATCGGCACGGGAGCCACAAACGGTGGACGGTGAACAAAACCCGGCGCCAATTTTGGACCTTCGCCTATATAGGGTGTCGCATGCACAATCACTGAAGGAATCAAGGCAGACAGCACACTTGGTCATCGAGATTGTATCCGGATGCTGAGTCTCGGCTGCTGTCGAGGAATTTGGTGCACCTGGTTTTCCTCGTATGCCTTCGAACGGCGGTCGCCAAGCTGCAGCCGCAGAGGCCGGCAACACTCATAGAATGTACTGCTCCCTCACAGGGCTGCAAGAGTTCGGCGCGAGTGCTCTGCACAAGACCCCCTCATCTCCCAAATACCGGAACTACTCAACACCCATAGATCATCGAGCTAACAGCTTGCAAAACTGCATCTTGGAAGGTCCGGCCTTTCATGTTAATGAAATGCTCAAGTCATGTAAATCAACACGAGCAAAGTCCGTATCCTTAACTTTATCACCTAACCCCAGGAAACCCTAGCTTTTCAGGGAACCAAGCTTTTGACTAAACGCGTTACTTTTCAGTTGCAGCCCCAATTGTTAGCGGCTTCGACGTTAAGGCGCTGTTTCCTTGGCAAGGTTGGTTTATGTCTAGGAACTTAGGCGTCCCAGGTTTGCAGCACCCTCCCAACCTGGAGCAGGTGCATGTGCCGCCAACGGCACCTCATGACGGAGAAGGACGGTTTCCGTCTGTGCTACATGTAGACGTATGTACGTACATACAGTAGATACATACATTTTCACATGTACATGCCAATCTGCAAGTAAGACAAAATCGAGCTTGAACGAAAGGCCAAGCATCAGTATCATGCGCGTCAAGCTCCCTGCAGAAAATCATCTTGAGCCAACTTTGTTGTTTTTCACCCCCTCCCCAACCCCTCGCCCACACACTGACAACCGAAAGAGAAAACCTCACTCCTTGACGAAGAACACCTCATTGCTAACACGGCTTGAACGCTATACACCCAAACTTGCCACTGAGGCCGCTGCATGTGGAATTCGTGCATCGCTTGGGCTTACCAGTACAACAACTACTAGTTCTCCTGATTCAGAAAACTGACTCATCGGAACAGGGTATTTTGTGTGTTGATTGTGCGTGGAAGCCACATTGCACTTGCCAGCTAGAGTTTCGTGGAATCCCACACGGATGCCGAAACCCCACGGCGACACCCAGTGAGCATTGCCTGATTGGGGTTATGTATGCGTGTGCATGCCCTGTTCTGCTGGTTTCTAATTCTCCGCAGGTCTGTGCAGTTTGCGGCTTCAAGATTTTGGGAGCTAGGGCTGCAGGGCCTGGGGTTTTGGATCGAAGGACGGTTTGGGCTTGCCCCGGTCTAGGGATGCTGACTGGAGAACAGGGCCTGCTGTGTCAGGTTTGCCATCGTGGTTCTGCAAGTTCAAGGCTCTTAGGCCTGAGGACTCAAGCTACGTTAATTTACCAAAACCTGCTCTTCTGTAGGTTCTTATTATGCAATTTCTAATATGGAATTTCTAGGGCCCTACACAAAAGTAGGTTCTCGTAGGTTAAGGTAGGGAGCCTACTGCGCAGTCTCATGTGGCAGATGCTAGGCTTTGAAGCTTCTATCAATTCGCCCGTAGCAGCAGCAAAACAATGTAAGACAGCAAAGAACCACCTAGTAGGATGCATTGCCGTGTACCTGTACAGCGAACCTAGGAAAGAAGGACCGCCAAACCCGGACCCACTCCCTGTACACTACAGCAAGGGCGACCGCGGGAAGGACGACTGGACGGCACGCGTGGATTCCAAAACAGTTCCTTTGCTCTCGAGCCCCAACAAAACTCCGGTGACCCGATGCACGTGAAGGTTTTGAGGCACCCGGTAATTAATCCTCATAGCCAACCTTATAGAGGCGCCAGCCCTTTTCAAAGACGAGAGCGTGCATGGGATCTAGCGAATGTCTCGGAGTTAGATCGGCTTGGGATTTTCATGTGGGGTCGGGGTATAAGGACTCTGAGCACTGCAACCCGTCGATATAAGAAGCCATCCTACCTCCGCATCTTCTCTCTGAACGCATCCCTTCAACTCCAAATCGAATCCCAGGCTTCCGAGCTTTCCGGGCCTCTATTCTCCGTGCCGTCCGACTCCAGGCACTCGAAAGCCTAAACCGAGCCTTGCAAGGCACACCCGCTGCAGCCATCTGAGCTCAATTCGATCGCCGCAAGTGTAATGGCAGATAAAGGCAGTGTAAAGGCTTTAATTAAGCTTTTCTGCAACTGCGCTTTAAGTCGCCATGGCCCTCAATGCAGCGTACTGGGGGTTAGGATGCCTGGAAGGTATGCCACTGAGCTGCACGTAGCGCTCCACGCCCATGGTTTAGTTTGGGCGTAATGAATTACACTGGCCTTACCATTGTGGCTTCAGGTATATTCCTTGATTCACGGGGTCATGGGCTCTCTGGATATCGCTGTATTTCAGTTCCTTTGCTCAGTGGCTGGCATGCAGAAGTTCATGGAGGTTTAGTTGTAAAGCCTTGGGTCTCTACAGCCACATGGCTAGGTATAAGTCTGGCTATATGAAGTAGGGTAACTACACGTATAACCCATCGCAGGGAACTTATAAGCCCCGCTCAATTGAAACCATCTTGGATGCATGCACTAACTTACCCCACATCCCCCCTGTAGTCTTCAAGCCTGAATTTCAGACTCAATATGTTCTGGCATATTTGCCACTCGCACGAGGTAAACGTTGACAATAAAATGTTCGAACTTGGAACATTTGTAATTATTTTGCATTCTATTAATGTTTTTAAAGTACCGACCTACATGGACATACTATCAATGTTGTTTTGCATTCTATTAATGTTTTTTTAAAGTACCTACATGGACATACTATCAATGTTGTTTTAAAGTATCTACTATCAATGTTGTTTTAAAGTATCTACATGGACATAAACCTATCCTGATATGTAAATCCCGTTGATTAAGTCTTTTTGAAGACAAAGGGAGCCCTGAAGGTTACCAGAGTGGGGCTTTGGTGGTTCATGTGGTCGGGGAGGACGATAAAATAATGTGCGAATTCATCTTGCTGCTTGCAAGAATTGGTGCAACCCTGCGAGGCAAAGCAGTTGGAGACCTGTGCTGCTTTCGTGCGGCTGCTGAAACGGCCGCCAAGGTTTGGGGATTAGAGATTCGTGACACGACACCATGCTATGCCATGCTAAGCAGGCCGGGTCGTTGCAAGAACATTCTCGACATGGCGATGAGTATAGTCACAGACGGTTTCCCGCGCGTCCCAATGCTGGGCAGTTTTTGCCTTTGGAGTGCTTCCAAACTAATCGCGGGATGCAGCGACTGTGTTTCCCTCTGGATGAATGGGAGTTGTCTGGTTCAACAAGTATAAACGAGTCAAGGTGTGGAAGGGATGCGTGCAGATCAGATCAAAGCTGGCCCCACGATTCAAGCAACTTACAACATATTCGCTGCGTCAGCTGTA
The DNA here is from genome assembly GCA_003297005.1 of Symbiodinium sp. clade A Y106. NCBI lineage: Eukaryota > Dinophyceae > Suessiales > Symbiodiniaceae > Symbiodinium > Symbiodinium sp. clade A. The sequence goes on from BGNK01000720.1 coordinate 53,201, forward strand.
AACCGTTAAACCGTCTACCCGGCTTTCACATCTAAAGGGCCAGTGCTTCCGAAAGACACTTGCGGTTAATGAACCCCGAGAAGCGACCACAGGAGGTGATGCACAGTGGCATGAGAGGGCGAGATCTTATCTCGACGTGGTGCATTCGCCGACGTCCACCTGCGCACGGCGCCGTGCACTTTGAGGCACGGAAGCTGATGGTGGGTTAGGAGCTGCTTTGGCTGGCATACCTAAACGGCATGTTTCCATTCAGTGCCATGATAAGACGAAAGACAAAGAAGTATTAACACGCCTTGTGGAAGGCCTCCGTCCTTCCACCCAATCATAGAGACATAATTTGGAGCAGGAGCCCCGTATGTTGTTTTGACTGGTAGACAAGACTACCTACTACCATTACTACGACGACGACTGCTATTGCTGCTGCTGCTGATATTCTCTATAGACCATCTTCGATGTTGGGAGGAGATTCGGGCATGGCTCGTCTCCAGGACTCTGGAGATCTGAGACAAAGGTCTTCAATCTCCGCTGCATGAGTAAGTGAATTGATCTCTGCTCTGAAATCCCCCGAAGCAGCTAGACTGAAGCTGAAGCCGAGAGCAACCACCAAAAGCCCCAACCAACTTCAGCCATTGGGGCCTCGCACCTATGTTCGCACCAGCCTCTTCGTTCACCCGGGCGAAGCTGAGGGTCGTAAGGACTTGAAGCAGCGTCTCAAAGTGGGGAGGTTGGTGAAAATGGGGAGGAGTGGGCATTGGGCTGAACTGCAAACTAGTACTAGTACATAGGGCTTAGAGTCGACGTTCACGAGATATATGTTCAGACGGCTTAGGGAAAATCTCGCTTGCCCAGGTATCTTCGTACAGGATTTTCTGAATGGCTTTGCATTGTTGTAGGGCTTTATGAAGGTACATCGGGTGTTAGAAAGGTTGTCTCGGGTTCTGACAATTACTTGCCCCTTGTAGGGTTTCCTTTTGAGCATCCGACTATTCAAGGTCTACACCGACCGGTACCCCTTATTCGATGAAACTCCCCTTAAGCCTGCAAGATGAAAGAAAAACTGCCTCTTTTCGCTCAAGCTCTGTACCCTGAAACCCGAAAAGACTTACTCTGAAATCTTCAAAGTAAAGGCAAGTGGTTCTCAGATGGTGGTGATGATGAGGTCGGACAATGAAATTTTAAACCACGCAGCCTATCCGCATAATTGGGAGCGCGCTCTGGGACGTTGTCAGCAGGAGGAGAGGGTCTCTTAAACATGAACAGCAAATTGGGAGCACAGTCAGAGCGAGATGTGCACCAAATTCGAGTTCCTGGTCATGGCAGGGGGATGAGTGGTGGGGCACATGGTATGCCCTCACCAAGGCGCGCTTTGTTGGCGTTTCGCTGTCCGTTTCAGGTTGGCGCTCTTCCCTGAAGGCTCAATAAGCCAGTTATCGAAACTCTTGTTACAAGCTTGTTCGCATGGGCGAGCAGTAGACAGCTTAAACTCCCAAAGCCAAAGTGTTAAACTTACATGGTGTTGTATAAAAACCCCGCGTGTAGGATTCATGGAAGGAGTAACCACAGTGTTGGCGATGGTACGTTTGGCTTTTAAAAACGATAAGGAGGACAAAAACGATAGCGTCACATTTTTCTGGTTGCTGTATTATATCGTGGCAGACAGGCGAGAGAGCAAAGAGTGTTGCTACTTAATCTTAAGGTAGTAGAACGATAACAGAACGATAACAACAACGATAATGTTGAGTTCACCAGAGTGGCTTTGTGAACCTTAACTCCCTGCTCAAGGGGGCACCGCAGATTACACACACGGACAAACATGTAGACTGACACCAAATTTACCATCGTGCGGCTAGTCAGTACTGGTCACGAACGTCTCGCACACGATATCATCTAGATGTGATATTTGTGTTAGATGTCCATGTGAGAAGTCGCAGCTATGGTTTTCAAGAAATTGTCGTAGTAGTGCCTCCTGTTGAGCACCAAGTCCTCTCACGGTGGTTGGATGCTTCAGGGGATTGGAACTCATAGAAAGTCGCCGTACAGGACAAGTAAGAACATCACTAGCAAGCTCATGTCAGACCATCCATGAACCATCAGGGGTTGAGGGTTTGTGTGTGTGTGGGTACTCATTTGGAGGTGCAGGTGCGGTGTAGACCGTGCAGGTTGTATCTCAGGGCAGCATTGCACCAACAGAGGTTTCAAGTATTTAAAGTTCGGGCGGCTCGCCTGTCTGTTCGAATTTAAGTTACGCACAGCCCCGAACCTGCCCCAGTACGTCCGATTGGGGGTTTTGGTGGGTGTTGGGGGCATGGAGGGGGTAAAAACGATTCGTCCATCGTGATATCAAAGCTCTCTGGAGCTGTATGAAGCGATCCCGTTGATTGGGATCTAGAATCACTGCTGCAACACCCTCGAGTTGGCTTTACTGGGGACCTGTTGCGACTTGCAGAGTCTCGAAAAGCTCTCAGCGGGAAGTGTTGAATGCACATGAACCCCTAGACTCTGGACCCGCAGCGCTCCAGTACCTAATTTCTCCCCCATCCAGCGCTAGAGTCCTAAGCTTTTCAAGGTTCATAGAATCAACACTAACACCTTGAAGCCCTAAGCCTTCCGGCAGGTTTGACACGACGCGGCATGCAGAAATCTGCTGAGCAAGCAGAGTTCTCAGGTTGCTGGATCGCTCTTGGTGTTAGGTGAGGGCCGCGCATTCTTATTATCATCTATGTTTCTGGGTCAGGTCTCAGTCGCTAGCAAGACTATTCCTGTTGTGGCTGGCGTTTCGACTACCAACACCGCCGACATCATTACGCCTAGTCTTGCATTCACTAATTAGTATTAGCGGCAATTTTGCCGGGAGTGGCATCGGTAAGGTCTTGCCAGGTTGGAGTTTTGGTGCTTGAGGGTCTTGTAGCTGTGGAAACTCTTGTCGAGCGTGCTCAAATGCTCCAACAGAACAAAGCATCACCTCGAGAAGCTGCCTCACTGCAATGGGAGCTGTCCCGACTTAAATTGTGTACTGGGATTCTTTGAAGCCCCCCGAATCTTCCTGCACAGCTCCGTCGCATCTTTTCTATAGCGTAGCGTATCTTCCTGTCTGCTAAGTCGGCAACCTGAATTGAGATCCGCCGCGAGCAAGATCAACAGAATCTTTCCGTATCGTCGCAGCCACAACTACAATAATTACTTCAATCTTGATTGTGTGTAAGCCAAGAACCCAAGGCAGCGCGGGAAAAGAGAACAGACTTCCCAAAGCACATCGACCGCTGTCTATTGCTAGCGTCACAGATGTTTCGTCTGGTGGTAGTAGTAGCAGTCGCAGCAGCGGCAGCAGGAGTAGTATCACTGGGCCCGCTAGCAGCAATAGTAGGAGCGGAAGGGGGAGGAGGTGGCAGTAGCAGTAGCAGCAGCAGCAGCACTAGTGGCAGTGATTTAGTCGTCGTGGTAGCCGGTGCCGATGTCAATGTCAAGTTCTATGTCGGTGTAGCGAGGGCAGTAGTAGTATTGGTACGACAGAAATCGATTTGCGCACCGTCGTATGGCATAGAAAGCTTCCTTTCTGCTCCATTCGCGTAAACTCCCCGCGCTTGCCCCAAACTCCAAAGCGGATGTGCAGGATCATGAGCTCCCAAAAAAAAACCACGAATTTACCATGAAATCCATCTGGACCTGAAGTACACTTTCGCTACAAGCTCTGTATGAGAAGTAATCACACCATTCAAGCCCCGGAGCCTCTATTCCAGCCCTGAGAGAATTCGTGGTGCAAAATTCGAGGCTAGGTCGGCAAGAGCTCCTGTGCTCACACGAATCGCCTAACATCCAAGGCTCAGTTTGCAAAGAGTGGCATCGAGTCTACAATCTCCGACGCCAACAGTTCCGGACGAGAGGGAGCAGCGACGAAAGAAGGGAGCATTCAGTTGGGGTCAATTAAGATTCGGACGCGCAAGATCTGGACCTACAGCTTCGGGATAAATTTGTGAAGTATGTTTTGGAAGAGGCTCGGGATGACGATACTGTTCACAGCCAAGGCAAAGACTGGGGAGTTAAGTCGTAGCATTCAATCGGCACCCATTACACAAAAAAATGTTCATGATGCTTCTGCCGTGGAGCCATTCCCTCCTTGAAGAAGTTTGGGATTATAGGGAAGCTCCACATTTCGTCGAGGACACGTGGCTCAGGCTCAAGGGGGTGTCCATGTTTCGTCCCCTGGTTGCTGGCCTTTCGCCTTGCTTTGACAACCGAACTTGCTCCCATGTCTGAGTCTTGAAGGAGGCATGGACAAGGTGACAAGAGCGACAGCAACGGATACAACGAAGAATCCCAGGTGAGGGATTTTGCAGTGCCCACGTAGTGCTTCTTGGTCGGCTCAAGGGTAGAGTGGACTCCGACATCCCTTCAGTCAGGGTATGACTCTATGGCCGACTCCATGCGCAGTTGTCTTCACAAATCTGTTGCGGAAGACTATGAGGTGGAGCCTTGAGTTTCAATCGAAGTTATCTGGCAGCAAGGCCTGTGCACTTTAATCTCACACGCCTAGCAGGCCTAGCAGGCAACATGAACTTAAGGGACTGCGACAGCTTCGGCATGCTTCAGGCAGGTTGCTGCCGTGACCAAGGTCACGCCGTCAGCTTTGATTACATCAGGATGGGGGGGGCACTGTTTCAGACCACGCTTGCTGCTGCCATGTGACAGTCGTAGCAGAAGACCCGCAATGCCAAACGTTTACCCGTCCGTAGCCACAGAATTTTGGCCTGGCTCGCATAAAATGAAGTCAAGAGATGCTTGCCAGTACGGCAAACGTTTTTTCGAGGCTGTTTAGACCCTGCACTATTTGCTTCCATGTGGTTTTCGTCGTATCACCATCACAAGACCCCCCAAAGATAGACAGAAGATTGACCAGAATCTAGAGCTAGCCGGACTGTTGGGCTCAGAGTGGAGCTTTTCTGAGGGCTTCGGGTCGGGCCTAGGGTTTACAGAGAGTGCTTCTCCTGAGAAGTGTTGGACGAGATTAACTCCGAGTATTCCGGGCTGAAATCTGTGCTCGGGCCAGATCTCCGGAGCTCCTACCAACAGCAACGCGCAATGTCCGCCCCCCCGAATAGTCTCAACTCGCAAGGCTCTTGATTGAGTTTGATAAACTGCGGCGGTCTTTATGGTTGACCCTCGCGTACCCTGCTGGCAGCTAGTGTATCCCAGGCACAGAAATCGGCCCAATAGTGTAGAAAGGTGTGTCTTTGTCGGCTCAATTCAGCTAGTGCTCTGCGCCGGAAGCACCCCCCCTTCGTGCCTTGGTGAGATCTTCGCGCGCTGCTCGTATCTAGGTTGTAGGAAACGAAATACTTCCGCTGCCACAGGCCTCGAAGCGCCTGCGGCTTTGCAGCAATCTTCCAAGCAACTGGCCGCAGGCGCCAAATCTGGAGCGAGTTATAGGTGCCAGATACGCAGCACTTGCTCAGAGTCCGTTTGTGGCGCGAGTTTCCATTCCCGAAAGCTGACATTCTGTACCCCAACACCTATTCTGATTATTCTGGCAACTATATGTCAGAAAAAGGCTCAACTCCCAGCTAGCGCCGCGAGGCCAGTTGCTGCTTATGCGCCGACGCGTGGCGACCCAGGACCCAAGCCGAGGCCCCTCCTTGACAAAGAAGACACGTCAGACCCAAGTCCTCACAAACCTCTCCCCTTCCCCCTGCAAGCTTTTCCCCGTGATCCGGATTTTCGTGCTCAGATTGTTCCATCGAAGGGGCCATGGAGAGACCGTTTTTAGAGCCCATCTTTGGCGGGATGTTGCTGCTTGCCAGTCCCGGCATCATGGCCATCTCCGTTGCCGCCCACATGAAGAGCCTGTCCCAGCTATTGCATGACCACATGCCCGTCGACGAGCTGGACCCAGCCAGGAAAGAAGCTCTCCTGGAGCAGCACATGTTCTTCTCCAACCTCCTGCTCATGGGCATGAGTGTTTTTTCTCTAATTAAATGTGCGGCTGCCTTTGTATCGATTTTGGTCGGGCTGCCAGGGAGCGAGAGTATGCACCCTCTGCTGCTTTCAGGTTGTGTGTTTTTGCTGATGCTCTCCTTCTTTCAGCTGAGTTATGGTCGCTTGAGCGTAGCACGCATCCAGCTCGTGGCGCTCTTGCTGCATCTGAGCATCCTCTTGCGCGAACTGCATCCGGACCTGACTGATGATACCTTGGTCATGGCTTTCAAGGTTACAGCAGGCTTGGCCCTTATCAATCACCTGCGGGCACTTCAGCTCCAGATCAGCTTCCTGTTCGTCAAAGTCGTGTACCTACGCTCCACCTTGACCACGGCGATGTTCGTCGACGAGATATGCGCGATAGTTCTGCTCTGGGTGACATGGTTCGCTGTTCAGACTTGCCAGAAGCAATTCCTGCTCATGACGCAGAAGATCGCGGATGCCAAGGCTTCTTTGGAGGCCGTACGAGCCATGTTGGCGAGCCAGTGCGATGCGGAGGCTTGTTTGAGCTCGGAGCTCGTTTTCCAAGACCCCACCTCGAAGTTGGCCCATTTCCTGGGTTGTGAGGTGGAACAGCTCCGGTCTCGCTCCTTCGACGAATTTCTTCTGGAAAGCGACCGGCAGCGGTTCAAGTCACTCATCGGATCCTCGGTTCATGCTTTGGCCCTGGAGTTCGATCAACAAGGTCAGGGTCAGAAGCAGAAGCAGCACCATGCGCTGGCAGCCACGGTGACCTTGAGCGGAGCATGCAGGCAGATTGAAGTGAACTTGCGCCTGTGCTGCGTGCCGGCCGCAGAGTTCAATGACCGCTTCTTCCTCGTCGCCCTCAACGTTTCCCAAGATCGGGTTCCCGATTTTGAATCCTTGGATCCCGCCGCAGCCGCCGGAGCCAGCAGCGAGAGCGACTCCACAGACTTCGAGCAGGGCCCGCAAACCGCAAGAACTTACACAGATGGCGCCGGTGGCGCTAGCTGCAACTTGCAGCTACAAGCCCGAAACAAGGATGACAACAATGCCTTCAACTCTGTATCAGTCGCTAGGTATCGACTCAGCATCAATTTCTAGGTTCCTTTGTTGGTTGAACTATAGAGCCCTAACTGCAAATGATCTTGGATGCTCTTGAAATCGACGACATCCACCTCCAGCCCAGGTCATCTTCGACTCCCGGACGCTTGAAGTGTCAGATCTCCGGGTTTCACTGGGAATCGGCAGTTGGAAGCGCTCCGACCGGACTTTCCTCAAGAACTGCGTCATGGAGGACATTCCCTCATCCCTTTTCCCTAAGTTTAGACTGGGGGTGGGCCCCCAGTAACAGCTCGGAAAGTGGGCTTATCATGAGAAGGTATTTTTATCCCTATACTGTCACTTTTGAGGCATTTTGCTCCTGCTCTGGCTCTTGCTATTGCTTCTGCTCTTCCTCTTGCTCTTGCTCCTGCTCTTGCTCCGGACCCCCGAATGCAGATTAGGTTTAAAAGGGCAGGGGCGGCAGGGATGATTTCGGAGGATTCGCCCCAAAGTGTTTTGATTAGTAGGGGGGTGCTTAATAAATTGGGGGAGGGATGAAGCCTTAAACCACCCCTAAAAACCCTCTCTAACCCCAATTGGAGGACATTTGGCCCGGCGTCAGCAGCTGGCTGAAAGCCTGGTCTCAAGGGCAGGCCAGCGTCGTGCCTCCGCCCATCGTCCTCTTCAGGTGGGCCTTCTTCTAGTACGTAGTGATACGAATGGTACCCTTATAGAGTCACTGGAGGCAACTACCGCGATAGGAACCCCCAGACACTCAATATCTACGGGATCAGAAGAGAGTGCTCGAAACGGGATCCTAAGATTTACGATGAGGGTTCCTAGAATTAGCAATTCTGATATGTACAATGTACCCTATCCCCAAACCCTACTCTGCCCATTAACACCCATACGGTAGACCTGAAACCCTACGGCCCTACACCTCCTGGAAGAAGCCCTTGAAGGAAACCTCAAGGGAAGCCTGTTCTATCTATAGTATATAGTAGGGTCATATCATTACAGTGAAGCCCTCAAGGACGTCTTAAAGAACCCGTAAAGAAGCCCATATTTTGAGCCCATTCAGAACTCTACAGGTCGGCCCCGGTAGTAGACCCTAAATCTTGAGAGAAACCTTACCAAAACTATCGTACCAAGCCCTTAAAGGAATCCGAATCCTACAGTATAGCATGGCCCAAAGGTTCCCGCAGCTCTGCCTACGCAACGTGCTGGCGGCAAGGCAGGCCGACCTGAAGATCCTCCGCGGCGCGGAGGGTCGGCCGACCGGGGAGGTGGCTGCACACTTTTTGCGTGGGTTTACAGTGGTTTTCATGACAGTTTTCTATGGGGCTGTTTTTGGTGCCTGAAGCAGTAGAAGATTTGTTTAGGGCGTTTGGATGTGAACTATAAGGGGATATCAGGTGTTGGAGGAAAGCTCCTGGGGTTCGCAGCTCTGGTGACATCGCAAAAAAATAGCCTCCGGCAGGTTCGTCTTCGACTTCGGAACATCCGGCTTCGCACGATGTCTCCAGACGGTAGGAAGGGGAAGCCCAAGAGGCGGTCCTCGTCCCCGTCCCTGGCCGGCGAGAGCTGGTGTAGTACGGGTGCCGCTATCCTCTCGCCACCCGCCGGAAGTCCAAGGCAGGGCTCTGCAAAGAATCGCAGGAACCGTGAGCCGCTTTAGATACGGTATTGCTGTAATTCCCCATGGTACATATCAGGAAGGAGACGCTTCTGAGAAGTGTCCTTCCCGGACTACAGAGGCCCAAAATAAATTCATGCGTTCGGTTTTTAGGGTATTCAGAGTCAGATGTCTCCACAACCGCGCTTCGCTTGAAGTGAAAGCTCGTTGAATCTTTGCCCTCCTGGTTGCGACAGCCTGGGCCGTTGCACTGGTACCCCACTGATCTGCGATGCGGGCCAAAAGCGGGGGTGACAGTGTTCCGTAACCCTAAACTCCAACAACACAGAAAAATCCGGTAGCGCCGAGAAAAATTCACCGGGAAAAAACCCTAAGCCCTACAAAGCCGTAAAGGCACAAATCATGGGTCCTGGCCAAAGCAAGACCCCCGCGTCAGCAGTTCGAGTGAGTTTCAGGCTCAGCGTGCTGGGTGTTCTGCGGTTTAGGGTTGTTTATGCTTCATGGTTAAAGCCCGGGGGTGCTGGGGATTCAGAGAAGTCGCGATTTTTGCGCGTGTTTGGTAGAAGCCTTCGGTTCTGAATGGGCCCTTCTTGCCCTGAGGTCTATAGCTCAGGTAATGATTTTGAGCTCAACCTTTTGAAGGCCTTCTTCTGGATGACCACAGCACCAACCCAAATCTCCCCCCAAGGCTTGCCAGCGCTATTCGCCAATGCGGAGCAGCAGTGAAGGATTGACAAGTTGGCTTGGGGAGCACAGAAGAAATCAGAAGCATCAGCGGTGCAGCCGACGAGCAATGTGCAAAAGTTGAGAATGACACAGGCTATGTTATACTCATTATATGTAGTCATGGCCATGGCTACGACAACAAGTCCTCAGAGCTTCACGAGCGAGGAGCGCAGCAGTCGAAGCTCGAAAGTCTGATGAACTGCGACTTAACGCGCGTCTACTTCAGCCGTCCCTCCAAGCGATTGTGCCCCAAGGTTGACACCAGTTCAACACTCTCCCACACGGTCCATCACGACTTAGCTTGTTGAACAAGCAGTACAGAGGGTTCTGAGCTGGACAACACAGGGGTCACCAAGCAGAGGCCTCAAGTTGGGGTTGTGTCGGGGCCTGGCAGCTAGCATGCAACATTACAGGTACACGGTAGCTCTGCACGTGCACGGTAGCTCCGTGGTAGCTCCGTGGGACAATGGCGCACAACTTCTACAGCCGGAGTCCGGAGGGTTTGGAGCTCGCCAGCCGTCGAGTTGTGGGGTCAGATGACAATGCGGTAGCTCAAGGCTTCACGCACTTCGCCTCGGCTCGCAGCGGTCCATGGATACCCTTGGGTGTACAGGGGCCAGGTGCCCCGCCGGGCAATCAAAACGCACGGCGCAAGCCGGAACTTGAAGTCCTTGCCGAGCAGTTTGTCGCTAAGGTAGTTTCCACAGGAGGCAGGGTGCAGGTGCAGATCCCGGAGGGTGTAGAGGTCCACTTTGACAGCGACCTGGGGATCCTTGCTTTCCGTAGCGCGAAGCCACCTTCAGTCTTGGCAGCACTTCCGGCGCCAGACCACGGCATGCGTGCGGCAACCCAGAATGCTCTGGACATTGTCCGCGATGAAGTACAAGACTCTCGGGTATCCTTCGACGTGGAGCGTGTGGCTTCCTTTGCTAGCTTCCAGGCCGAAGTGCTCCTCCGATCTTCGCCTTTGAATGGCACGTTCCTCTTCACAGTGGATCCCGTAATCCGCCAGCGCGCAGCTGAGTTGCGTTTTCTGTGCACTGCTGTGCCCGTGTGCGTAAGTTCGTGGGTGCTCCAGGCACTCCGCTGCATTCCCATGTATACCCAAGGTGGTCGCAATGGGCGACGGCGCGAGTGCGCCCACATATGCTCGGGCATGCCTTAACACCGGCGACACCGACTCAAAACACGAGTCCGTTCAGGTCAGCAATATGCGAATCAGTAGGAAGAGAAGCAAATAAAGCGAGCAGAACACCAGACCCGACAGCAGCAGTGATATTGGTACTCGAACAAAGCCACGCCACAGGATGCAAGATACCCAGAGCAGACAAAAGCCGACATATAAAAATCAGCCATCGTTCTGGGCGTCCGAACCGAACACGCCCAACAAGCATAGCAGAAAGACTTGAATCGTACATGCTCCGCGGACCATACCCCCGGCATTGTGGCGGGAGCACAAGCACGAAGTCTAGGACTGGTTGACCGCTCATCCGTTCAGAACGGCGGGACCCTAGGATCCCCCCAATGAATGAGCATGGGAATGTGGCGGGAGCACAATTTCCCACAACAGACACGGAGCACAATTTCCACGACAGGCACGGTATTTTCTTGAGGAGTGCCGAAACCGTTGGCCCCACAGCCCGCAGCAAACTTCCGGAAAGAGCGACTGCCGAATCTCTCTATTCTGAACGTTGGACGCCTTAAAAGACAAACAAATCAGCTGGCCTGGGGGAAAGTACATGGACCGCGCCCCTGTTGGGCCTGTTGGGTATCGCTGGTCTCCTGCTGCAGTGCGTGAAGTAATTAATTGTTGTCGTTGGGAGTAAACGAGACGAACTATAGATGAACATGCCGGTGCCTAGGTTCAACTGGCCCGGGCTCTTCGCCGATGAGTACCCTGGGTCGCAGCTCGTGGCTGGCCATGTGGTCCCGTGTTGTTACGACCTCGGCCTGACGCCAGGACAAACGGTCGTCGTTTTGTGCGCCCATCGCTATGCGAACAAACCGGAGACATGGAACAACATTCTGGAGCCCGCGCTGCGCGAAGCCGTCTCCCTGAGCTCGGCTGCTTCACAGATGTGGCCATGCTGGGCTGAGAAGGTCGCTGCAGCATTCGCATGCCTCCCCTTTCCGGAGCAGGGATTCTGCAGAGAGGCCCGGCGTCCCATTGACGTTCCTGCACTTCAAGATGCGTGCCGGTCGAACTGGGCAAACATGGTGTGCCATTGTGAGCGACTGGGACTGGCCACTTGTGAAGTAAATGCGGCCACTGGCTTCCACTCGTGCTCCCAGCCGCATGCCTGGCCCGTCACACTGGTAAATGCAATTCCTGCTTGGGGCACGCAGTCGGAGCTGCTGGATGAAGCCATGCGGCAAGGCCCAGCGCAGGTTGTCAGCACTTTGCAGCAGAACGTCGCCCTCATGACAGGCTTCTGGGGCAAGTTTGTGATAAATGATTTGCAGTCGGTCCGGCAGGTGTTTTTGCAACGGCGCGGCGTCGACATCTGGCGAGGCGTGGCAAAGGCAGAGATTTTGAATACTACGATAATTGGTCCGGGAGCCGCTTCGCACGTGACATGGCTTATGAAGCAGAAGGATGCTGCCACCACCTGTCCGGATACGGGCTTGACCTTTCTGCGTCGGGTGCTGCTGCTGCTTATGCAAGGGGCCACGGACCACCCAGATCAGCCTAACTTGCTGGCCGTGGCGGTGGCATTTGCTCACGAGATCGGTGTTTTGGACGCGGCCACGCTGGAGGAACGCTACACGGCATATTGCGTTCAAACGCAGCTGTGTGAACACCATCGCTACCTCAATGCCGCTGATGGGCGACCGTGCGCTTTCATCGATGATGCCGCTCGTGGGCCATCCCAGGCAGCATCTGCGCAGCAGCTTGCCAATCGGTATGCGCTGGGCCTGCTTGCGGAAGGACCGCACTCTGCATCACCCCAGCTCCCCCCTCCGAAGTACTTGCAATCGTTCCATTTAGTCAGTTGGAGGAGCTCCCATCCTAACTTTCTATCAAGTCGGCTTCGGGACGGGACATAGGACAGGGCTCTGTGGTTGGAAATGGATCTGTGAGGCCGGGGAAGTGATGGTTAAACTTCAAACTCAACAACCCACTTAGGGTCCAGTCAACTACCGGCGCTGGGTCCGCGGGTGTGGTTGCCAACCATATTAATGGACACTGTCAATGTAATAGCGGGAATTTTTGCAGACGTCCGTAGATCACCAGGACAGGCACGCGAGGAAGCTCAACGGCAGCTGCTAATTGCAAACTTGGATCTACAGGCCGCGCCACACTCGGCCGAAGACGTTGCATCCTCGCCACCGCTCAGTGGTCCACTTCCTGGTTGCAGCGTGTGTGGGCAATTTGGTGGTGTGAACTTACACAAATGCAAGTTCTGCAGCGCGTGCTGCCAGTCAACATCTTGTCCTGTGCCTTCCCACCGGCGCCAGGGTCGGAATACCACGGTCGATGGCCCTAGACAGAAGCAGCGGCGGATGGGCAGGCATGCCTGACAGAGACTGTACGGACGATGGGTCTAGCAGAGGGGGGCTTGAATTTGCAGTTATCGTCGGAGAGAGCGAAGTGTTATCGACATATCTGTGGTGAATTTCTGACGAAGTTTATGATAGGCGATAGGGATGGCATGTTTGAAAGAGGAGCAAAGACATGACAAAATCAGAAGACAGATTGGATTGAGCACATGGCTTTCATAAATCAAGATACCTATATGTTTTCATTTTATTACGGAAAATTATGGATTCCAGCGCAACGAATCCAGAATGATCGTTACTCAAACCAGAATCTTGGCTAGAAGATGCGGCTCCCAAGCACGACGTATGTAGCTGATTCCGGGTTAGGTGGCAGGCCCTCGTGCCAAAATCCATGCCAAGATCCTCTTGACACAAACCGACATCACCGACAGCATTTCCTACACGGTAAATACCACGCCTCTACGTCATCGAGTTTACACAGCTGAACTAAACAATGAGAAACCTTAGCTTTCGGTCCTATCCAAGGACAGCCCGACTGGTTTTGATTCCGAAGCTCTGAGCGCCAAGCCGGTAATCCCAAGAAAGCCAAGCCAATCATGGGGTTTTCGCGCCGACAGCGACACCATGGCCGATGGGGAGGCCACGACTCGGGGTTTGCTGGCGCTGCTTCCTGGTCATATTTGTCAAAATGTCGACTGTAGCATCGCATTGTGTGCAATTCAGGGTTTTGTGTCTCCATCCCGTTCAAGCGTACCCACGGGATGCAGACGAACTACTCGCGAAGCCTCGTCAAAGCGAGTCAATAATGGGCGACCTGCCTACGCACTCGTCATTTGGTACTGCCACATCGCGCCTGAAGCCAGTGAAATATGTATTCAGCGGCCTGCACACAACAGGTCGCTGCACGGTCTCAGGCGCCAGTTCTCCAAAGTTGCCGAGCGTTTACACAAGCAGCAACTGAACAGTCATTGTAGCACATGCAGTCGATGCCTCATTTACAGCAGTTTCTGCATGTACTCTCCAGCACAGGCACTTCACCCGCCCAATCCACCCCAAGGCAGTGCTTCCCCTGGGAAAAGTGAAGACAAATATTGTTGTTACTAATACGGTATATGTTCCTGCGTGCCCTTTTCTGTGACTAGGCTGACCCGACATGGGTTCGCCCTTTGAAGCCGCCCGGCGAAAGTGTTGCTAATTGAAGCCTTTGGGTCTGGAGTTTCTGCATTTCGGCTTTGGGTGTTAGCTTTGGTTTCAAGTCTTGGTGTCGGGGTTGACGGGCACGAGTGATTCGGTTTGTGAGTGTCCGTGAGTAATTACTGCTTTGCCGCCCAAGGCTCCATGTGGCGGTCGATGCTTTTTCTCCCGGCGCGGCACAGCGCGCCATGGATTCATGCAGGGAGCCGCACATCGGCCAGCAACCAGACAGGTTACCGGTTTGAAAACTTGGAATTGTGAAGGCCTTGCTTAAGTCTTAAGTAGCCCGAAGACCGGGATGTGCTTGATAAGGCTGGGTCTCGACACCCTCGTGCGCGTTCTGCCAGCTGCTTGCCTGCAGTTCTTCCGGGCATCATCTTATCAAAGCTGGAATTGTAAAGCCCACCAATTACACTCATCCTTTGCAACCCAAGACAACCCTCAATCCTAAAGCTGCAAACTCCTCGAGAGCTGAGGCCGTGCTCAAGCAGCCACAGCTGAAGGCCCAGCACCGGGCCTCCCTGGCGATGCGGCTGAGGTCCCGTTTGGCTCTAAATGCGAAGGTGGGATTTAGTGGGGTCTAGGGAGATAGCGTTCAGCGTGCCTAGAGTATACAGGAGTTGTCGTCGGAGCATGTGATCTGTGAGTACTTGGACTTGGACGTGGCTCTCGCTTTCAACGGTATGGTACTGCTGTTCAGGCTTCAACAGAGGCTCAAAGGGGTTGAGCCACATGCGCAGTTTGCCATCAATCCGGATGCCATGCGACTCCCGGCTACCGAGACCTCCGGAAACCTCAAGCCCGCTGTTTGGAGGCGGCTCCTGCATGAATGCATTTCCATCGGCACCTCGGCTTGGGCGGACTTCAAGGAACCTCGCTGCTTCGGATTTCTGGCTGTTCCAGGGGTGACGAGCGAGATGTGTGGAGTTTGGGGTTCATGGCAGCTCCGGTGTTACGTGCCGATTGGACGCTTGAAGCGCTCTTACCAAGCATCGGCACTTCGTCTGCGGGCGTCGTCGAAGGTGACGCTTCGGCACTTCAAGCTTGGGATGCTGCCCTCGCAGCATCTGCGGCTACAGCCACAGCAGCCCGGCAAGCGTTGACTTCATCATGTTCTGCATTTTGGTTTTGGGGTTGGGTCCATTTGTGCCGAGCTTAGGAGGCTTGGGTTGAAGGGGCTTTTGGTCCTGGGTCTGGGTGCTCGGATTGGTCCCGGGCATGTTGCAGCTGTTCAGTGGCGGGTTGGCGTAGTGATGGACGCGCACGTAATTGCGTGGAGACCTGCATGTCTGGCAAAACATATGCATGTGTATATATGCAAGCATGCACATCCGTACACATATCGGCGATTGCTTGCCCTCCACAAACGAGCAGCCAAAGCAGCCAAATAAGGTGCAGCCCAGCGCGGGCATTGCAGAAGGTGGGAGCCACAAACACTCCACGGGAGTTTTTGGAAAACTGTGTTTTTTCACAATTCTGAGTGCCAGGCAGGTTTACATAGAGCCGGCCCTTCAGCGAATTCTTTGGAGCCCAGTATGCGAGAGCCTTGTTTCCGTGTAGTCTCCAACATCAGCACCTTTTCTCGACTTCCACCGGCTTGCAAGCTTTCGAGTTCCACAAAGCACGGTTGAGTGCAGCAATATTATCTGGCGACCGCTGGAGCTTGCTGCCTTCTTTTTCATGTACTGTAGTATACTAAAAATACTAGTATTATATTCTGACGTACTTTAATGTACTATAGTATATAGATGTGGCCATACCTGCCGTTGCAGGCGACAGCCCGTGCCTCGCACCCTCTTTGTCACTGCTCACATTCGTAATTCTCCAAATTAATTAAGGTCCCTGTTGGGGTCCCCAGAATAGCACGGCACCCTCAAAACGAATCCTAAAATGGACCTTAATTTAGAGAACGGTCAAACCCCTCATCACAACACAAGCTGCCCCAACCAAATATCGCATTCTCGACCGCCGTACTACCCATAACAAGTTCATGTTCTAACAACAAGACTGCCACGACTACTATAAGTGCGTCTACTGTTACGAAAATTGTCCTGGTTATGTTGCTAAGACTCTAGTGGCACCAAGTCCTTGAGCGACTAAGTGCCTGAAGTACAACCGCAGTTCCAAGAGCTGTAAGAGATTACCCGAGGGAGGTTTACATGAGAATTTCACGTAAATTCAGTACCTGAAGCTTTCACTGAAATCCCTTTAGAAGTTTTAAATTGACAAAAAGCTGAAAAGCACCCATACACCCCGAAGAAACAAGACCCTGAGACCCGCAATCCTTATAGGTCCTGCACAAGCAAAACCCCAGTTACACGCGGTTGATACAACTCCTGCAACACCCACATCAACAGAACCCCACACTGGACAACGTACAACCAAAGCCCCCCACCCCCAGCCCGCGACCCGCGATCCTTCGAAACCCTGAATCCTGAATCTTTAACCCGTAGCTTCTGTAAGAGGCCACAGCGCTTGGTGCCCCGTCCTCGGCTTCCTGGCTTTCCTGGAGGCTCCTGACTTGAGTTTTCATCGCTTGCCAAGCACTTTCCTGCGAGAGACGGGTCCAAAGCTGGCTCAACCATGCTGAACGCCCCACCGCCTCCTGAAGCGATGGCTTCTATACGAAACCCTAAATGCCAAACTCCCTTAAGGGAACCCCCTAATTAGAGCCTATTGTCTCCCTCAGCTTCCATGCCGGTGTCCCTAGCAGGACATGAAACTGTCAACAGTTCTCATCGACGGTTGGGTCCGGAACAACCTAGAATTTACTACACTTGACAACTACTAACAGAAATTGAGGAAGCCACTCCGTCTTTGTGCCTTGTTATCTACCAAACCCCAAACCCGATACCGTCATGGGCAGGTGCTGGAGTCGGGACTGCCTGTCCGCACCCCGAGCGGGCTCTGAAATGAATTTGCGGTTGTTTGAGGATAGTTGTTTATGAACTGGGGCTCGGGGCTTCAGGTTTATGCAAGGGTCACAACCCATGCCCCGAAACCCCCCCCTAAAAATTCCTAAAACGCCATGTGCCCTTGACATCCCGTAAAGTCCTACGAAGCCCTAAAAGCTGTTTTTCAACCCTAAGAGACCCTCTCGTCCTGAGGCCGTAAGCCGCAGCTTTGCGCGGTTATCTTTCAGCGCCGCCACGTGGGTGACCTGGGTTTGGGTTTTTTTGGGGACCAAGATGTCGGAAAGAGCTCAGCTTTAGAGGTTGTGTTTTGAGGTTGAGGGTTTGGGCTTCTGCGTCTAGGACACGTTTCTGGGAATTCGGTGCAGTCGGTTTGAAGAGGTTCCCGCTGGGAGGGGGACGTTGCGTGGAGTCGGCGTTTCTGGTCCTCAGCTTGTGGTAAGCAAGCATGCTTTTTCAAGGGTACGCATGAAACCAAAAGGCTGACAAGTAGGGGTTTGATTCTGAGAACCGCAGGTTTGCAGACTGAGGCCCGAGGGCGAAGAATTCGCGGCACGGTTTGCTCATAGTCCCAGTTCAGGCCCTATTCCAATCATTGGCATCTGCTGCACCTGTGTTACCTCTTTCTGTCTCGCCGCAGTTTGTAAAGTCAAGCCTTGAGCAGTCAGAGAACTGCTCACTGCTGTTTCCAAGGGTTTCCGGTGCTTTCTGTGCATGGTGCAGCTTCTTTGCTTGGTCGTCGTCTTCGGCGTGGCCGTTGCAAGCAACATCAAGGTGAGAGCTTTGGCTTTGGTCTGCTGTGGAACTTTACGAGCTTTTTGGGAGAGTGTGGAATTAGGGGGAATCCTTGAAGCTTGCCGTTGTAGTTTGGCTAGCAGCGGCTCATAGATGGGTGCACTTTTCTACACCATGCCATGAACCCGAAAAGCGCGAAGACTTGCCTCAGAGACCACTCTGAAAGCCAGACAGGTGGCCTCGAACGACTATGCCTTTACTCTGGTGAACCTCCTGACGGGCAAGGGAGCCTGTTGGGGTGACGTCGGCTTCGGTGGTAACTGCACATTGGTGGACTTCTCCAACGTACAGCAGGTGCGGTAGGAGTGTCACACGCCAGGGGGCTTGGTGTCTGACAGTCGGCAACAAAGAAGACGGATGGTCATGCAGCAGTGCTTCACCTGATCCATCGCTTAGGGCAGCACCGACGATATTCCGTCTTCGATAGGGGTCATGATGGCTTTCATCCAGTCACAGGTGGAAGCCAATGCCTTCGCTTTCCTCGCACTCAGCAGTGCCGGCGGCGAGTGCTGGGGAAAAGATGACAACGGAGGCAAGGGATCGTTCTTGATGTCTGTCGATACTACATGCATGCTGGCTGGCACGGCACTTCGCAACACTTTCCTTGCGCAAAACATGTTTGTTAAGTAGCACTACATCTGGTCAAGGCTTTATGGCGTCCAGCAGTGTGTGTTTGTGAATTGGCACCGCAGCTTGTGGCAGTTTCGTTTCCACCAGCAGATTCACAGCTGCCTAAGGTCCTCAGTGCTCGTTCATGCTTCGTCTCGTGCGCTCGCTCTGCCTCCATAGTTCCTTCATTTCAATATCCCCATCTTTGTTGGGTTTAGCGGGCTTGTATACACGTTTCTCGGCTGAAAGCACCGAGAAACACAATCATCGTCCCCATCACCGTCAACAAAGGTTATACAAACATGGTATTATATAGCCAGAGTTGTGATCATGATGGTGACAGTACCGTAGTGGTGGGAACAACGGCACATGCAGCACGAGCCATGCCGCGAAGATCGCAAGCATAATGGCAATAGATTCTCAATGCCGGCCCTAAAGCTAAACCGTGAACATTGACACCCGTCCCACCGGATGGCTCAACTTAACCCCCAAACCCCTAATCAAACCCCTATTGCTCTCAACTGGACAAGGTGACTGCTCCGGCTTGGACCTTGTGGGAATGACCGAGGTCGCGACCACGGACTACAGCTTTGCCGCGCTGGATCCGGTGAACGGCCGAGGCGAGCTGAGGGCTCCGGGTTTCGGATCCAGGATTTGGGGTGTAGGGCGTGCTTGAAGGGTTTTAGGGCAGGGTGTCAGGGTTCTTGCGACGGGGGCTCTCGATGGCACCCAACACAGGAGTAGCCCGTCGGAAAGCCCTGGTTTGGGGTGTCTCCTACGGTCTCTCTAAGTCAAGACGCAAGAGAGCAATCATGCCGCCAATCCCTGAACCCTAGACTCCCGAGACTCTAACCACCGAGCCCTGCCGAAGCCTGACCACCCCCCAAACCCATTTGCCAGCGTAAGCCGACAACTTTGAGGAATTTGCTTCGGCTCGGCGGCTTATGGTGGCGAGTGCAGTGGAGTGGACTTCTCACAGGTCAGCAAGATTTACGGGAATCTTCTGGCCTTTGCATCTTGGCAAGAGATGGAGATGTCCCACTTCTGGTGGTTCAGTCATGCCCTGCTCGTACAGCAGGATCTTTCATCCGTATCAGATGGCTTAGGCTCGAGACTGGAGTTTGCTGCCTGTTACCACTGTGTTGTTTCCGAGTGGCCACGGAAGCCACCTACGCCGTAAACACGATGCCACGTTCCCCCAAAGAACGAATCTAACTATCTTGCAGGTTTGACTCATTCGAAACCCCACGGCCATGTACGCAAACCACAGGTGGCGATCGGCGGCAACTCTGGACAGTGCTGGGGTCACAGCTCCTTCGGCGGAGACTGCAGCACAGTTGACTTCACTGGCGTGACCGAGGCACAACCCATTAAGGATAAGGTCGGATAAGGGATGAACTGAACCCAGATCTCTATACATGTATGTATACAGGGAATCTGAGTGTATGAGGAGTATCCCAATTGGAACATCTAGGAAGCCTGCCGTCCCCTTCGGGACCACAAGTTGAAAATCCGTGGCGTCCCTCTGATCTCACGCCAGGTGGCAGCGGGCGACTATGCCTTTGTGGGCTTGAACAAAGCTGCGGGCACCATCCGATGCTGGGGCTTTGGCCTGTACGGAGGCGTTGGGGGCCGGTGTCGGTTTCGGCATTTACACAGTAAGCTGATTTTCGATCGGCCGATAGGCTGCTATGCAGCAGTCTTGGGGGGCCGCTTTCCGACCTCTGACGAAGGCGATTGCAGTGGTGTCTCTCTGACGGGCATCACAGACGTGTACACCAACGGCCAGGCCTTCCTGGCATTGAACCGCAACAGCGGTCAGGGCGAGCCACTCGCCTTTCTCAGAGAGTTGGGCAGGGTGTCGGCGTTCTGTGGGTGTCTTACTTCCTCCGGGCGTGGTGATTCAAAAGCACTCGTGCATCGCATTCGATTCATGATTGACGTGACTCCAAGAAGCGAAACCTCACCAGCCTAAATGAAGCCTGAAGCCTGCTAACCCTAAGCCTCCAACTCTAAATCTTAGAATCCGAAGCCCCAAACAAGGTGTTGGGGTAACAGTCAAGCCGGCGGCGACTGTAGCAGCATCGACTTCACTGGCGAGGCGCGGGGACTTAATATCTCATTCAATGCAGGTACCGGCCTTCATAGTCAGTCTTGTTAAGGGCCTTATAGGGTTTCGTACGGTTTTGTACGGCTTTGATAGCATTTTCCGATTGCCCTTGTAGGATAGTTAGAAGTGCCAGTCCTTAAGGGTTCCCTAAGCCTATTCTCATCGTTTACTATACCCCAAAACCCTAAGTATTCTAATTGTTAAGGCCCAACCTATTGGTCCCGTCTCTCGGTTGTACTACTCCCAAGTACGGAAGTGTATTGGGTCCTCTGGACCCTCCTAAAGGCCAGTCGCCCTAATCCTTTAATTAGTAACGTCTCTTTAAGGTGCAAATCTTCTCCACCAACTCCGCTTTCCTCGCCCTCAAGAGTGGCAGCGGTCAATGCTGGGGCAGCCCAGATAATGGAGGCGACTGCAGCAATGCCACTCGAAAGCAACGAGTCTCAGTCTTGTCATATCGCTGATCCTGTTTGAAGTGTATAGTGTATGGGGAAGGAACCCGAAGGAAGGAGCGTAAGGCAGGCCAGGGTGAGAGAATAAGGCGGGTTAAATTTTTGCGGTCAGGTGTTTCAAAGAGCTTCATCCTATCTCAAATCGCAAACTGAGGTCTTCTTTACCAGCAACTCCCAGATCTACCGCACCAGTGCAGCCTTCGTGGCCTTGGATGCTGTGAACGGCCTTGCGCGGTGCTGGGGCCACGCGTCTTTCGGAGGCGGGATGTGGGAGTGCAAACTTGGGGGCTGGGGGGCGGCGGCGGCCATGACGGCTACGGGATAGCTCAGAAGCTTTTTGAATTAAAGCATCCAGAGCGGCCGTGCATCTGATTTGTACTGGTAGGTCTGGTAAAGTATTGAATCAAAGGTCGGCTTATGGCAGTAGGCTTGTGAATAGTATGTGTTTCGACGACTCTCCCGGGAAGCTTGAGCTCCCACAAAGCTGAAGTCTTAAAACACGATTCGGAGCATCAAAGCAAGCACGGCGGAGCCTTCCTCTGTTCCCAAACGCTCTAGTCCCTTTCGAGCGGCTTGCTCCCTGTTTCTAAGACACTCTAGTCCATTTCGAAGGGCGTGCTCCCTGTTTCTCCATAACTGTCCCTTGCGAGCGGCAGGGTTAGTGTTCCTCAAACACTCTAGTCCATTTTTTTCGAGCGGCTTGCTCCCTGTTTCTCAAACACTCTAGTCCCTTTCGGGCGGCTTGCTCCCTGTGTCTCAAACACTTAGTCCTTTTCGAGCGGCTTGCTCCTTGTTTCTGAGACGCTCTAGTCCCTTTCGAGCGGTTTGCTCCCACTTCTCAAACACTCGAATCTTTTTCGAACAACTTATACCCTGTTCCTCAAACACTCTAGTCCCTTTGAAGCGGTTTGCTCCCGTCTTCTCAAACACTCCAGTCCCTTTCGCGCGACTTGGTCCCTGTTTCTCAAAAACTCTAGTCCCTTTCGAGCGGCTTGCTCCCTGCAAATCAAACACTCTCGCTTTCGCGCGGCTTGCTCCCTGTTCCTCAAACACTCGAGTCCGTTTTTTGAGCGGGTTGCTCCCTGTTGAGCATTTTGCTCCAGTTTCTCAAACACTCGAACTCGTTTCGAGCGGTTTGCCCCCTGTTTCTTTACTGCTGTAGTCCGGTTCTCACATGCGCCTTTGGAGCGGCATTTTCGAGCGGTTTGCTCCTTTCTCAAATGCTCTATTCCCTTTCGTGCGGCGTGCTCCTTCTCAAGTGCTCTAGTTCCGTTTGAGCAGTCGTCTTTGTCGAACAAACGCCAGGCGATTGTTCGGGCATTTCCTTCGAGGGCTTCACCAACGTGTATGCCACCGGCTATGCTTTCATGGCCATGAATCCGGCTGCTCCGTCAAATTACCAGTAGGACGACAGTGCATACCGCAAACCCACGGCGGTGCCGTGGCCTTGCACCTGCAATGAGTGCCCACCTCCCCCAATGATGTAAGTGCGATTCATACTGTCTGGAGCAAAGGAGAGCCTGCACGCAGCAATGTTAATGGCAGGCCCTGCAAGGGACCGGTAGCCAACTGCCACAACGCCATCTTGTGAGGCTTGCTCACCGAAGGCTCCACGCGTCGGGAACAGGAGCCCTACTTCTGTCTGAGCCGTCTAAAGACCTAGCGTGAACAACATCAATCACAACTTCATGGACGGGGTCAGCTTGGTCTAGTCTGGTCTGCCATCTGCAATCTTGATTGCTGAGGTAACCGGAGTCGCAAGGTGTTGGGGCTCTCCGGGCTTCGGTGGGGAGTGCAGTGGCGACTTCACGGGCTTCGAGGTGTACTCCAACGAGTTCGCTTTCGTTGCGGTGAGTGCAGAGGAAGTGCGCACATGGGGCAGCAGTGCCCAGGGAGGCGATGCTAGCAATGTGAATTTTCCACCCCTGCTGGAGATGCCAACCACCGTGACAGAGACCACCATCACCGCAACCAGCACGGCAACGACAGCCACCGCCACTAGCACTGCGACTGGCACGACGCTGTCGACAACGACGGTGACGACTGTGACCGACACGACGCTGTCAACCACGACGGTGACTACGGCCACTGCCACCACCACCGTGACCGACACGACGCTGTCCACCACGGCCACGGCCACCACCACCGTGACCGACACGACGCTGTCCACCACCGCCACCACGACGGTGACTTCGGCGACTGCCACCATCACAGTCACCGACACGACGGTGTCAACCACGACGGTGACTACGGCCACCGCCACCGTCACAGTGACCGACACGACGCTGTCAACCACGACGGTGACGACTGTGACCGACACGACGCTGTCGACCACCACCGTGAGCACGGCTACTGCAACCAGCATCACCACACTGTCCACCACGACGGTGGTGACGGATCCTGCGACAACACTTGCCGCCACCACTACGATTGCGGCATCGTCAAGCCACTCGTCGAGCAGTTTGGTGTGCTAGTTTGTGGGAGTTTGCAGGCAAGCTAGTGACAGCTAGTGTATGCAGCAAGTCTACCTACAGCGGGTGGGTGGGAAGTAGACTCATGGGACTTTCGCATCAAGCGAGAACATACCTGATGGCCTCAGGTGGGCAATGCCGCTCCTGGTGCTCCTTCTTTGCTAGCGCCTGGAATCGTGTTTGTGCGACTAGGCTTGAGCGGTGGTATCATCTTTGCCCATGTTGAGCCACCCACCGCAACTCATCATCAAGCCCTTTCAAGAAGCCCCGCAGACCGCAGTGAACTTAGAATATCTACGACAGCCGAGATGTCCATATAGGATGCACAGTATTTCCATGTCTTACCCAAAGTCCCAAACCCCAAACCCAGGCACCCAAGCCCTGAACCCTAACCCGCCTTTGTCGGCCGTTCGCCGAGGACTGGAAGTCATGCTCTGGCTGTGAGAGGTGGGAGTTGCCGACAGCAAGGGAAGGTTATTCCCCGTATAGTCCCTATTGTACTATAGATGTACTATTTTTTATGATCAGTACAGCTCCGGACCCTATGCTTACAGTAATACTTACTCCAATCATAGCATGATATGTCCTCAAAACCGTGTTCTACTTATGAAGACTCCAAGAAAGACCCTCTCTGGTAGGATCCCACAGGGTTTAGGGTTGAGGGATCCCAGAGTAGACAATTACTTGTATGATCCATATGGGTGGTTGTCAATATTAAGGTTCCTTTTTGGGTCCTTATCATAATACGGCACCTAATATTTAGGGTACCCAAAATTGGGACCATAATTTTGACAACCACCCATATTCTGAGAACCCCCCAAGAAGGTCGTCCTGATAAAGAGCCCCCCCTTTCGCCAAGATAGAGGCCGGAAAAAGCACGAACATGATTCCTCAGCTCCGCAGTATCAACACATATAAGACTTTAACATGATCCAACAACTTCAAACCCTAAACCCTAAACCCAACACCGTTTACTCTATCCATTATGGCCGCTACATTATCCCCAAAATCCCCAGGTGCCTTGCGGAGCCCGAGCCGGAACCAGAGTTGCCTTCTTGCGCCCTTGCAGGATTCAGGGCTTGAAGGCTTCTTTTTAAGGGCCCCTTGAGGTTCTAGATGGGTTTCTACAAGAGTTCGCGGGTTCAGGAATGTTTTCATGTTCGGGGTCTACTTGTAGGCACTGCGCGCTTGTTCGGCTTGTGAATGAAACCCATGGAGCAGCAGAGTGCTGTCGCGACGTACGAGACCTTGCTGCAGCAAAACGCCTACATCAGAGGGAAGTGGGTAGGCGCCGTGCGTGTCATGCACATATTTTCGCTGGCCTTTGCTGACATCAAGTCTGCAACACTCGTTTCCGTGCCGTTGTCGATTTGTTCTTTCAAAGGTGAGGTACTCCGTCTAGCCGAGTTCTCTTGTACTGTATAATTGCTTCCGAATCAGTCAGAGGCAGAAGTGGCTGAGAAATGAAGAGCGTACCAAGTCCAGGTGGCTACAGTTAGTAACTGCCCACTCTGCTCAGGCAGCAACAGCTGCGAGAAGTACAAGGGCAGGGCACGTGGTGATGGCGACTTGGCCATGTAATGCCATAGCAGGTCTTGCTGGCCGACTGTCGGACAAGCTGGAAGCACATTCGGGGAAGCCTCAGCATTCCATGACTAAGGAAGAGAGTCTACTGCAGTAACGGTCTGGGTCCAGCCGCATTTCCCGAAACCCTAAACCTTAGCTCCTGAACAGCAAGAACGAGGGATGAACAACTGAGACTTGGCAGGATACAAGAGCTACGAGTTCCTTTGCGTCCGTGAGCGGCGAAAGGGAAACTGGTGCCTTGATGTTGTTTGCTCATGTTCGTTTCCCCTAGGGTATAAATTTCCCCTAGGGTTCACTGAAGGTGCGGGACGTAGTTCTCCACAGACTCGGCGGCATCAGAGACAGGCCTATTATTTAGATTTAGGCTTCTGCATTAGGTGCCGTGCTGTTCTCCGCCTTCGCTCGAGGTGCTACCCGCCGCTGCCGTGGTCGAAGAAATGCTGGCGGGGCTACTCTAAGTGCCGGGTGGAGGCCTCCCGACGCATAAGAAGGGAGACTCAAAAACCGCTCTGTTTTCAAATCCTGAAAACCTGGGCTCCGTGTTTGGCTGAACCCCTTTGAATGCACCCACAGGAAATTCCACGGTTGAGATTCGAGCCCTGTAATTTCTGACATGAATCTGCCATCTGTCTGGGAGGAGACCCAAGAGAACCCGGGCACGTGGCTTGACTGGCTAAGGTGATAGCCTTTATCGGGTTCGGGCGCTTGGCAGAAGGCTTGGGTTGGGCTTTTCCAGGAGTGAAGCCGTTGAATGTTTGGGCTCGGGGTGTGCGCGTGCAGTGCTCGTCCGAAACAAGAAGCCAAGCTTCCATGTTAGGGCCCAGGGGTTAAGCTTTCCCCGTCCTCGGCGTGAGGTCGCGGCGCCTGCGTGGCTCTCATTGAGTGCCCGAGGTCGCTTGGATACCATGTCACGCAGCACTTCCGGAATGATTTCATCAAAGTGTTGGAGTCAGAGACGATTTGGCTTTCGTACTGATGCTAGTACAGGTTTGTGTTGGATTGCCCATATTCTGCTGTGGCAAATCTGCCGCACCGGGCACATCCAGAACATGGCAAAATGTTGCTGCATCGGTGGTTGCTGGTTAAACTGTTCACTTGAGGAAGGGGCCTGGACACCTGGCCCACGAAGATTTGCCAGTCGTTTTTGGGGTGTCTTTCATCGTATGCCCGTGGTTGACCTGTTCAAAGCCTCCCTGGTACAGCACACAAGTAAATGCCAACGATGTTTTCGTAACCACTGACCCGCCAATACAACCTGTCACGCAAGCTATGTATGATCCATCTGCATGCGGAAGGTTATGTGAGGCCTATCAGGAGTTGTCGGATGTCGTGCTTGATCCCCCTCACACTGCGTGTCGAGGCTGACGTTGCCCGTGGCCTTTGATCATTGGCTCCCGGAGCGTTTTCCACGAGGCGTTTGCAAAGCCGTCGGCTGGTCAGCCCCGACGGGCTCTCGTCGCTCCAAAAGCGTGAGCCGCTTTTCCCTGCGGTCGCTACGAGCACCACCCACCGGTGGTGGTGGTTCATGGCGGGGCTGCAGACGGGTTCTCGGTGGCATGACTAGTGGAGAACTGACCTATCAACCTGTAGAGTGCCAGCAGCGCAAGACTGTTGATGGTGCCATCGGGGCGTGAGTTCGCATCGATTGCCAAGCATCCAGGAGTCTGCAACCCTTTAAGACTGCAAGTTCTATGCCTGCTGATGCTTGTCTGGAGCAGATGGCTGCAGTGAGGAGCGCTGCAGCTGATTGCTATGACAAGGCACCAACATTTCCTTCGTAGTTTCGTGGAAGCCATGGACAGGCGGCTCATGCGCTGATCTGAGCAGATGGCACAGTTCTGCCCCTTCTCTCCAACGTGACGAGACCATGGCTTTCACTCTGCCAAGGGGACAAGGAAAGATGACCCCCCCCCAAGCCATTGTGTATCCAGAATCCAGGATCCAGACGGATCCAAGCGTGTAACCTGTGCCCCCATGAGCTATCAAAGTCTGCCTGTGTGTATGCAAACAGAGTGACCCGTATACACATACACACAGTTGCCGCTGCTGCTTTCGGGTGTTCGGCTTGGTTCCTTGAAGGTTCTGCTTGAAACGGCTGTGTTGACCAAAACTGCATCGGGGGGTGCACTTGGCGTACTCTTGGGGAGTTGTTGGTGGTCTTCCGTCGCTTGGTTACAAAGCTTATGTATAGCTACTGATTGAACTGATATCGATGTCTGCATTTTTTGCAATTGAAACGTTGCGGTATGTCGATGTACTCCTGGAGATATATCTATGCTTTTGCGCAAAGACTTCCTCGTCCTCTTGCGAGTGGTGCTCCGACACCTTCAGTGAGTTTAGTGAGTGTTTAGGATGCTGAACCACCTCCCCGCTGGTGAAGGGACCAACCAGTGTCTCGACCTCAGTTCGGGGAGTTCGCTTCTGCATTCAGTGCCAAGACCGCTTACGACATGACCGCAACTTTTCAGCGAGATGCGGGAGGATCCAAAAGAGCTGACGACTCCGGTGCAGCGGATCCTAAAACTTCAGTTGTCGAGCCTCCGCGATCAGATGCTTTCGGTTTCCGTGCTGACATGGCACGGAAAATACTTTCAATGGTGGCAGATCGCTTGTCAGGTCCTTTCGCAAACCAGCAGTACTCAGCTGTGACAGCTGCATGCGCTGAAGCCCGATTACCCTGCATAGCTGATGAAGCCGTTTATTTCCAGGAGGGCCACGACATCACCTTCCAAGAAGTTCATTTCCGTGACCTCGCCCGAACCGGTTGGCCGTGCCCCAAGACTTGCTCGCTTCCCTACGCGTGAGCGACCCCAGCCGCCCAGCCCGAAGTGGTGTTCATGGGCCCACCGGGGGATGAAGGTAGGAGCCATCAGTGCAGGTGCCGGGCACTTTCGCTGCTTTCGAGCATTGACCGAGCCAGGTGGGAGTTTCCCAAAGTTTAGGGGGCTCAGTTGTAAGGGCTTCTAAAGGTTGATTTGAAGCACGGTGCTGTAGGCTTGTACAAGGAGTTTCCGAAGTTTTCGGTTTGCTTCTGATTTTATGATGGCGTTGCCATACACTTGTTTTGTCTTTCATGGGTTTCTTTGCATTTGGGGCCGCTGGTCGTGGGGTCAAAAAAGATCCGACTGTTCAGATCTAGGATGAGTTAGGGCACTACCAGGGTCTTGAGGCGAGTGAAAGCTAGAAACCCCACATCGAACCCTAATGATAGAACCCCCATACAACCGCGTTCAAATCCAAATAACCACCCAAGACTTAAACGCCCTAAACCCTATAGAACCCCTGCCAGAAGCCTGTAGAACCCTTGTAGACCTGGACCTAGACCTGCCAGGGACCATATACCACCTTACTGGGCGGGTCCTGGGAGATCCTGGGAGTGTTTATTGGGATCGCTTGTTGAGAGGAGTGTGCGCTTGGCCAGCTTCGCTTCCGGTGCCCTGCGTCGGGATGCCGCCACGGCGCTTTCCGAGGCTCCAGGGCATCCCGGGCATCCCCTGTGGGAGGGTTGTCCTGGGTGTTGATGGTCTTGTCTAGGGCTTCGGGTTAGTTCGAACAGACCCACGACTCCATTGTAGGGTGTAAGAAAGGTTTTTGTTCGTGCGTTCTTGCGGGTTTGGGGTTGAGGGTGTAGAAATGGTAGTTTTGGGAAGGGTGGAGGGGGTGCGGAAGGGGGATTTAGGGTTTCGACAAATGTTTGTTGCGGGTTTGGGAGGGTTTTGCAGGATCTGGGGTGGTGTTTGAAGCTTCGGGGTTTTTAGGGCCCTATCGGGCTTTGGAGTTTCTGGGAATTTTTTGCAGGATTAGGTTGAGGGTTGAGTGTCGTATGTTGTCTGTCGAGTTGGGAATCCCAACCGACTCCCCGAGTTCTTTTCGCATGTAAGTTGAAAGAAGTTCTTGTTGTCAGGCTGCGAGGTTTACTCGTAGAAGCCGAAGTACGTGGGATTACCAAGGCCCACGGAGGCATGTAGTGGAGCCTTTTCGACATTGGGCGTTTCCCCAAAACATGTGGTGAGTCTCGGAGACCTTTCTTGGTACTGTAGAAGCCTAAATAGCTATTTATCATAGCTGTAGTAGAACCTGCCCCAAAACCCTATTCTTTTGATTAAGGCCTCTATACTACGTGGGGGGGCCTTTCGAGCAGCTTGAACCCAGGCATGCCGCGATCGCTGCCCGGAGGCCGGCTATAGGGGGCCTCCTCCCAGGTGAAGCGCGCACTTGACTTTCGACAATACGGTGAAGGGGTCCAGTTGGGGTTTAGGGTCTTCTAGGTGCTTCAAGTTTGGCGCTCTCACGATCCGGGACCAGGTGTCCAACTTAGGGTGGTCCCAATCCTAGGCGCAGCAGGGCATCATGCAAACTCTTGGATCACTCAGACAGCTCCTCGTCTGGGAAGTTGTCAGGTGGTGGTCCTTCCATGCAGTTTCTGCGAGGCTCGCAGCTCACAGCTCAGAAGCCTCTTCTCTCCTAAGCCCTAACGAAGCAAAGCCCGAGTCCGAACGGAAGCCAAAATCATCAAGCCAAGAGCATCCAAGAGCCGTGCATGATCAAGAGAAACCCCCCAAAAAAAAGCTACCCTAGCCCCCCGGCCCTGAACCCCATGCCCACCCACATACCATAGAGCCAAAGCTCCGAGCAGCCCGTGCTGCCATCAGCAGGACAGCTCGCGCCCTTTCGGCTTGTCGGGGCTGCCAAGAAGCCTGCGGAAAAGAAGTACGTCATAGACCCTTAATCCTAAACCCCGTCCTAACGGCTATTCAGGCTTTGCGGTCTTTTTCCTCGGCAGAGGTCTGCGTAAATTTGCATCTACATAACACATTACATACCAGTCGCACCAGAGTTCTTGTTCCAGGATTATTAGAAACAGTAGCATTCGTGACTTGACACACTAGCACGCGCACACTCACACGCACTTACCCACTTACAAGCGGGCATATGTATGAAAATATATACATATATATATATATATACATATATATATATATATATATACATATATATATATACATATATATGTATATATACGTATATACATATATGTATGTACAAAAATTCATTCGTATTGACGTGTATGTGTATATGTATATATGTGCTTATACTATGTATGTGTGCATATGTCATATGTAACTACACTGTATACTTACATCTAAGCTCGTCAGAAGTGACAGGCACACCACGGTGAGAAGATTGACCTGCCGACACCTCGTTGCCTCCGAGCGGCAAGGCCGTGCAGCGGCTACGCGTTGCTTTTGTTTTCGTGGGTTGTCACAATGCATGCGAACATGCCATTTTCGAAATAGTTCATGTGGAACAGCGGAATGATGATCTGGGCGCAAAACCTGAACTGCAAATCAGAAAGCTGGAGAACACCAGAGATCAGCGGTACATCTCCCCAAGTCCTAAACCCGTGAAGCCCCAAAACCCCTAAACCTCGAGACCCGAAGAGGCAGACGAGCGAGCGCAAGGGCCGGGACCCCAGCCGCCGGGCTTTGGACTCAGAGGTTGCGCTGGTCTCGTAGGGTTCCTTGAAGGCTTCATTTCAGGGATTTCGTAAGGGTTTTATTCTCGGCGCCTTTCGGGGTTCCGTGAGGGTTTCGTTCAGGGGTTTGGGGTGGGCATGGCATAGTCGCACTCTGTCCATGCTTTGGAGCAAAATTCAATTAAAGTGACTCGAAATGCACAGATATCCCTTGATGAGGTGATTTTAGTTAGGGGTGGAGTGTTATAGGGGTTCCAATGCGGTGAGCGTCTGTTGGTTCCAGGCAGCACCCATGATCCTTAGGCAGAAACCTCCCTCAGAGCGCTTGCATCATGGAATCTTGTTTGCTCCGACTGGCTTGCACAGGAAACCTCTACACAAGAGCCGACAGTTTTTTTGCCAGTGTATCTATACACACCCACTCCCAGGTTCTGACTAGAGCAAACCCAAGCTGTTACAAGGCTAGCTCCCTGAATCAAGGACCCTGTTCGAACCCTTAACCGACCGCATCACACTCATGCCAAGAACCCTATACAATAATACGAGTTTGGAGAAAACCGACCATGTTTTCTTTATATACAGTCTTGCGGCCCTAACCCAAAGAAACCATAGCATGTCAAACATATGATGAAACATCACACCATACCACATAATCCCACAGCATATCACGAAAAATCATACCATATCATATCTCATTGTCATAATCTCACATATTATACATAATTTGAGTCCGAGCACTCTTTTTTGGAGCAGGAGGAGGCCTGTTACTCGGCACGGGGCCTCTGCAGCACCGCGGCGATGGCTCGCGCAGCTTCGCTGTGGAGCTCCAGGCGGCGAAGAGGATGAAAGTAGCACATACGAGCTTTACTATATGGGTTGCTGATATGGGCTATTACAGCGGTTGCTGTAGGGGTTACTTTGAGGGTCACTATAAGCGTTATGTAGCACATACTAGGGTTGGTATTACAAGTGACTTTTAGAGTTTAAGGCATATCAAAGTAGAAAATGCTAGGGTTACTCGGTTGCAATATTTTTTACATCGCTACTACGATAAGGTTTCGTTGGTTTGACGGTTGAGGGTTTATCGGACTTCGGGATGAATTAGAGTCTGGGGTTTGGGGCGTTAGGATATTCGGGTTTAGGTGAGAATTGAGAATTCTTATAGTTACGTCTGAAAGAGCGGTATAGCTGCTGTCCGTAAGTCTACAAGTACGAGCAGATAGGAAATTAAATACTGGTATTGGGAGCAGTGACTTGTGTGCTGGTAGCGGCTTAGCACATGGTCATGAGAAGATCCGATTTCTTCAAGGATAGGGTCCGACAGTGCTTTTCCATCTGGATCGACGGCTGCTTTGTCGGGGATGCGGACTTATGCAAGAAAGAACTCGGCCCCTACGGGTTCGGCGTCCTGTGGAGACTTTGTGCAGCAGCTGTCGTCATTGGGTTTCGAGCTGAGTAGAACGACTACAAGTGATGCGCACAAGAACCCAAGATCCTCGAAGGGCGAATATCAAGAAGTTCATCAGCCAATCGGCTACAGAAAACCCTTATATAGTCCCAGGGTACTTGGAGCCCGGCTTGTATGTTGACTTGACGGGAAAGCGATACTCAGAGGTCCTGTCACCTTGCGAGCGCTTGGACATCGGTGTTACGGCGAAGGCCGGGATCCTCGGAGGGTTTGGAGAGTTTGCCCCAAGACCTTGCGTTCCGTTCACATGATGCATGTCGGACTGTGACAGATCCGGAGAGGTGGACGTGAGAGATTGCCAAAGACCATTCCACAGTAGCCGCAAAGCATGGAATTCTCGCATCCTGTGTTTGCAGGTTCAGCTGAGGCTGGAGGTTTCCCCACCATGGAAAAAAACCAGCAGCAAAACTGCCTAACCCTGTCCCCATGTGCGCACAATATCTTACCAAAAAACTGTTTTGAGCCGTCCTTCAGACCCTACTAAACAAACATGTATCCACATTCACCAAAGGAACAACAACGTTAAGACCTAGAGCCTAAACCCTATAGACCCAGAACAGAACCGAAGCGCATGTGTCCTTCCAGAGGCTCCCCACGAGCACTGGGGCAGTGGCAACCTCGCCCGGCGGGCCCGTCCGCAGGTTGCCTTCGCCGAGGCACACTGAGAGAAATCTGAGAGGAGGGCTCCGATAGGATTTTTTTATGCAGGGCTCTAGATGGTCTTGATAGCGGAAGCAAGTTGGTTTATGAACCATCGGACTTAGAACTTATCGGAGCAGGGAGCCCCAACAAAAGGATGACTGTGGACGTAAGTTGAGAGTTTACGTAAGGGTTTTGGGCTGCAAGTTCGGGGATTTGGGTTCGGGTGTGACGGCGAGCGAAACCCCCCTTACAAAATTAGTCGCCCCAGACCTTTAATAATTTTATATATCTACTCCAGTCCTGCAGGGCAGCTGTGGCTGTACTAGGCAAATGTTAGGATGTATTCATGAATCTGAGCGGCAAGTAAAAAAGGTGTTTAGACGTAGGCTTTCGTTGGTAAGTCGGTTAGCAGTCAGCGCATAATTAGGGAGGTCCGAACTGAGGTACTTGGAATTGTCGTTGACACCCACCTCTAAGGTTTCCTGATCCTGCAAGTGTGCGCCCTGCCTGCAATGCTTTTGAGGCTCAGGTTCAGATCCTTGCGTGTTTGCCTTTGATCTGCAGGGCAGCTTACTTACCTGCCCCTCCATCTTCTCGGTATGTGGTACAACCTAGAAGCTAACCTGAATCAGCTCGGACCTTCTCACCAAGGCCTAGTATTAAAAGCCCTTCCATGGCCCTCATGGTCGCTCTGAAAAAAGCCAAGTTGCGTTGGGAGATTTGCCTCAGAGAGCTTCACAAAGTGGCGGTCGAAGGACTTGCTGAGCAGCTGGATCGTGGAGTCCTCCGGCTTGCTTGTCGGCAGCCATGCAGGACACATGTGGCACTGGTTCAAAGTACCAATACTATTAGTGATCATCTTTGTAATCATCATCCCTATGGTGCCTGCTTCGACGAACACAGGAAGAAGGCGTACAATTCAATGATGATAACGATGATGATGATGATGCTGACGATGATGATGATAACGATGATGATGATGATGTAGCGATGTCACTATCCTGACGGTGATGACGTTGCTGCTACTGATGATGACGATGATGATGATGCTCCTTGTAATGTCAACAAGATGTGTTACTTTCGAGCCGCAGCGTAGCCGGTGCCTGCTGGGCGGTGGTGCTTCTTTCAGGAATTCAAGTCCGAAGTCTGCATTGGATTTCCGAGTCGCGAGGCTTGTGGCTTTGACTCGAGCTATTTCCCCACACACATGCTGCAAGATGAAGAATGCCATCTCGAAGAAGGTTGTGGCCCGACGACGAGCTCGAACGAAAAGCCCTGAAGCTCTTATAGAACCTTTTGTATACTATCTACAGGACCCTTACACTATATAATATAGAACCGATACCTGTAGAAATTTTGAAGGAATTCGGACCCTGTAAAGAACGTGGGCCCTTGCCCCTTCTGCGGCGGAGGACTGCGCATTCGAGACGAGCGATGGAACGCGAGGTCCCTCCTGGCAGGTGACCTTTTGAGGCCGGGTGTGGTGTTAAGGTTAAAAAGTTCGCTCTGACTCCTCTGGGTCTTTCCCATTCCTAGCTTCAACCCGCACGCCCTTGAATATAGAGAGGAGTCAGGCGAAGATGTGGCTCGAAACACACAAAACCCTGAAGCCGAAGCCTTTGGAAGCAGCGGACGCAGGCTGACGGTCACCGAAGCTGGTGAGATTGTGCTCGATGTGAGTCTCGCCTATCAGCTAGTGAGCAAGTGCGCGGAAGTCTTGCGGGCTGCGAGACTTCAGAGGGTTCTTGCCTCTTTTGTGAGGTTTTACGTGCTCCTCCTCCTCTACTCCCCAAAACACTACAAATACCAACCCGCAAATAATTCTCGACCCAAGTACCTGACCATTGGGCACTCTGGGTCGGACCTTCTGTGCCGTCAGGAACGGGAACCCACGTGCCCAGTGGCGGGCGCAGATTCCCACGGAGCGACACAGCTGCAGACATAAGACGGAAAGGACGGAGTGCTGTGCGCTGCTGTGTTTTTGCTTCAAATCCGGCAGTTAGGGCTTGCCGCGACCTTTGATTTCGGGCTCGCATGTGCAGGCTCGGGATTAGACTTGTGCGTTTGGCTCTCGACATCATGTACACCGACGGCCAGGATCCCTAGAGTCTGTCCAGACTTCGATTTAGCTCGCTGAGGACACCCATTTTCCCTGTGGTGGACCTCTTTGAGGGCGCGCCGGTGATCCGCCTATGCCCATAGCAGCTACTCCGTGACTTTCGATGTAGTGTTGTGCAAGAACCCTTGTCGCAGTGCTATAATCGTGTGAGGCCTCAGTAAAACGTGTTTCACAAGATCTGTAAACAGTTTGCTAAGACGGCTTTGCCAAGTTGTTTGTCAAAAAGATCTGTAAACAGCCCCAAAGATGAAGGGCGCCAACGTTTCACATCCACTGTTTTCCCAACATCGCACTCCGGATGGAAGCGCAGCAGACCAAAAGGCATGCTCGGCACACTTATCTCGACAAGCCTCTTGCAGCTCGAGCTTGCGAATGGCATGATTGCTGGGATTCCTTCATCCTTCCAGTGCACAAAATCGCTCCGAGCAACACTTCAGTTCTGGTCACCGCCCCGTAGTTCGCTAGGGGGTTCAGAGTGAGTAGGTCTGCTTTGCTACGATTTGTTTAGAAGGCGCTGGCATAGCTTCGTAAAGCTGGTAAATCACAGCAAGAGTAGATCCACTTAATGCAGCGCTCGCATGTAATGCTATATCCCAGACACAAAGCCCTTGAACACTAAGGCCCCAATTCTCAAACTCCATGCCCTGAGCCCTAAAACCCCTAAGCCCCCAACGACCTAAGCCGTAAAGCCCTGAGCCTGCGGAACGATCTCGGCTCGAAGTTCTGCCATGGGGGGTGTTGCTAGTATGGTCTACTTCACTTTCAATTCCTGAGGATTCAGGTTGCGCTGTCTACTTAGAGTTGATGGCAAGAGTGTTAGGTTGGTACTTTCGTTTCTAATGGTTACCGACGATGCAGTATTCGTGATTTAGAATTGCTTGGCAGGTGTTCAATAATTCTTGGCCTTGTTTGCTACTTTTCACTATACTCATCGTGTTTGATATTCTGCGCATAGCCACGCGACTATGTGCTCGGCAAGGCTGTTAAGGAGATGCTCTTCGTAAGCTTCAACTTCGGGTCCACCAAACACCAGCCAATTCAATCCTTTGGCAACTTGCACGTATGGCTTCACAACTACCCCAAAACCCTGTGCCCTGAACCCTAAACACTAGGTCATGTGAATTGAATCCTAAAAGGGATCGTCTTCGTTGGTCCTTCGCGACGGGTCGCCACCATTTCTTCTGAATGGTGCCGTCCAGGCGAGGTGCGGGTCGGAGAGCTGGGCTGTGGGTTTGGGGGTTCGGCTGCGTAGCAAGGATTCGACTAGAACAAACTATAGTAATAGTCATGGCAATAGGAATCGTAGTAGTTTGGGTTGGGAACTTGGAGCTTAAATGGTTTAGGGTGTTCGGGTTTTCTGATTAGCCTAAACACCGCTTTGGCTTTGCCTGCAGGGGACATCGAAGCCTGAAAACTGAATCTGTGACAAAAAAGTAGCCAGAATCAAGCCTTGACACCCTAAGGTTTGCTCTTCAAAGTCATAGCATAACATACTCCCAAGCCGTGTTCCGAATATTAAGGCCCATATTTTCCTACGTAATCCAGAACAACGGCACGCTTCAAGTGTAAACTTTTTAAGGCATGAGCCCACGCCTCCTGAGCACCTAAACTTAAACCCTCAACCCTGGCCCTTGAAAGAACCTCAACCTCAAAATCCTGACCCACACCTTGAACCCGTAAAGCCTATAACATGATTTGCATGTCAGGCTTCGCAAGCACCGTGTGGAAACAGAGTGTTTGCAGAGGGCGCCGTAGTCTTGCGTCGAAGGTATTGGAGTTAAGAAATGATTATAAAACGATGTAAAGTTGAATTTTGTGAACGCTTACTCGGAGTTTTCTGTCTGCCCAGGCGTGGCGATTCGCAATGAAGTGGGATGGGCCGGGTGTTCGAATTTGGGATTTCAGGCAAGCTCTCGCTCTACACTGCTGCACCAATTTGAATCTGACTGGCCTCCTATACTGAATCTGGAGTTTGCGCTGAAACTTAGAGGCCTTAGAGGCTCTTACAGTAGGTACTTTGTTATTCATGGTGTCGTTTACACGGATCTCCTAAACCCTTCCCAAACCCCTAACTCGGGAGTAGAGGAAATTACCGGCATGCACCCAAAGCTTCATCGCTGCCACGATTTGAGGCCACAAATTCCTTTGCCGGCTTTGGAGTCTACCGTATAGTCGTATAGTGAATCCCAGAAAGTTGGAACATGGATTTAGGATGATCAGTGCTGGGATCCTCTTTGATTTACCTTAAGGGCATGAGGATACTGATGTTCCAATTGTCTCGCTTCTATTATACATCCAGCGACCTACTGAGATATGACAGAATTAGCCATCACGCTCTGAAGCTTTAGACGCCCATACCCTAGATCCTCGGAATGAGCACCTGAAAGCGCATTTCTTTCGGCAGGGGCGGACTTTTGTGGCAGCAGCACCGCGATCCCTCTGAGAGCTTTGGCCCCGGCTTGGTCAGCTTTACCACGTTATCTGGAATTTTGATGTTTAGGGGTTTAGGATTTATTTAGCAATTTAGGGTTTGGGGCTTGGGGCTTATAGGGTGTTTAGACCTTAGGGCTGAATGGTTGAAGGAATATATAGAGCCCTGCACTTGACATCCTCAAGTCAACGAGTCCACAAAAAGATGCCGAGCTTCGGCGCATGCTCTCTGCAAAGTCCAAGGCTCCAGAGGACATCCTGGGATTCTGCATCCCGGGCTTGTAGGAGATATGTGTGATTTATAGGATTTCTTGGTGTCATACAAGGTAGTACGGATTTTTGCCAGAGCTTCTGGAGCGAGTGGAGCCGCTTGTATTGTACTGGGATATCCGCAGTTTAAATTTGTCCGGACAACATGTCTTGTGCATGGCGCGTCGGATTGATACTGTGGCGTAAACATGTTCGGGTCGAGCTGCAAAGCGAGCTGCGTTGATCCTTCCGTGCTTTGAATGCAGTGTCAGCAGATCTGTTTTGGAAGCATGCGTCGCCCGTGGGGCCTAGGGTTGCGCATCCAGGGCTCGAGCTTGAATCCCTTAGTGCCCCCCGAGGGCGGGGGGGGTGTACTGAACGTTGAATTGTGGATTGCGTTGCGTGGTTGTCCGGGGAAGATCTAGCGTTGAGGTTGAAGGCTTTCAGAATTTACAAGTTTAGGGTTTGGGGTTTAGGATTTGTGCTTCAGGTTTAGAGTTCAAACGGTTTGCAGTTTGGGGTTTAGGATTTTGGGCTCAGGGCTAAGAGTTTGGGTTCTATACGGTTTGGGGTGTAACGTTTCGGGTTTCAGGGGATGGAGGGGGTGAGATGGGGCTGGCATTCTCGCAACATTAACATGCTCTTTTTAACACTCTCGAATGGACTGCTTCAGCCTCCAGGGACATGCAAGATCCAAAGTCGATTCGAGCGCACGGGATTTGAGCGCTGCATGGTGAAACAAACGTAGCTTGCCCTTCTCGTCCGACTTTCATTCCTGAACTGCAGGCGGACTCTTCGTTCGAGTCCGACGAGACGGGCACGGTGCGAGCCGCAGAAGGTTGCACTGCGCAGAGCTTGCGTGGAGAATTTAATTTCAGAGGGTCGGCGAACCGAGGCGGAGTGCAGCTCCGACCGACGCCTTCCGGCGAGCCCTGTGTGCTTCTCAGTCAAAACATGTCCGCGCTGTAGTTTCGCGCGCCTGATTCACGCTCGAGATCATGACACCTGCGAAAATGGACTGTGCGACGTGGTGTTGCTTTTAGCGTGTTCAGTTGCTGGAACTTCCAATTAAATTTGTCGTTCCTTGGTTTAGAAACTCGTCGTGCTTTATTAGAAATTACATGATCCCCTTTCCAAGAACTACTGCGCCGAAAATTTGAATCCCCTAGCTCACTTATTAGAGAACTTGCCGCCGCAAGCTCTGCCAGTTCCACACTTGAGTTCGTCCCTCGGCCGCCAGGATGGGCAGGAGATGAGGGAGATAAGACTCCAACGCGCCATCAGAGCCATCGCCTCAGGAGCCGCAGGGAGCCACCGAACAAAAAGCGACCAGCCCAAACCCAGGCCAGTACGGCTTTGTTGTTGGAGGAGATCAAAGGCACGGCTGGGTAAGTGTTGTGATCTGCTCCTGTTCTCGGAGAGTATGTTCTGCCTGTAATTGTCTTCCGAGTGAGTTTCAACGTCGTGGAAACTGCGAGATTTAAGTGAGACTAAAGCGAGATGACAAAGAGTTCGTGGCGAACTAGAACAGGTTCAACTGTGAATGAAACTTGAGGGCAAGGTGAAAGGGA
The DNA here is from genome assembly GCA_003297005.1 of Symbiodinium sp. clade A Y106. Classification (NCBI taxonomy): domain Eukaryota; class Dinophyceae; order Suessiales; family Symbiodiniaceae; genus Symbiodinium; species Symbiodinium sp. clade A. The sequence goes on from BGNK01000720.1 coordinate 92,124, forward strand.
AAATGAGTTGAGAGCAAATTGGCCGACTCGGGCATAAGTATCTTGATCAGAGCATGTTTGTTTCTCGATTCCTCAGTCGTAGCTGTTGAAGCGTTGCTCCCTTGCCAAATTCATTTTCCCAAATGCTTCGCACTCACTTCCAACTCACTGCTGGTCGCCTGAGCACATGGTGTACACTTCCCCCCTCCCTTGCCCGCTCATGTTGTGCCCCAGACCGTCCCCCGGCTCACTTTCCCACCCACCTTCCGCCCCGCCACGGTTGTGTCTATGCTAGAAGGGATTGTTTCAGCTGAGAACCTTCGTTGGATCCTTCCAGGCTCATCATGTACATTCAATTTGCAGTCCACATTACAAAGGCTCAGCGCAGAAAAGGGCCAGAGAGAGAGGGAGCTCCTACGGAGCGGGTCCACCTCGACAGAGCTCTTGTGGTGATTGCATTCCAAAGAAACAAGATACGAATGAGCTCCGCCTTGTCAAAGGGGCTTGGCTTGTACTGACACCGCAAGACACAATGTTCGTTGACAAGTCAACCCGAGTAAATTCAAAAATACCACCGGGAACTTCTTTTGTGGCCCCATTGAAGCATTAGCCGCAGCAGGAAGCCCTTGTGCTGCTTGTCAAAGTGACTGCCCAAGTGCCCCGGAGGCAAACAGGGGGACAAGCAATTGCCTTTGTCAAGTTTCAACATCAAGTTTGGATAGGTTTAATTTATTGAGGATTTCGAAATGGTTTTGTTGCGTGTGGTTTCCAAGACGGGATTCCGGGTTTGGATGCCCCAGCGTTCCGGGAACTTCGATCCGCAAACGTGCGGCTGTGGGAAGTTTGGGGGACTAGCAGATGATATACAACGTGTCGGACTTGTTTAATTGATACATTTCATGTCTAACTTGTTCAACTGATACTGCTATGTTCACCATTGCTGGCCATGTGCTTGGTATTCCTTATGAGCTGTCACAGAATGAGCCTCTGATCCGCCTTAGCACATGGTATTATGCTGTAGTTTTCCATCAATGTATGCATGTCTATAGGCATGTATGATTATATATAATAGTATACATGCATGTGTGTGTATGTGTGTGTGTATGTGTATGTAGGTATGCACCCATTACTTCAGCCCTGTAAACCTCGAATCCTTCCAAATGCTGCACTCAGGCACATTCGACGGGACTCGCGGCAGCTAGCAAGACGACATCGATGGCGAAACCCAAAGGCGGGAATCTCGTAAGTCCCAAACATGGATTCCCTCACTGTGGGGTTTCAGCTTGGTGTCTCCATAGTTTCTGCTTGGGTGTTTGGCCTCTGATTGGTTTCTGACGGACTGGAATCCAGTGGTTTCTGGGTTTTCTCCGGACAGTTCGTAAATACTCATCGTTTTCGGAAGGGCGAGGAGGGCCCTAAACTTTACATATGTATATATATATACCGTATATATGCCCACGGATTCCTTTATTTGAAGATAACTGCCTAAAGTATTGCTATATATATAAATATATATATATATATTGTCCTGTCAAATAGCCACATCCTTGGTCCCACGTCACAGCTGGATTTATACACGAAATGCGTTTTTCGCTCACAAAGTCACTAAGACTTACATCATAATGCGCATCACCATCATTAGTTCCTCAGCAGCTTGCAAGGCCGTCACCACCATTTGTAGATATCATCAATTATCATCATCGGTATTCGCCTCTTCGGCCGGTGCAGTAAGCACATTTGTTAAATTTTGCACACACTAGAATCCGGAAATACGTAAATACCAGTGAAAACATCGTTTACCATTCGGTTTTGCATTTCATAGACTCATGAATGATGCTGTTTGTTTGGATGTCCAGTTCGATGAAAGGTTGTTGTACTACTTCAAGGGATGTGGACCAAATATATCCTACTATGCAAATAACGATGAATCGAACCATTGATGTTACATTGTTTTAGATTCAATATCTACACCGTATTCCATATTCTAGACCAGTGTATAGTCCGTGTTTGTTTGGAATCTTCGCTTGTTACCTCATTACTGCTTACAATCACGAGTGAGATAAATATGAGAACAGCCAATATCGCCGCACAGTCTCAATGTCTAAAATGGAATACGAGTATGTTTGCACCAGTAGCGAGATGATGCGCATTCAACGTTTGAGCTTTTTTTGGTATGCAATGACCATTTTTTGTTGATAGGCAATAAGATGTGTCATGCTTCCACACTCGAAACTTGGCTGATGTTGACATATTGCTCAATAAGTGTATTACGTTTCAAAAGAAGGTTAAAGCAATTAGTGGCAATTAGCATGTAATGCACATTTAACAAGATCCATGAAAGACAACAATTGGCTAGTGTTCAGCTTCCTGGCTGATGTTGGTATATTGCTCAATAATATAAATATATTCAGTTGCAACTGAATGTCAAAGCAGCTGCCATGTAATGCCCTTTCAAGAGATTTAATCATAAAGTGACAATAGTTGACCAGTGTTCACTTGCTACCAAGTCTAAGCTTAGTTGGTCTCCGTTATGTTTCACCCGATGGGCTGGCAGGGCTCTTCGAGCTTTCGGTTGCTGTATCTTGGTAACGTTCTACCTGATGCTTGGCACAGCAAGCTCAAGGCTTAGCTACTAGGTCTCGTATGACTATCTACCTCGGTATCTGGTTAATTCACAAAATTCATAACTATTGAACTATCTAAACACGTGTACGACATCATCTACGGGAGAACGCTTGGAAGCCTGTAAGTGTTGCCTGGGGAATATGTGGTCAACAAGTACGTGCACGCTGAATTAGCATAGGTTGCCATCGATTTGTAGTTGAACATGTCTTGGCTTTAAATTAGCCTTGAGGCATTTTTTTTATAGTGCATCCATTGTATTTGGACTCGGCAATGGCCGAATGCTATTCATGCATTAGCCCGAAATCAACAAACAAATGCACGCATATACTGATATTGTCGCAAATGTATACAAGCGCTGAGTTTATGAACATTCCCAGTCTTTTGTGGGCTTTCGTTCATTGGTTTAGAATTCGGAACATGTTGTTCACAGTAACGAAATTGAATAACAACTGGCTGAGACACTGCCCAACAAGCTACAGGGACAAGAGGCGTTAGCTTAAGTCTCCGACATATAAAACTTCAAGATCGTTCCCCACACTTTCTACTGACCAGTGTCCAAAACTGCCCAAGTTTCCCAAAAGTCAGAACGTAGTACATGCGATAATCCAACACAAATGGCGGTGGCGATGTGTTCTAAACTTTCGAAATTTCTATATGTTCCAAAATTTCCAATTCCAAAATTGCCGAAATTAACAAAATTTGCAGACCTAGGATACATGATTTTCGAAAACATAAAGGAAGCTTTGTTGGAAAATTTGAAATTATAGAAATTTCGGAAATTTCAGAAATTTGGGAAATTTTGATTTCTTGTATCTCAAATGACATTGTTGCAATTTCACAGGGGCTGCAAATGAGGGCAGGAGTTTGTTGGATATAGGAGAACCATCGCTGATTGATGCCAACCTCGAACGCCGGCAAATGGCAAAACTTAGGGTGGTTGTAATTCCTGAGCAACTCGGGTGTGGTTTTTTTGGGGGACGGGGGTACTATATACATATATACAGATATACAGATATACATATATACAGATATACATACACACATACACACATATACATATACATATACGTACATATATATAAAGTTCTTATTTGTTTGTGTTTATATATATATATTTGTAGTTCTTATTTGCTTGTGTGTTTATACATGCTTGTGTGTTTATACATACATACATACATACGTACGTACATACATATATATATATATACATATACATATATATATAAATGTGGATATATGGATATATGGATGGTCATGCGCCCTCCTCCTCCCCCATGGTCCCGGATCCCTCTTCCCCCTTGGAATGGCTTTTGGGTTGCGGGATTGGGGTTTTGTGTTTTTGGCCAGGAGTTTAGAGTTTAGGGCTTGTAAGTTTAGGGTTTAAGGGGTTTATAAGTTTTGGGCTTAGGGTTACAAGGTCTCAGGGATTCGAGCTTAGGGCTTGATCAGGACTTAAGGAGGGTTTGGGCTGTAGGTTCCTTACAGGGTTGAGGGACAAGGTGTTGGCTTTAGGCTGAGGGCCTGCATTTATGGTGGATTCACGGCTGGAAAATAGGAGGTTCAAAGTTGACGTTCCGACAAACGGGAACTGGAGTTTGCACTATGTAAATGCAGTTTCTGGCGTACGGCTTGTGGAAGATCACGGCCCTCTCTGTGTTTTTTTGATGCGCAAGATTCCGCCTTCTCGGTCAATTATAAGCTTTGAAACGGTGGCTCCGACCCTGCAGGCGTTGAGCCGCAACACAGCGAAGTTGTCAGGGGCCCAGGGCCCGTGAGCAGAAGGATCACAGTTAGAAGGCGGCAATGCACGAAGTAGGACGCAAGGTCCTAAGCTTAGCATGCGCTACAGATAATATTTGAGCATGTCCCGCAAGGCAGATGGCAGACGAGCTGTTTCTCTGCATCTTCGCCAGCCAGCAGCTGGGCGCAAGTTTGGCCTTACACATTGCTGCTCCGGAATCCCGTTTCGGCCGTTAGGAAGTTGAAGCGCAGGGGATAGACGACCTTGTGCGGAAGTGGCTTAGCGGCTAAGGGTTTACACATGATTGTTTTCTCACGGGTCTCGAGCCTATACACAGTGACTTTCTTTGAAGACGTTCATATTCTTATTGTCGTACAGTATACCCTAAATTCACTAAATTTCACACTAAACCCTAAACAAGAGGAAGGAAGTCATGGGCCGTACAACTTTTCATCAGCTCCAGGAGCTGAAGCGGTTTCAGAGCACGAGATGTTCATAAGATCAGGCAGCGTTTACTTGAAAAAGTGCCACTTTAGTGGCAAGGAAGCACGAAGCGGCCCTTTCGGATGGCTTCCAGGCGTACTGGGTTTTGGGGCGAGGTTACGCGAGATCGCAAGGTTTGGCGGAGTTCCGAATACCAAGAGAAGCAAAAGAGGGAGGTTCGAACGAAAAAGCTTCCTCGGGCTTGATCCCCTGGGTTCGTTTCGTGTGCACGCGAGGGCAGGGCGGTTGTCGACTGGGAGGAGGCCGAAGGCGAGTGCCGGAAGCCAGAAATGGCCCAGGCCCCGGCCCAGGGACCTAGACGGGGTGGGGGCGTAGGCTTTTGACTTTTGCTTTGGGTTTGGGATGCACCAGGCATATCTAGGGGTTTGAAGGGTTATATTGTTTAGGGTCGAGGGTATTGCAACTAACGTTTGCGCAATTTCGGTGCTCAGAGGTTTGTACTTGAGGGTGTGCATGGGAGGGGTGCCCAAATGCCCAAAACCCGATTCCTGAATCAGCGACTACCTCGATGTGTGCCCGAGGCTTTTGGCACGCCGTTTTGCGTCGCGCTTTTCGCTCGGCGCCGGCTGGCGGAGGCTTTGTCTTTCAAGTGGTGGTGTCCGGGCTGGTAGTGGTAGAACGCCGTTGTCAGGCCGTCGAGACGCCACCTCCTCCCAAAATCGCGGAGGACACATGAGTGAGAGTGAGAGTGAGCGAGGGAACGAAGGAGTGTGTGAGTGTGAGTGTGAGATTGTGTGTGAGAGTGTGGAGTGTGTGTGTGTGTGTGTGTGTGCCGTCTGTGTGTCTACCGTGGGGGGTGGGTGTCTGCGTGTGTGCGGATCAAAAACGAAGTCGCTACTGCACGTGCAAAGGCGTTGTATTGCGTGATTTCAAGAGTTAGGAACTCAACCGCCCAGTTGTTTGAACCCATTTTCGCTTTCGCCCAGCAACCCTGTTGCTAAAAGGAGATGGGTGTTGGCTGTAGCACGGTGTGCGATTGCAACGGGCTGTGTGCTCCAAATTCTGAGCGAAGTTGCAGGAAGACTTACACGCTGGTTACGCCGACTTTTGACTTTCGGTTTCAAGGGGTAGCTACCTTAACATGTACTGGTAACAGGTGGCATACTTTTCAATCAGAGCGACAGAAGTCACCCACCTGTTCGTTGCACCGACTTTCGAGTTGAGCAACTCGTGCTGGTCTTTGCAAGCGTCTGCTTTGGCAAATGAATGCCTCATCATGTGTCTTTGTTAGTGTTGGTATCGTTGGTTGTCCTCGGTCCTGGTTGCTTGTGATGGTCTTCAGGCTTTGACCTGTCCACGTCGGCTTCGTCATGTTCGCCTTCGTCAACTGCTGATCCGTGCCACCTTCCTTCGCTTCAACTGTAGCCGCTGCAGCCTGCGTGCGAGTAGGCCCACGACGTCCCATGCATTGCATTGGTGGCCTCGGGTGCGTGTGACTGCAGGGTCTGCAGGGTTGTCCGTTGGCGATCTTAGATGCCTCGTCCGCAATCTTCCGCCCTGCCAAAGTCCATGCCCATGATACCCATTGCAAGCCCTGCTCCCTTGAATACCCCGAACCTCAAAGCCCGGAGCCCAACACCATTCTAACACGGCCAAATCGAGCATGAAATCTGCTGCCCTGGCACCAGCACTGGCGGAAGCTATGTGCCCTTACCCTTGTTACTTAACGCGTTGGAGTTTTGATGCTTGATGCAGGAGGTTCTTCCCCACCTTTGCCCCGTAAGGTGCCACCGACCGATAGGCAAGGGGTTCCCTACCACACGCCGCCAAAGGGCCCAGCCTACAAAGGGCCGCCCCACAGGCTCTTCACGGCCAACATCTCCCTTCAGAAAGCAAACCAGCAGGGTAGGTGTGCATGGTACCTCTGAACATGAGCAAGAAAGCAAAACAAGAGGTCTATAGGCCAGCCGCTCCTCGGTGCTATCACTCCGTGGTTTGCGGCTTTTGACGCAGACTCAACGCCACACGCAAAGACTGGCCGATTTCTGAAGTGTACCAAAACAAACGGCAGGACGCGCATTGTAAAAAAGCGCATGCTACTGCAGGGATGCTGCTCCATGCTGGAACCGTGAATGGCCAGAGCAACAATACCAGGAGTACGCAAGGAAGCTCAAGCTCTGGCTGATGACGGCGACGGAACGCTTGCTTCCACGTTGATTGGGAAGCGGATCAAATTTAGGTTGCGATTCTCGGTGGAGGAAATCGCAACCGAAACCGGCTGGAAGACTCTTAAGACGGTCGTGCAATGCATAGAAGATGGTTTCAGACTGAACTTTGGGACCTAGAGGGGTGTTTTTCGGATTGTTTACTTAAGGAAAATCCCGCAGCCTGAGCCCGGCTAGTCAGCCCTCCATGAGGTTTTGCCTTAAGTTTCACCCAAAAACAAGGAACTGACTTCGAAATGTACAGATGAAGAATTTTTGGCCCTTGGACGTCCTCAGCAGCGATTTCAAGACTTTCTGACAACGATTACAATACCCTGTACAGCTCGTACAACCCGATACAGCCAACTCAAGCCCAAATCCCTTTTGCACTCTAAGGCCTTTTTCCAAGGCGTTTCCACAACCCTAGGTAATGCCACGGTGCTTGCGACTTTATGAACTTTCAGACAAAGCTCAGAGGTAGACTTCTCAAGTCTTAGACGCCTTCCATCTCGTCGTAGTAGTCATGTCTCGGTGCCTTACAGCATGGCTTGCTTGTTCGGCATCTCGGGCTGTGTTATCCGCGATTCCGCTTGTGAAGTTAGACTTCCTGCCGTCCAATGTTCCTGAGCCGCCCGGGCGGAAAGTCCCAAGTCGCGAACCCCAATGCCAAGCCCTAAGCTTAAAAGCCGAAGCACCTCAAATCCGACTGACGACGGTGTCTGGGCTTCATGGTGCAATGCTCGTCGGTTGTCGGGTTCAGAGTGTAGGTTTGGCTGGGGCAAGAGTTGAATCTGGAGTTTGGAAGTACTCCAAGCACATGTTCGCAAGTGGCTTTCGAAGTCAAGGTTGAAAAAATGCGGCCAAGTCTCGCGAAGAACACATCAACGTATGTGTTGAGAAAACTGGAAAGTGCCCCCTTCAAAAGCTTGAGCCCACAAGCCTTAAACCCTTGCAAGCCCGAGGCGGCAAAGCCAAGCGGCTCGAGTTGCAGCAGGCATAGCCCTAAGCACCTGCAAACAGTCTATGCGCTTGCATGAACGGTCGAATTGTTTATGGACGAACCGACTAGTCTCCGGCGACCCCAAAGGAAGCAGCTTCGTCAGAGAAGACGTGACCAGCAGTGTCGCTAATTTCATTGCCCCCGACAAGTTTCATGGCTTGTATAACACGCCCAACTTCTCTGCAAAACGGGTAAACTCAGTTTCATGGCCGTTTCCTTGGGGAAACCATGCTCTGTTGTTTGCTTCGACCCTAATGTTTGAAAGAAGGAGACCAGATCTGACGGATACAAGCTTGCGCCAGGTCGTGCTTGCTGCAGAAATCTGGCCCGACAATAGAAAGCCATATGTTTGCAAAATGTCCTGTAAAGCCACGTTGGTTGTTTTTAGTGACAAACCTTTTGGGTTTATGTCTTTTTTCGACATGTTTCATGGGAGTGCTTTTGTGGTTGTAGATTACACTGCATGATTTCTATGCGTATCTTCATTATGTGGAAGTCATCGAACTACATTAGATGGAAATCTTGTAATTATCTTGGTGTATCTAGGAGTAAATGTGATCCGACAATGATATTACAAATTGTAGTTGCAGTACTTGATTTAATTTAGTACGTAGTTGTTTGATGCATTGATACGACTGGCCATAGGAAACAAGAAGAAAAAAAATACAAGCTAGGAACATCAAGAGATGTATGGAGATATACAAAGGAAATATACCGCACGAAGGAATGTATAATTCAGGAAATGATGGGTAAAAAGTATATCATTCTTATTATTAATATATTTATCATATAATTGATATATTTTCTTATTGAATCAGTATTTGACATTATATTGGTTGTTTTTTTCTTATTGAATCAGTGATTTGACGTTATATTGGTGTCGAAGATTTCTACGGACTAATATGGTTTATATGAAGGAAAGGAGTTTTAACAACGTCGGGTTTCGTTTCGGTTTTTTGTAATTTCTCAGATAGGTTTTCCCTTCAATTCGGTTCATGGATTTTTCTTTCTGATTGGGATTTGCTCGAATTTCGTCTATATTTTTTTTATTTTTCTGTTTATATAAATTTTTATTTTGATATATTTTGATATCTCTGTCTATATTAGTAAAATTTTTAATAATTTAGTTCCCTAAGTTATCTATTATTCTTATTGAGTCGTATAATAAAAAAAATTTGATTTTGTTTTGTTTTTCTATTTGCTCAAAATTTTTCTATATTATTTAGGTTTGAAACTCTCTATTTCGTTGTATTTCTTATTTATGTAACATTATTGTATGATGTTTTCATCGTTCTTTTTTCTCGTTTTTTAAATTTGTTCGTTCTTGCTGGTAAGAAGGTTGGATGGAGAGTAAATAAATGGTTGAGAAAAAAGAAATATTATAGATGAAAAACGATATATATATGGTACTTGTAGGTGGTCATAAGGTGGGGGTAAGCGTGCGTGAAGCGTAGCGCGGTATTTGTGGGATGTTGGTACGCGATGTTCTCGAATGATGGTTTTCATCATCCACCTTTGTGTATGAATGACGGCTTGCTCTAGAATGACGATTTCAATCGTTTTTAAGGATTTGAAACGGTGGTACTACGAAAGATTCGTTCTCCGTAGGCTGACTATTTTTCAACTACGCTAAATGAAGCACGCGTTCGGCGGAAATTTTGGAAAAAAAATTCTACTTGCATGGTCGCTAGCGACTGAAGAAGCAAAAGCCAGCCAAGGTTGAAAAAAACTCAAAGGATAAAAGCGAACCTTGCATAATTTGATTGGCTTTCCTTGCCATCCCCTTTCCTTTGCTTGCTTTCCCTGGTTTTCGGCTCTGCGGCCATTTTTTGATTTTTCCCTGACTGCATCATTGTTTTGTTCCTGTTGCTTTTTCTGCTTCTTCTTCATCGATGCTGCTGCCCACCTGGTGAGAAAAACCTTTCCGCTCTTACTACGATGGCTATTTAGCAACCATCAAAAAGGTTGTTATCATGGCCAGCGGGTATGAAACCTAAACCCTAAAAGCCCGATAAACCCTATAAGTCCTTTAAACCCTTTCCGCGAGCCCTATAAATGCTATAACCCTATAAACCCGAAAAATCACAACAAAACCTTGAAAAGCCTGTAGGCCCCATACCACATATACTACAAACCCTGTAAGCCCTGTACACTGCACACCCTTTAAGCCTCAGAAATCTTCTAAACATCACCACCTAAGCCCCACATCCTAAAAACCCTGTATGCTCTAGATGCTCCCCCTAAACCCTAAACCCTAAACCCGACACAAAACACCCCAGGGTCGGACGGAGAGCTGCTTCGAAACCAGACCACGAGCCTTCGAAGTCGCATTGGGTTTCCTCCATGGCTTTAAGGTTTAGGGGTTGTAGGGTTTCTGATTTTAGGGGTTCTGAAACGGGCTTTCTGAGGATACTACCGGGGTGCTCTAGTTCACGGGTTTTGGGGCTTACGGGTTTTGACTTTCTGGTTGGGAGATCTATGGTTGAGGGTTGGTTTTGGGTTTGGGGTTTTCCTGACTCCACGGAATTCACAATGCATTCTGTGTTTTTGTTCTGGTCTACGGCTCTGAGGGTGCTCATTAGGTTTCTGCACCGCCATCCGGAAGCTTTTTTCAACTCAGATGTTTCAGCTGTCCAAAAACTGCAAACCTGTCCGGTGCGACAAGTCACTGCAACAATTTTCCGTGTATCGCCTACAAAACATTTCGAGGTGTTGCGACGCCAAAGTCTTACGCGACGAACAAACACGCCATCACTTTTTCAAGTCTAAATCAAATGTGAGATTGAAAGTCGCCAGTCAAGAAGTGCAACCTAAGTCACACATATTTGGTTGGATCGCCAGCAAAATGAAAGGAGCATCGGCGTTTTTGATTGCACAGCATTCATTCAAAGATTTACAAGTAAAGGTTGATGTCACAGATGTAATCTGTAATCACATACTGAGCACGATGCCGCATTCACTGCGAAGAACCACTGACAAGTTTCGTCTGGCCCCCTGAGTTTATTTGATTCGCTATGCGGGAACCAAATCGTGTCACATATTGCTAGTGGCGTGGTTGAAAAATTTTCCATGCTTGTATAGTCGCGGAGCTGCGTAGGGCTTTTTTTGCCGGGCACGTGTTTTCTTTTCCGCTTTCGTGTTTGAACATGCCTGTAGCAACACACGTGTTTGAAAGCGCGTCGCCCCCTAACACGCCCGTCGCAACAAGGTTACAAATTTCTTTTAAGTGCAAAAAAGCGAAGGCAAAGCCAAAGCTGAAGCCGAAGGGGCATGCCTTTCATTGAGCTCGAGGGCGGTGTGGCTTGGGGTGGCTTCCCAAGCATTGCACACGTCATACCGCTTGTGTTTTTGAAGCTTTTCGCAGCGCCGGTTGACCCTTGTAAGCACTTTTCAAAACGAAGGAACCCTTTTTTGTTTTGGACTCCTCCTGATACTGATTTGAATGGTAGTACGACCGACGGAGAATTTGTAGTGAAGGAAATATGCACCATCGGGCATACAAAAGAAACATAACTATTTGATAAATATTGTATGCGCGATGATTTATTTGCAAATAAGGCAATCTGAAAGAATTTGTCAAATCGATGTCAGACTCGCCAAAATCAGCACTTGGAACTCGCAATGCTGAATCACCGCGCCACTCCCAAGAGGATTGATTCCAGTCCCCATCCAATACCGCCCAAATACCGCGCCCGCACGAACGCTTCCCCCACCACCCGGAGGAACTAGATGCATGGCGCTTCATCCAGAAAATATTTTTGTCGCTTTCCATTCATTTTTTTTCACCACCAACAACGAACAAATTGAAAAAATAATAGACGACACTATTGAGACGGAAAAAACCAAAGAAATAAAAATCTAGAAGTTTAAATAAAAAACACAAATACAACAATATAAACAAATCAGTAAAAAAATGAAGAAAGAATGTTTTCATACAAGTATAGAAGCTTAAATCATACACAAAACAAATTTTGAAATAAAAAAAACTGAGAAAGAAAGATAGATGCCGGAAGATGAGTTATTAAAGAAAAAAACTTTTGCACAGACACAAACACATATGAAAGAACATCATGAAGCAATTGAAAATTGAAAAGAACACAACGGACTCATGTGGTTTATTTGAAGGCGAGGACTTTCGATAAGGTCGGGTTTCACGTCGGCTTTTTGTGTAATGCTCGACAACCAACATCATGTCAAATCAGTGATTTAACAAGAAAATATGACAAATATATTGATAAAAATGACATACAACAATATCTTTACAAAAGGCATCATACACTCGCCCACATGGTGCACAAAGGTATTGAACTTTTTTTGCTGATTCGGTTGTGGCTGGAACTGTTGCGGGTCAATCCTTTCAATGACTTTCGAGGTGCATCACTTTCACTTCTTTGGCTTGACATAAACCTCCATTCAGATTTTCCGGGATGTGGAGGCGTCGCGCGGCGTGATATGGGGCGGGTAATCTTTGGTGCTGGCCTTGAGAGGACGAATGTTCGCGGCGTGGCAGTATTACGAGTCGATTCAAGATAGACGATATTCTTGAACATGTTTATTCCTTCAATGCGAACGAACAAGAATATTTGGCAAACAGGATATGTTCGTCCTTTTTCAAATCAACTTGTGCTTCTCCTGACAGGCGTGTCGGAAAACAAACCAAAACATTCCCAGCGGTTTTTTGTGATGGTGTGATCACTTGTTCGCGATTGGTTGAAACAAACAAAGTGAGGCACGCATGTGTCCCCACTGAAAACCGCGGTGTCCCATTGTTCGAGTTTGTTGTCTGGGTTGGGAAAGTGATTGATTTCAAGGTTGCTCGCAACTGTTTGATTGTATAATGGCATTTTGCATGGTTTCGGTCTACCAAGTGTGATGATGGATAGCCTCGCCGCAAAGATATGTGCACACTAATCCCTGCTTCCGCACCCAACCTTATATGAAGCCTTTAAAGACAGCTACTTGCCGGGCGACTGCACGAGGGGGCAATTGTTTGATGGTGGAAGGACTGCATTTTGAGTCTTCGAGCTTTAAGCTGGATTTGAGTGCAGGACACGATAATTGTTGTCGTTTCTTTGATTGTGCTTTTAATATGCGCTACAGTGCTAAGAAGTATGATTTGTTGTCAAGGTTGGTTATTTCGAAGTGGTGGTAAGAAGACCAAAAATTCCCCGCGAATATTTTGCTGGGTTTGTTTGTTGCAATTGGCTTGCGTCAGAAAATACGTAATGTGGCTTGCGTGACACGCTGGCGAAATACCGCCGGCATGGATCATGCCAGGGTATTGTAGCATGCAAAAAGTTGCTATGGTTTTACAATTAATTTATTTGTCGCTTGTCCGGCAGAAAAGTCGTTTTTCTTCTTCGCAATTCCATTCCTTACATCCCGCAAGTACGGGATCTCATACATATACAAGTTTTTATAACGTAACATATCATAAAAAGATATTCTTTTTTTTTGTAATAGGCACCATACCGAAATCTCAAATAAGGCGAGAAATCGTACTTCTTATCATTGAGGTCTGCCTTCGATCATAAATAACAAAATATCCAATATCAAAGCATCGCATCTAATCCACAAAATAACTATATCAAAACGTATTTATTAGCATTACGACACGACAACGAAACCCCAAATAACGGTTATAAATCATTTATTTTCATACTAAGGCATTAACTAGACGAAATCATAATTAATATTAATACAAATACGTACTTTCAATATTAAAGCACCATTTCGAAAATCAAAATAATGATAATAATTCATATTTATTAATATTAAACTCCAAGAATCGATTTATATACCAATTGCAAGCACGACTAATAAATCAAGCTTCATAATAGAATTTCTTAAAAACGAAATAAGACCGAGAAACGGAGTCAGAGACGATAACCGAAATTTGAACGATATTGAGGCCGTCTAGGACCAAAACGCACGGTAATAACACCGATGCAAATATGATTTAAAAGAACGATAACTACACCGAAACGAATAATAGAATATCCAAAGAAAAGAATTCAAATTCTAATATATTTCAATATAATCACTCGCACAAAACCTTTTTTAATCACCCTCGACCACCAAATATATAATTCAATTCAAAACAATCTGAGAACAACCAACGGAAAGTTACGCACAAGCAAAATTTTCATAGAAGAAAGAGTAGAATAATCGCAAAAATATATCAAATCTACGACTAAGATATCGGACGGACCCAAATATCAATCGGCGGACGACCAACACATGGGCTCAAATACCGTCCGAAATTCCGACTAGGAGAACGACCAGAACACCGTCTCTTTCCTCGCTCGATCTAAACGATACACAAGCCGACTACGATCAAACATACGATCGGTTCCAAATACCAACTAATATCAACCGAGAAAAATAATCGCATCTGAGATACCACCCCAAATACCGACCATTAGACAGACCAAGATATGATTGCCGAAATAAACAACAATATATAATTCAAATAGATTCATAAAAAATCTCAATATAATATGATCGAGATATATATCACTAATTAAGCGAATAATTAATATACCGAACTTCACAATAACGAGACACGACCGCCAAACACGAATAATACACTAACCAAATACGACCTAAATTAGCCCAGACCCCGTGACTGAATACGACTTAGACGACCGCGATTCAACAGATGTATCATACGACCGAGACAAGAACGATACGAAGCAGACCACATAGCCGGGACACGACTAAGACGCTCGATCGGCACCCACGATTCCAAAACACGATCAAGATACGACCGACCGGGACCAAACGTTTGGGCGCTTTCCCCAAAATCGGGGTCGACGCGTTCGGGAATCAAGTAAGTCACAGACCCTAAACCTAGTGACTATCAGGGAATAAAATGAATTTCTTTATGTCAGATGAAGAAAGGTATCTAATATTCACATTCAATTTTGATAACCTCAGAATTCCCGTAATGATGTTCACTCCCATAATATTTCAATGAGCCGGTTCCATTAATTTCACCGTCCGAGCCTCCAGGAAGCCGCCTAAACATTTATCATTCGATTCATATAGTCGGACTATTTGGGAACGGCTTCTGTCTAATACGTGTGTTTGGAAGCCTCACCACGCACGTCGTCTCAGAATCTTTCGCTGTTTGGGGGGCGGGGCACCATTCATGCTCTTTGTTGCCTACGCAGAGCTCTAGACCAGTAGTACCCTTTACTCTTGTTGTGGCAGTCAGGGCACTAAGGGTCTTCTTACAAGGTTTTTTAGTCTCTAGGTGGTTTTGAAAAGGGTAGGGTCTATGTAGGTTCCGACAACCAACCCCTCGACTGTGGGCCTCAGCATCTAGCCACACCCCTACACCCCACAGTACGTATCATTAGAGTACCCTTCTGAGGAACGCTTTCAGGACCCTTACCGTTTCCGTAAGTCTCTCAACCAAACTCCTTATAATGGCTTAAAATAGAGTCCTTATTCTGATTATATAACATATGATCCTTATAATGGCTATACATAGGGTCCCCCCCAAGCCCGATGAAACTCGATCGTGGGAGCCCCGAGTCACTTCATCGGCCCAGGCGAAGTAGATTTAGAAGCATGGCCTGAGGGTGAGTGAGCGCTTTTGAAAGGATTTGGGGCCTTCAGGGCTTTAGATGGCTTTGGATTTTTAGGGCTTTGATGGCTCTAAGGTTAACGTTAGGGCTTTTAAGGGCTTCTGGCTTATAGTTTATAGGATTTTAAAGGCATTGGCTGGGTGCTCAACAGCACTGGACAATAAGCCAAAACGTGTCGGCCTCACTGTCTTCTAGTCGTGTCAAGCTTTGAGGTTTAGTTTGGCTTGTGTGGCATGGGCATGGGTTTCGTAAGTTTTGTGCGGCCCTGTTCCTCCTCACTCAATCAGCAGAAAAACAAACCTACGCCATGGGGTCTGGTTTAAAGTTCAGGTCAGGGATAAGCCGTATTCCTCCAAGCCTAAAAAGATAACTTCTCGCAGGTTGCCGGCTTAACTTGACGATAAAAAAAGTCGGAACGAATTCATGCCTCCTTCGGAGAGAGAAACATGAGAATACTCTTTAAAACAGGGCTTGGCGAGATATTACCATGACAAGGATCCTATCTAAAGCCCAAGCCCGTAACCCATAGTCAGCGCATGAGGTCAACAGCTTCAGGGCTGTCGGGTCTCAGAGTTGCTCGCCCTGCATGGGAGGAGGGTTCTCACATTTTGTCAGTCTTTCGAATTTCTGGAGGCTACCGGACCACACAATGGGGGGGGCTCTTATGGATGTCTGGAAGGAGGGATTCTGATATTCTTGGGTTAGTGGTCTCCCAGAGGGGGGATTCAGATATTCTTGAGTCAGGGTTTGGGTTCGAGGGCTTCGGGTTTGATGTTAACTTCGGGGGCCCCGATTTTCCGAAGCTCCCCTATGGGAGTTTCCGAAAATTCGGGGTACCTTGTTTTGGGCCCAGTTGAACTTCGACCTAGGATTTGGTTCAAAGGTTTGGGTATTCCTGGGCCTTGGGCAAGGAAGCCCTGGGCTGCTCCTCCAGGATGTACTGTAGGGGCCTCAATAACTACCTATACTATCCTTATTTTTTGGTTGTATAATGGGTCCAAAACCCTACTCGAACTATTAAGGCCCCTGTATTACAGGGTTGTTGTACTGGGGTGCCAGTGGAGAGGAGTTGGCGGACGAGTGTTCTTGCTTGGGGTTGTGGGTGTCTGTGGTCTTAGAACTTTGGGTTTAGGCTGCAGGCTTTCGGCCTGACATGAGCCCTGCCTAGTGCTAACCAGATGAGGGTTCTCGCAACATACCGCAACACACCTTGCTGCGACCCTACTGAAAAGCATGAGCATAGAACGATGCCAGCAATTTCGGACTCAACAAGAGTTGTCGGTGGAAAGCCGATATGGAGAAGCAACTCGAATGTCGAAAGTGAGAAAACCCTTAACCCTGAAAATGCTCCGTGCTCTTGGCCTCCGAGCAGGATTCCAAGTTCCAAAATCCTGTGGGCAGCCAAAACCTCCACAACCCTGGGCACCAAGGAAGCCCAAACCCGAACCCCCTTCCCCAAAATAACGGCGGAAGCAAGGAATAACCAATCCAAGCAGAAATCAGGAATGTTAAACCGAAAGCCTACGCACTAGGCAAATTCGGCTGCCGCGGCTGTCACACGGCTACCAGGCGCTGGAGCAGAGGATTTCTGCAGCAGCGAGGCTCCCTGCGGATGCTTCTTGGGAATGCGGTGCAAACGGGTTCGTTAAGCGTTCCCAAGAGTGTTTTCAAAGCTGTCGCTTCAGGGATCTGTGGCTTCTGGTACCAGTACTAGTACTACGACGACGACGGCCGCAGACGGAAGAGCATCAACAGGATTAGCAACGGCGGCACGAGCAAAGGCAACAAAGCAACAGGGACAGCAACAGCAGCATCAGCAGCAGAACAACCACCAACCACAGTAACAATAACAATATCAATAGCACCACCACCATCACCACCACCACCACCACCACCAACAACACCAACACCAACCCCAACACCAGCAACAAACCACAACAACAACAACAACCACAAAAACAACAACAACAACAACAGAAACGACAAAAAAACAACAACCACAACCACCGCAACCACGACAACCAGCACAACTAGCACAACCACAACCCCCCCACCACGCCGACGCCGACAATCTCTGTTCACTGTGTCCCGTCGTCCCTGTATGACAGAATCCTTGGCTAGTGCATTTAGAGCTTGCAGCGCAGCTCGTCGATCTGAGGTTTGATACCGGCCGCACTAGTCTTGCTGTCTACGGCCTAACTGCTAGAGCTGACAGCAAACTCATCTTCCCGGTAACCTCACTTTGACTCAGCAGCATGCTTGAACTCGTTCGTGTTCCGCTCGGATCTTACAGCAGAACAGAGCAGAACAGAACAGCTCCCTGTTTCCCAAGCTTCTAGCTTTCGGGTCTCAGGCCGGGGCAAAGCACGGACACCAAACGACCTAAATCCTGCTCTAGATTCAAGGCCTGCTGCAGCCGCATCCGGGCGTCCTGTCATGCTCATCGGCACAAGTCTGTAGACAGAGGTCGCTGTGGCTGGTTCACCTAACTTCGTGGGCTATGCAGTGACAAGTAGAAGTACCCTAAGCACAGGTTCTTACGGGAGTTGGAACTTAAAGTACACTGCTTCGGTTGAGCACAACCTAACTTCCCAATCTCGCGAACCACAAGATCCATGCCGTCCATACTTTATCCGACTACGACGGAAACGTCTAGCTGGAATCAAGTGGCCATGTAGGTCTCACACACCTAGGGGCACAAGAGTGAGAACCCCAATCCGTGGTTCACAAGCGTGTTATTTATTGTGATAACGCATGAAAGGCCCGCAAACTACATGTGGAAAATATAGCCCCCCCCATCTTTCTTCTCTCTTTGCTCGCTTCCCTCTCATCCCAGAGCCCGGTGAAATCACAGGACAGTCACGCCCAGTAGTGTGGACCTCACTGAAAATCCCAAGAATGCCACCTTACCCTCGCAAACCTGAGGCCCTCAACCCTCTTACACCTACATAGGGGCCTGGCAAGGGTTTTGGCGGGTCAGGGTCGAGGGGTTTAGGTTCTTGGGTTTAGGTTTACGGAAGTTTAAGGATCACTAAATATGTATGAACGAACTTATCGGAAACCACCGTAGTTTCGACACTTTTGTATTGCAGAGGCAAGGAAGATTTCGGCAACGAAGGTGAGTTCTCAGGGTTAGACACCGGTACACAAAGCTGACAAAGAAATTCAACCCATTGGAAGCCATTTTCGCAAGTTTTAATGCCATTGTTGCTCCATAACCTAAAGACCTAAATTGTAAGCCCTGAATCTTGCAACCTAACCCCGAAACCCCATAATCTGCCATAAAGCGCTCGAGAAAACTCCGACCGTGCGACGCTGGCTGCGCACTTGGCTGTGTCTACTTCTACTTACTGCGTGTATCAAGGTATATGTGTAGAGAGAAAGAAAGAGAGAGAGAGAGAGACAGAGAGAGAGAGAGAGAGCGAGCGGAGAGAGAGAGAGAGAGAGAGGAGAGATAGAGAGAGAGAGAGAGAGACCTAACTACGTGCGCTTTTGTAGTGTACGCCCCGTGATACATAAATTCGGGGTTTTTTCCGTTCTTGAGGATTCTGATTGCGATGCGTGTGCAGGGAGGAGGGAAGGGGATGCGCTACTCATAAACACCAAAACTAATCCGAAGCCCTTAACCCTAAAACCAAAAACCTTCAACCCCGAGACACTACAATCCTCAACCTGAACCCTCAGCCCCAGCTGAACCCCGAAATCAGAACCCTGAACCCTGAAGCTCTGCCAAGCCAGTCCTGCGAAGTGGGCATCTGATCGTCCCCTTCCTCATCACCTCCACCTGGCTCGGATTAAGGGTCAAGGAAGGGCGATGAAAGGCTTCTATATGGGTCGGGTTCTAATGACGGGGGTTGCGCAAGTTACCGGTTTAGGCAGTTTAAGGGCTTGGGGGCTAATTAACAGTCAGTTTGTTTTTGCTGTGGGTTCACTGCCATTGCTCAACGTTAAGGGCCGAACCCGAAAGCACTTGCCCGAGACAAGCTACTTCAAACACACACGCAAAAGACTGGTTCCAAAAAGAGACCGGGCCCGATGTGGTGGACAATCAAAGAACGCACAGAACAACAAATTACCAAGGTCAGCTTTGAAGCTCTCCAGTTCAACCAGAGTCGTTCAGTTTCACCACCTGGGCCATTGCCAATGCTCATGCAGGCCCTGGCAATCAGATTGGAATTAATGCTTTGCTCCAGAAAATAGATTTCGGGTGGACATACCGGGGGAGAACAAACAGCGGTGACATGCCTGTGATGTCGATGAAACTCAGAAGCTCGACCCAGAGAAAACAACGTGCAAACATTCAGAGCAAGGCTAACTTGTGATATTCTAAGAGTCCCAAATCGTACTTGCAAGTTTGATATTCAAGACCTAACCCCAAACCCTAGAACCCTCTCAAAACCCTTCCGAATGCCTTATAAACTTCGTCGAATTCCCTTTCTGAGCCCTTTGCAAACCCTCACGATCCCTTTGTGACACCCGTATAAACCTCCTTCCTCCAGGAGCTATTGAAAACAGTTTAAAAGCTGTCGAAAATTGAGGCGGACCTGGATTGGACACCGTCGGAGGTTCCACGTCCTCTTCGGGGAGCAGCGTCGTGGTCGTGTCCGGCGGGGTGCCTCGTGCGGAATTAGAGCTTGAGGAAGTTAAGGCTTCGAAGGTCCAGCGCCTTTCCGAGACGTTAACCCAACCGCGCAAGAAAGACCAACCAATAGTCCAATCCTCCTATAAGGAATGCCGACGAAACAGTCGCCCAACACAGATACCTAACTCGAAACCACAGCCTCCACCGAAACCCCAAACCTCTGAAGCTCTAAATTCCGCTGCATTTCGTAGATCTCGCGACAGGAGGTGGTACAACCCCCTGATACCATACCTAAACCCCAAGCCCAAAACTCGAAACCCTTTACACATCGAATCTCTTGGAAAAGCGAAATGGTTTGGAGCCCAGCATTGCAACCTTGAAGGCTCGCGGGCCGTCGATAATTAATGCAGTGTACAGGAAGTACATATGTTGTTGAGCCCCAGTCGGGCTTCTTGGAACTTTTGCTTATAGCGCATGTACCCTCATTCATGACCCTACTTTCTTTCCACGGCAGACAGTTCGGATCCCTGTTCGAAGCCCCTTCAGAGAGGGTGGGCTACGCTTGTCAGGGGTCTGAAGTATCCGAAAACTCGGTTGCCCTGGGCTCTGCAAGTATCCTCCAAGGGCTTGCAGTTTAAGGTTTCAGGGTTTAGGGTTCAGGGACACCCTTGAACCCTAGACCACCACAAATGCCTCAACCTTCAAATCAAAGCTAAGACCCTAAGCCTCCCTAATCATCCAAAACCCCAAGCTGCTGAGCCCGGCCACCCCTACTTCCAACCCCAAAACGAAACAAACACCCTCTCTACAGAAACCTTATCAACAAACCTTAAAAAGAAACCTTACCAAGAAACCTTAAACAAACGAAACCTTGTCAACAAACCTTTAAAAGAAACCTTACCAAGAAACCTTAAAGAAACCTCAAGGAACCCCAAACTCCGCCTGTGGCTTTGGGCAGAGCTTCCTCTCCCTCGAGCTCGGCCTGTGGTTTGAGCCTCAGATTCGCTTTTTGAAGCTGGATTCTCTTGGGTCGTCAATAGGGCCTTCGGAAAGAAGCTAGTGCAGGGTTCCGTGAGGGTTCTATAGATGGTTCTGTAGAGCTGTACAAATAGGACCCTATAGAGTTTAACAGAAAGCCCTTCAACGTTTCAATGGGCTCTTTCATGGCTACTGTGGTCCCTGCCTCAAAGGCGAACACAAGTGCGGCCCAGGTCCAAAAACCTAAAGCTGCAATGAGTCTGCTGCCCGAGCCAAATCCTAACCCCCTGATAGAACCCTTTACAGACCCCTTATGGAATTCCTGAATATCAACAAGCAGGCACAGCCACCGCATCTGACTGTGTCAGACTGGCCCCGGACAAGCCCTCGACAAAAAACATGGAAGTCACGAACACCAAGGGTCTGAACCGCTCCAAACAATCCCAAACCCCATGCTATCCTACGTCCTAAACCCTATCTAGAGCCCTCAAGCTTTCTTCCCTAAACCCTAACCCTATCTAGAACCCTCCAACCCTCATCCCAATACGCCCAAACCGAAACGTCTCCAGGGGGCGGGGAAACTGCCGAACCGCTCTCGGCTGAGAGCGTGGAGATCTTCACCCCTTCGCTGATGCCCTGCTGCGATTGATAGCTTCTGCGGGTTCCGGTAACGGTCCCATTAAGCGGTCTACAAGGGTTTACGGTTTAGGGCTTGGGGTTGTGGGTGTAGGGCATGGGGTTGCTAATAGGGATTTAGACCGGGTTTGGGCTTCAGCGACTTAGGATTTGAGGTTTACTTCTCCATGGCGTTCTCGTATAAGGGCTTAAAGCTTCTTACGCTGGCACTAGGGTGTACCGTTTGGAGTTCAGGTTGGAGTTTCAACGCTTGAAGTGAAAGGACCGGGGTATGGGTGAATGCATACCCCTGATAAACCCTCGCCCCTGTTGGAATTGTGGTAGGTTGTTAACTTCGCTTGTGCTCCCTCTCTTGCCATGTGCTCGTACCAAGCCTCAGCTATGACCGCACTGTATATTCAAGTATGTTAGTTGTTACTTCTTTCAATTCCACAGAGTCCAAGCCCTAGAACCTTAAACTCCAAGCCTCAGCACCCTGCAACCCTGAAAGCCCCGAGCCCTAAGTCCCATAAGTCCGAAGTCCCAACAACAACACAAACCCCAAACTCCTAAAACCTAAACCCTAAAACCCTAAACCCGACCAACAGACAAAACACATAAACAAAAACAACAACAACACGCCGAATAAACAAGTCAGCGCCTGATCCATTAGAAGATCCTGCAGCTTCAGCTCCTGAAGAGACAAAAGCCCATGTCACCGCGGCGCCCTTACAAAGTATTTCGAACGAGGTTCTAAAATAATAACAATCAAGGTAGTAATAACAAAAAAAATAAGCGTTTAGGGTGTGGGAATTCTACCGGTAATACGGCCTTTGTGTCCCTTGTTGTTGGCTTCATTTGGATTCTCGCTATTTCGTTTCATTTTGTTGGCTTACCCGCTCAGGGCTGTTTTTTTGCGAGGAGGGGAAGGAGGTAGGGTTGGATCCCTGAAGGGGGTCCAAGCAAAGGAAGCCTGCCGCAAACAAACGCTTCCAGGGTTCTCGGGCTTGGGGCAGGGTCTTGGGTTGCAGGGGCTTGGATTTTAGGGCTTTAAGATCTAAGGTTCTGGGCCCGATCGTGGTGACTCACTCTCGATACTACTGTCACTGCTTGTATCCTCTCCGTGGCGATACCATTATCTTCAGATTCATGAGTTTATTGTGATCATCGATTCTTGTCCGTTTGAGGGGTCGCGAAGTTGAGGGATCTTCGGGCCTTAGGTCGAGTTTTAGTGGGATTTCTTCGGTTTGCTTTTCTTGTGGATCCCTGCATTTAGAGGTATTCTACGTGGTTCTTGGATCTTCAACAACCTAGAACCTTCGTTCGAAGTTCCTTTATCAGCCTAAACCGTGGGTCTCCAACAACTTCGATCCAAGTCGCTGCCAGGGTCAGGTCCAGGTTGTTCCTCGGTCACGTGTCGTTCTGGGTTGGCTGGTGGCTTACTTGAAGGGTCAGGGGGGTTTAGGGTTTGGGGTTTGCGCGGGACACCAAGTAGGCCATAACTCCCTCTTGGGCCGCAGCAACGTGTGCAGTCGAAGAAACAAACCCCAAACCACACCACCCCCCCAAAAAAATAAACAAGCTTCGCATTAGAGCACCCAGTTCTCCATTAAAGCTCCTACTAGTACCAAGCCCGAACTTGGCTCGTGTTAAGGAGCGAAGTTTCAAATTACCCGAACAGGTAATTTAATGCAAGGGCCTTTCAAGCCAGCGGAGGACTCGGTGGACTCCGAACCCCAGACTGCCTGAACCTGAACTCTAAATGACTCTAAATGCAAAGTGCTGCACCCTGAAGTCTATTCTGAAATGCCCCAAGCTCTTCATCCTGAACCCCACACAACTGCTACGGTAACCCTGAAAGGAACCCGAAAAAGTAGAGAGTGTGGGACGCCCTGATGGCCCGTGTTTTCGGCTTGATTAGATACATCAACAGTCAATCAACGAAACACAGCAAAATACAAAGCGCGAGAAAGGCAGGCCACCACAGCGCCCCTTTCTGAAAAAGTAACCCTACTGAACCCTCAAGAGCTGCAGGCAAACCGCAGCTTCTGGGACAGCTTCACAGCGCCGTCGACCGGATGCACAGGCCTAGGATTCAAGTTTCCAGGGTTTCCGGGCTCGGGGATTTTCAGGGTTTTCGGTTTCGGGCTTGAGGAGCTTGCGGATTCAAGATTTGGGGTTTCGGAGCGGCCTAGTAGGCTTTTAGGAGCATGGGGACCTAAGGCTTGGGGGTTAGATTGGGGCATGGATTGGAAGTCTTGTCTAACATGTTTTCTTTACACGGTAGTTAACCCTTACTTTGGGTTAGGTTAACCGTTAACTCTCGGGCTTAGTTAACCCTTATCTGGGTTAGGTTAACCGTTAACTCTCGGGCTTGGTTAACCCTTATCTGGGTTAGGTTAACCGTTAACTCTCGGGCTTGGTTAACCCTTATCTGGGTTAGGTTAACTGTTAAGTTTTCGTGCTTCGCTAATCCTTTTTTGGGCCCAACCCTGCCTATTCTCAACCCTAACCCCTGCATGCCTCAGCGATCCGCAGGCCACCATCCTTGTAATCGATTTTTTGCTGCTGCCGTGAGTTGAAGTTTCCCCCATGGGCCAGCAATGGGCCACTTTCGGGCCGCTGGCAGTAGATGTACAAGGGTAAAGCCTGATTTCGGCAAGTTTTTGTACTGTACAAGCTCTCGCATATTGGCCGGTAGCCTCGGAAGTCGGCGAGCCAGCTGAGCCGAAAGCCCTCGACGGTATACGGCGAAACAATACGGGTATGGTATGCGGCATGCGGTATTGGTACGACAGTACGACTACGACTAATTTATGGTATGCAGCGGTATGCATGCTGTATGCTTGGGCCTTAGCCTTAGCTTTAAGCTTCAGAAGATTGGGCTTCAACTAAGCTTTGACTCGCAAGTGGTGGCACATCCCCTGATAGATAGTGTACAATGTGCCCGTCGAGACTACGTGCAACAAAATATGACAGGAGCAACCTGCTGAATATCAGCAGCATCTCAACATGCCTCAGTGCCTATTCCCCTTCAGTGCGGAAGCTTTCTTGGAAAGAGCTGATTCAGCAGATATGCCCTTCTTCTCGAGGATGGCCTGGCACCTGCCGACCAACCCAAGTCGGGTTTCGCCCGGCTGCAAGTTCCGAGTCAAAGCTTGAGCCAAAGTGATGCTTCCGTTGATGTAGCGGACGGTCGCCATGGTGGCTGTCTCGGACTGCTTATCCTGAGCCACCGTGCCACTGACTGCATGAAAGTTCTTGATGTCGCCCAAAGTAGCTCCAATCAGATTGCTTGAAACCTCGCTCATCCACCGGTCTACGGTCAACATCTTCAAGTCAGTCAGGAAAGCGGCGCTCTCGCAGAGAATACGATCGGCTCGAGAACCTGAAAGAACCAGCTTTTGCACATTCGTATCAGAGGCTAAGTCCTGAACGGCCTGTTTGTCCAAAGGATCTGATTTGAAGATCGCCTCCGCATCTTTGGCCTGCATCAAGTCTTTGTGGAAGTCCCTGATACCGGTGATGAGGCTCCCTATGTCGGTGGCAATGTTTGAGATCATCTGACTACTCAAGCCCGTCATAATCTTCTGAAGGATCTGATAGAAAGCACCAATACCATCCATCTCGCCGGTGATGGCCGTAGCTGCAACCAACATGTCGTCGAAGTGCTTAGAGACCGGGGCGAGCTTGCCGAAGATGGGTTGACAACCAAGCAACCTAGATATTTTGGTGTTCCAGGCGACGGGTGAGTCCTTAGTAGCCGCCAGGGTCTGGATGAGCATATCCCGGTAGACCTTGGCCTCGCTAGATTCCTTCACTTTGTTGGCACAAGCCATCACGAACTTCGCGATTCGCAACAGAGCACCGACCGTACAAAGGAAGGCAGAATGCACCTCAAGATTTTGACCATCCACACAAAAGGCAACTTTGCTCACACCCATGTACTTGTAGTACCTGTTGAAGACGAAAAACCAATCGAGCTCTTGCTTGGCTTCCGGGGAGTCTTCGGCATTGATGTCCACGACTCCAAGAACTTCCTCTCGAAGTGTATCGTGGACCATCTCCTCGCTGATTTCGGGCTTGAGAAGCCTACCTGCAAAATTCGCAAAGGTGGAGCTGATATTAGAGAGCCATTTCTCCAGGCATGCCTGCATGCCTCGAGCCAAGTCGCCCAAAGCCGCATCCACGAAGGGAGCTGTCGATGATAGCTGCTGCCTGGAAGCAGTGTCGTGGAGCTTGGCAAAGAAGTCGGCGATGAGGGGCTGGGAGATGATGTCCTCGTTGATCTCGCCCGCTAGGACCTTGGTGATCACCTGAAAGGCATCTTTCAACCCTGTCACATACATTTTGACGGTCGCGATCTCCTGCTCCAGAGCTTCCGCCGAATGCTTGCCAAGCAGCTTGGCGACTGGAACCTTCGCCAGCGGATGGAAGCCACACATTTGAGAAAGCATCTCGTACAGTACTGGACCATCATCTCCCAAAGCACCTTTTGCCCAAGCTTGCATCCTGGGCAAAAAAGACTCGCCGAAGCACTTCTCATACTTAATGCGGATGACAGAAACGAAAGCTTTGTAGAGCTCGTCGACCTTGCCATTGATGAACTCGACGCCCTCTTGCGATCGTGCCTGGAGCTTCTCGCTGGCCTTCTCCTTGAAGCAAAGGAATTTCGTTATCATCTCCATGATCTTCACTTGCCCTGAGATGACAATATCCCAGTCTCCGTTATCCTTCAACTTCAGAAGGCCATCACCATCAAAGGTCTTGAGGCCTTGAGCGATTTGGAAAGCTGCTTCAATGTCCATTGCAAGCAAGGTGTCGGAGCGGCTTTGTTGGATGAGATGCGACACCTCAGAACAAATCTCCACACCGACAGGGCTCATGGCAATGGCCGCATAGAAGGGGCCCGTTTTGGTTTTTGTGAGGCTAGACTTGGCGGTCTCCAGCTGTTCGCAGGCGGCCGAATCAAGCTCACTCGGCTGAAGGATGGTATTCACGAGATTCGACACCTTGCTGATATCCTCCACGATGAGGCACTTGGCTTGCGAAAGCTCGGCCTGCAAAGACGAGGTCTGCCAGACTTTCAAGAAGGCCGCGATCTCTTTAATCTTGCCGGCGAGCATCTCTTTCTTCTGCCCTTCAGCCTTCTCCGGATCGTTGACCGAAGCAGGCACCGGCACCGCCGATGTCGTCATAAAGATCTGGGTCATGCAAGCTACAAGGCATGTGCACTGAAACTCCCGAACTTCTGCAGGGATCTCTTGGCCTGCAGATTCTGGATTAGAAGGGTCGGTTGGGGGCATGATTGCACAAATTCCATGAGGGAACTGCTCCTTGTACTTGATGTCCAGGAATTTGCACACCGAGTCATAATCACCGGCCTGCATGAGCTCCTCTGCTGCTCGGCGACAAATCACGCCGCTAATGTTCTGGGGCAATTTCACACCGACCTCCTCCAATGCACGAGCTCTC
Source organism: Symbiodinium sp. clade A Y106 (assembly GCA_003297005.1). Taxonomy (NCBI): domain Eukaryota; class Dinophyceae; order Suessiales; family Symbiodiniaceae; genus Symbiodinium; species Symbiodinium sp. clade A. The sequence continues at coordinate 119,362 of BGNK01000720.1, forward strand.
TGCGACAGGGTCGCCGGACTTGCCTCCAATATTAAATACTAGTATGACTCACTATCACTCACTATGACTATGACTATGACGCGACTATGACTCAGACTATGACTATGATCTGGCCAGGATAGGCCAGGCTGTTACTACTTGCAGAACAGGCAAAGTCTGACATAGTGGGAATAGGCGGCATAGGCGGTATGCGGATGCGATATGTAATGTATAATTTTAATTTTAATTTTACTGTACTGTAATTTCAGAATATAGCACAGGCTGCACAGGGTTTGAGTGGTTTAAGTTTAAGTCTTTCGGGTGATAGGGTTTAGTCTAGTGTAGGGTAGGCTTAGCGGGTCGGGTTAGGGTCCAGGTCGGTTTCGGTTTTTAGCGGTTTCGGCTTAGGCTGGGGCTTAGGGTTTAAGGCTAAGGTGAAACTAAAGTTTCGGTTTCACGACCACAACCAACCAGCCAACCAACCAACAGACTACATAACTGTTACATAACTAACAAGAATCAGCACAGACACGGAACAACACACACATACACACAGACACACACTTCGGAATCACAGGGATTGCCAGCTGCTACGCCGAGCCCAGGCACATCCCATAATATGCGAACCTCCAGCTGCCTCACCGGACCCAGGAGCATCCGACACACACACACACACAGACTTTTGACAGGCACTTCGGATTGCCAGGGTTGCCTCGCTGTCCTGAAGAGCTTCGAGGAAATCAGCTGCCCGCTCCATGTTCCGAAACTCGGTTTTTAAGCTATCCCAAACCGTAGCTGCACGTGAAGTCGGGCCGTTGGTCCGAACGGATTCCATGTACAAGCTGGTCAGCTCGTCGGAGAGCCTAGACTGGATTTTCTCCTTCATCGAAACTGCCCGGGCATAAGGAATCCTGGTCACAAGTGGCTCCCCCAAGCTCACAAGCAGCTGCTGAGCCTGCAAGACCAAAGCCTCGCTTCGTTCTAGTTCACGACTCTCACTGCACTTCTTCTTATTGGGTTTCGGCAAATTGAGTTGGGAGAAGCCCAATCCCGGGCCCGGGGCTGATTCACCTGGGCCTGGGCTGGCTCTGGGCCCGCCCTCGGAACGATTGCTCTCGTTCCCCGTAGAAGACTGCCTTGCTCGCTTGTTCGGTTTTGCTCTGACTACCTTATCTTCCTCGTCCTCAGAATCTTTCGCTGGCTGCGGCCTTGAGCTGCCACCGCCTGAAAATTGAGATTCAATCTTTCTACTAAGCCGCTAAGCCCCTAACTCAATCCTAAACCTAGGTCCTAGACTAACCCGACAGACCCCTTTAAATCTTCAGTTTAAACTAAACTAAACCCTTAAGCCTAAAGCCCCAAAAGCTTCTAGTTCAAAGGTCCTCCGATATTGCTGTCGCCCCACATGATGGATGCCAGGTCATCGTCACTCTCGGTCCCGCCCTTCATCTTCGCCTTGCCCAATACGATATCGTGACCCTCAGTCGCTGAAGCCGCAACGGAGATATTGACAGACTTCTCTAGGCTAGAGAAGGCCATGGATGCATCAGGACCGTCCTCGTTGTCGTCGTCAGCCACAGACACAGTCTGGCGGGCCTTTTTCGAGGAGTTCGTCGAGACCTCAATGCATCCGAATGTCCATTCTTTCAAAATGGCGCCTTTCACCTGCTTTCCCAGATGAGGTACTGTTTGCAGGCGCCTCGGAACAGGTTTCCCATGTTCCTTGAGGATATGCAAAGGCCACAAGTATCCGACAAGCTGCTTGGTCTCCAGGCCTGACTCGGACACAGCAGCGACATCTCGCTTGCTCGTGGAGCGGGCTCGCCGATGCCCTGATTTCCGCTGTCCTTCCCACTCCTCAAGACCAGGCATGTACTCGGCATGATTCTTATCATTATCGAGCATCTCGTACCTCTCTTCGGTTGACATATTGCAGTACGGCTCACACTTCATCATGTAGGTGAAGCAGGGTTTGCATTGTGCCGATCCGGGGACTCGCCGGCTCAGGGAACCGGACAAGAACGATCTCCTGCAGGTTCTGCAAGCATCCGGCCCCGACTTGGGCTTGGGTGCCATATCTGCTAGGGCTCAGACTAAGCAACAATATTGAGATGCACGGCTACATGCAATCAATGTAATATGAATATGAATGGCATCAACTTCAATCAGTGAATCAATCAATCAATCAATCAATCAAGCAATCGATCACTGCTGCACACATTGCCACGGCGACAGCCGTGAGGCCCGTGAAGATTCGCACACACAGCGAGGAAGAGCGAGAGAGTGAGAGAGCCAGGAGAGAGAGGGCCAAGAGAGAGAGAGAGAGCCTTAGACCTCACTCCACAACACCTCAACCCCCTTCGCAACGACCCTGGCACCCCGAAAGACCCCGAACCTGAACCCTGAACGAAAGGGGCCCGGACCTCCCCTGCAGGAAACCCAACCCACCCCACAAAAGCCCAGAGAAAGAGAGAGAGAAGACGAAAGAGTCGGAGAGAGAAAGAGAGAGAGTATGCAGTATGCTACTACAATGGTACAGGAGAGCCCTATCTAAGTTGAAAGCCGAAACCCTAGGCCGCCGAGGCCTAAATTGGCTGGAATGCAAGCAGACAAGGACAAAGGCTGCCTACACGAGCCAGGTTTTCCGAAACTTGAGAGTCATATTGATATCAACTGGATGCCATTCACAAAGTGAGAACGGCTGCCGCTGCCACGATTGCAAGGAGCAATCAATCGGCTGCAACGCTTCACTGCCCCGGCTCAACAAAATCTAGAAAGCTAGGATTCGGGCTTGGGTCATAAAACCCTGAACCATGAAACCTAAATCGCCTAAGCCTAAACCTAAATATCATGATTCCGAATTCAGAAGCTTGTAAGCTTGTAAGAGATCTGTATGTTCCGGTTGCAGCGAGAGAAAAGGCAGCAAAGGACAGGCAGCAATCATAATCACAGTGCTGTACGAACAAACCAAGTAATTGCTTGGTTACTAGAATACCGGCTATACAGGGCTGGCTATACTATACGGACATACAACCACACAGGAGATGCTCAGCGACCGGAGTCGTCAATGCTCAAGTCCAGGTCCGTGCTCGTGATCTCCGATTCGTCGGCGAGCAACGACTGCAGACGATCTTGCAAACCGGCCTGGGTTTAGGATCTCATCATCTGTGATCTCCTGGGACCCAGTGGCAGAGAAAAGGCTCAAATTCTCGGGCAGCCACAAGGACGGCATCTCCGGGGATGCCTTTCGAAGGCGCCAACCTGCTTGTCTCATCTTGCGAGCGAAGAAAACAGGAAATGACAAGGTGATCATATCACACTGCTGGTTCAAACCCCTGATCCGGGTCCATTCGCTAAAGTAATGAGATTTGAGTTCCTCGTTCCTCGCAACGACATCTTCGACTGTCAAACCATCAAGCTGTATGATGAACGGGTCCTGGTGCTTCTTCGATTCCTGCATGGGACGACAAGGACCAGGGGAGCTTAGGAACTGATGTAGACTCGGAGGTCGACGAAGCCGAACTTGCCCAAGAACGAGGGTTTCCTCGCTATCATGACGATGCAAGCGACCAACTGGCATGATCACCTTCTTGTATCAGATAGTTACACAGCCACAACCCGCTAGACTTCACCGTGAGCCTGCAAAATTCGGTCCACAAACCGGGTTCCGACGCCTCGGTTTTGCAGCCTATTATCCCGGGGGGTTAACCACTAAATGGGGGCCAGTTAATGGTTAACTCCGGGCACAAAATTAATGGTTAACTCCTCCAAATACAAGGGAAAACGCCCGGTTACCACTTAATTTCTGTGCCCGGAGTTAACCATTAACTGGGGGGCCGTAAGGGTTAACCAACCCCGAAGATTCGGGTGATTCGGAGGCTCATTTTTCTCGAACGTCGAAACTACTAACCGCTACCCGGCCTATGCTCTCCAATATCGTTGTCTTTTTACCTAAACGACTCGACCATTAATTGAAATCCTGTAATATCGGAGCCAAGTAACCAATAAAGACGACGGTATTGGAGAGTGCTTACAACCCTTCCACCCGATGTTGCGATGATGCTGACACTCCGATTCCCAATGCCTTTCGCTTGCAGAAGGTAACTATATTGGAGGACTCTAGAACTTCAAAGTCTGATTGTTGGAGGATCATGGGACTTAGTAACTAGGCTTATGGGTGAGGTCCATTATAAGAATTATAAGTTATGAATTTATAAATCTAATCAGTTATAGAAGTTATAGATTATAAGTTATAAGTGGCCCCACTTAGCTTCCTAAGCCCCATGATCTTTCAAGTAGCCTGTGCTCTCCACACAAGACAAGACGATTCAGAGCGAAGACAACGAGTAACCAATCAGAAGAACGATCTTGCAAAGCACAAGTTCAATATGAAGTTGACGTGCACGGGCACTCAATGGTAGGGGAGCCTATGCGACCATTCCAATCATTAATATAAAATATATTATATAAGTTTATATAAATTATAAAATATTATACATATAATCATATAAGTATTATTATTATTACTATTTTATATTAATGATTGGAATGGTCGCATAGTGACATGAGTCGTATAGTTGGTTGTCCTCGAGGAATTAGTGTGCTCCAGAATCTGATGGTCTAGGAGACCATATCATGTCCCAAAAAAAATCGCCGACACAGTCCTCAGACCCACGCCTCTAGCCTAAACAAACTCCCTAAGCGCTAAGCCCCTGGGTCCCTAACCATTGTATAAATTATGTAACTATATCATACATATATCTGAATATATTATTTTATAGTTACGGATACCAATACTCTCCAATGTCGCTCCCTGTGGGGATAAAAGGTAAGTGGGATAAGTATAGTATAAGTATAGTATACAGTGTACAAAGTCATTGTCACATACAGTATATAGAGGATTGACATTGGAGAGTGTGTGGACCCTACTACCCCCTAACACTCTGCAGCCCTAAGACGAAACCCTAGCCTAAACCCTACTCTCTGCAATCGGCGAGACCATGCCAAACCTCGATGGCAGTGCTCGTTCTGAAAAGTTTTCGCACGACAACAAATTCAATCTCATTCTTGAATTCGAGCTCGGACCTTCATGCCGATGGATCTTCTCAACTCCTGACTAAGACGGCAATGGCTGTCAGCCGACTCCTGTTGAGCGACACTCAGCCACTGCAAAAGTAAATCTGGATGAGATGTGCTACTGATCCAGCAGTCGCATTGTTTGTGCTTCTTGCACACAGCTCTGAGGGACTCTTGTCCTGATCCTCTTTTCACGAGCAGCTGGACAGTGCCTAAGTATTCCTCCGTGCCTCGAAAACATCGGCGGACCGTGCAGTAGGTGGTACCGGAACCACCATAACGAACCTCAATCCGGCCGCCATCTTCTTGGACTGACAGCAGCTGCCAGTTCTGCACCGCAGCAGCAACAGCAGCAACAGCAGCAGCAGAACTGACCGAAGGTACGGCCTTGTTGTCGGCGGCTTCCGTCAACGAAGAAGATGGAGCTGACGAAGTAGACACATCACCATCTGCTTGAATGTCACCCTCAACAGCCTCATCGTGGCAGTCCTCCAGGATATCGCTGTCGGAATCTTCAGCTGCACGAGCTGACATCCACGTTTGCTCGGGGGCTTCTGCTGTTCGACACACCTCAACAGCCTTCTTGAGCTCCGCGATTTGGTCCGGCCCAAGCATGGCATGCAGCTGTGGGTCATCCAGGATATCCTCACACGAAGGTCTCGATATCCGAACTACTATTTTTATGTTCAGATTCATAGTACGAATTACAAATTCAATAATTAGGTAAGTTATAGTTATAGTATTCGTATACCGTATACCGTATAAACTATAAACTATAATTATTATAAATATAATTATATTATTATTAAATTATTATATTATCGACACATCTAGAGTCTAGAAACAGAATACGAAAGCCCAAGAATCCGCATCGTGGGCAGCAGTTTCCTGGACATGGCCTTCACCAGCCCCAGCAGTCGGAGCAGGATTTTGTCTTGTCTTCCTCTTCTTCGCAGGTGGGGCAGTCGGAGGTTCTGAACCACCATCCAACAAAGACAACAAATCCATCGCATCGGCGGCATCAGGCTGGTCTGCATCTGAAGGCTCCATGAGCGGGCCATCTGCGGGTTGCCCAACAGGTGGCCCTTCTGACTCATCCTGGTGGGAGGTGCCTGAAGCAGTCACCACGATCTGCTCGAAGCTAAGGTCCATTCCTGTTACCCGAACCCGCTTTGGAGTCACATCCTCGAAAAGCAATTTGTTGATCACCACCGTGGTTGGAGACATGTTGTGCTCGTCGAAGACGCTGAGCAGATGAGATGCGAACGGATCCGACAAGAACATCATCAGACGACCTACGGGAGCTTCCCCAGCAGGGATCGGCAAGTAATCTTTCTTGCACCGCACATACTTCTCGAAAGTCAAATCAAGCAGCATGCCATCAAACCTGCTCTGCCCAACACCACACTGCCCGGCATCTGGCACATGAGCAAGAACAAACACTTGATCTGGTTTCAATGCCCCAGCTCTTGCAGAGACAGCCGTAAGCCAAGTATACTGCCTATACACATGTCTTTGAGGCATAGCAGGAGAGAACACTTCGAAAGCAAGCAGGACATCTGCTTGGACGGCTGCCATTGGAGAGCCATACCGCTTGACGATGTCCAGGAAAGTCGACAGCAAGTGGGTGTGCAGCCGGATACCTGTGGGGACGTGGTTGCTCAAGGGACCAGTGGCTTGGAGCCTTAGGACGGGCCGCTACAGGACAAGAGTTCATAGATGCATAAGTAAGTCATAAGAGTCATTCGTGCATAAGACAAGTAAGATAAGATAAGATAGGTAAGATAAGTAATCAATAATCAGTAAACAATCAGTGTTCGCAACCATTTGACCAGGAAGCGCCCTCCATGATTCTAGCCGTATTTAGAAGATGATTGAATAAAATATGATTGAGCATGGGTTGCTGTCGCTGTTGGCATAGTCGGCAAAGTCTACTATTAGAAATTATAGTGATAATTATGGTCTTCGTACCCCCCAAAATTCACAACTTCCCCGAATCAAACAGGGAACGCTGCTCTTCTCCAGAATTGCGACACTGACATCCACAGAAACCCTCGTACACAACCTTGCTGGGAAATCGGTCGTCCTCAGGCGGCCTGGCCATTCTCTCCATCTCCCGATCAAAATGGAGTTCGGCCTGCTTGGCCGTGATGCCCTTCGCCCGCTGTGCTCGTGCAATGCTATCTAAAGCTTCTTCGGAGATCGGGTAACTATGCTTGCCGAATTTGCTTCCACGAGGCTCACTCCCCGAGTATGGCGAGAGCAATCCTTTCAGATCTGTTGTTTGCAGAAGCCGTTGTAGCGGCATCGCATTAAGAAGTTTCGGCACGAAGGGTTCCCCGTGCAGGGCCAATTGCTCGATTTGGGAATTTTCCATGGCAAGTTGATCTTCGGTTCGCGGTGTTAACCTTTGCATCTTCGCAGCTTGCTTCGATGTGTCAGACATCGCCTCGTAGATTTTCTTCTGGTTCGCCGGTAGCTCCGCCCAAGCACAATGAAATCGATCCCAGGCGGCCTTCGTGATCGGATTGAAGGCCCCCATGAACTTCTGTTGTTGCAACCAATCCCCGCGAAATAATTCCAATGGCGACTTCCCTTTGGGTCTTCGGTTGGTCTTATCCTTCACTATCAAATCCCCTGCTGAATCACCCAAATCCCCGGCTTTACCCTTGGAGGAGATAGGCCATGTATGCTGGCGGGCTTGTCTAGCAATCAGATGAGAATCCCGGTTGATGAATTTCGCTGCAATCGTCGAGAATCCACTCTCAGCATTCTGCCGATTGGCAGCATGCTTGACCTCCACGTCTGCCACACTTAGTTGGAGAGAAGCTGCATACCAGTACATGATTCTTTTCCAATGTCTGCTTTGCAGATCATCTGCTGTGACTCCTCGGACCTTCAAGGATCGTGCCACGCCTGCCGGGACACAACACTGTTGCTTTCGTTTCCACGATTCGAGAAAAGATTTCAACACCTGAGGGCAAGCATGCGGATCACCAACGATGGCCACGAGAAACGAATCTCCATGTAGATAGTCAAAATGACGACGGAATTGCCAGGCTGATGCATGGAGCAACACACGACGTACTTCCCGCACCAACTGAGGTTCGCACCTGCAAAAGCGAGCAAAGCTATCATACCCCCAAGCCCCCACAACAATTGCATCCGTCCAGCACCAGTTTCTGAAGACAACAACAGGCTGTAGTGTTGCAATGTGCTTGTCAACACACTGCTGCATGGGTCAAGCAAACAATACAAGGGGGGCCGGTCGCCAGGGCTCAGGCTGAGGTCCAGGCATTTTAACCAATACCACGTGAGCACACGGTTTGCTTCGATTGCAACAGTCAAAAGGCTCAATGACCATTTCTCGTGCTTGCTCTGCAAGAAAGCCATAGATGTTTGAAGCCGGCGACCGTTGACCATATGGAAGGATAGGGTTTCTACTAGCCGCGGATCAACAGTATCAAGATCATCTGAGTATTCTTTGAAGATCATTTCACCAAATGCCTCTTGAAATACATGCTCCAACCAGTTGTGAACCACGGTCCCAGACAAACAAAAGTCAAGCGGGGAGAAAAGTTTTGTCCATTTACTGGGTGATGGCACTGATGGAAGTCCTGAGAGAAAGATGTCGATCAGTGCCGTAGAACATTTCCTCACAGCAGTGGCCCTGTCAGCACAATGCCGCTGGGCGAGAGGAAGACATTCGCTGCTACAGATGTGGCCGACCTCGCCAAACCTATCCCCATTCCACATGTCCAAGAAAGCCGTGGCCTTGCGATCAAAAGCAGATTCCTCGGCATCGTCTTCACCAGACGCCGCCTGATGATCTTCGACTTGCGAGCACTGCCTTTCAAGTCTCTTCCACATTCGAAGGTATGCGATGAGTTCGCAGATTGCAGAATGTGGCCGCACGTGATGGGAGGGATCTGATGCCATAACTTCTGGACGAAATTGTAATGTGCGATCAACCCAAACGTGCACTGCCTGCCTCATGCGCATCCAATAGCCCAAGTTGCGAATAAAAACAGTCATCCCATATATTCTATTCAACAATGAGGGGCTAACGACTGCCAAAAGCGAGGTATTATTCAATTGGACCGCATGATTCATACACCTACAATGAGCGAACAGGAGCTCACGACCACCTCGACCGACAATCGTGATCTTGGCCTTCTGGACGAGGTGGGCCAACAACCTCATGTTGCTGGCTGCCCCATCTGTCTCCGCCAGATCGAAGTTCTCCTGGGCAGATTGCCTTAAGAGGTCCATAAGCCCGTTGATGCATTTGTACGCCGGGTGATGGAATAAAGCATAGTATTGGTGCTCTGCACCTGTCGCCAGAAGGCTTACAGGCGGTACGATCAACCGAACAACTATTGTGGATCCATCTTCCCAGACAAGAACCAAGCGCACACGGAGCACTAAGACCTGCCAGCTGCTTCTCACTCGCTGCTGCGACTTATCAGCATTCAATGAGCATAACAACTGAGTCTCATCCCACTTGAAGTGCTTCAGACACAACACTGGCGGTTTTGCAAGGCACCAAGATATGAGCTTTGCCACGAACAAGGCCTGTTGGTTCATGAACGCAGCACTCGTCATGATCTGCATGTGTCTGACGGTAGACCTGCCCACATCTAGATGTTGAGCCAATGCAGAGTTTCTGCATATCCGGCCGTAGGAGGCCTCCAAAAATGAAGACCACGGTAATTTCCGTTTGTAGCGATTGCCCCTTTGACTCGGCCTGATCACATGTAGTGCAAGAGCTAGGGCCTTGCTGGAACGATCAATCCGAAGCTGAAGCACACGAGATTCATGAACAAAGTGACTATCCCGCAACAGTTCAGCCACTGATTCCGAAAAAGTCTCCACTCGTCGGGCAAGCTTGGTGGAGCCTTACCATGTCATATACATGCAACCTAAGACTTAAGGACATGACCCCACAATATTACAAGTACAAGGACTTTGTCTCGCAGAAAACCCTGGTACAAATACAGCAAAGGGACGCATGTGGCAAGCGAGCAGTGCACGTTCAGCAAACCCACCGTGCCTGCCCTTGCCCACTCGACCCTTTAATGAAGGAAACGTTGCACGACGTCGAAAAGCAGGTTGTATGCGAGCTCTCGGACAAGCTTGCACTAACTCATTGGACGCCTGTTGCAGAGCCGTGTCATCAGTCGCAGCAGCCTGTTGTAGAGCCGTGTCATCAGTCGCAGCAGCTGTCTCATTATCAGCATCCAGCAGAGAGAGGAGATCCATCATGCACCATGCATCGATTGAGAGCTTTCACTGAATTCTGAGAAAGGCTAGATTTAGAGATGAATAAGTTTGAAATCTATGTTATTTGTGGAACCAATTCCGACCCACCAAAGGATTGAAGCCCTTTCCCATGTCTCGAGCAGCATCTGCAGCTTCAAAGACATCCTGGCATGCCTGTTTGGAGGGCTTCGAGTGGACAGGAGACGATATTGGTTGATTACACCGAACGAAACTTGTGAGTTAGGAAGACACAGCTAAGGGCTAAGTAGGCCGGAAGTTAAGGGTTAACCGGAGACGAATTAAGGGTTAACTAGGCCGGAAATTAAGGGTTAACCGGGGACGAATTAACGGTTAACTAGGCCGGAAGTTAAGGGTTAACCGGGGACGAATTAACGGTTAACTAGGCCGGAAGTTAAGAGTTAAGTGAGAACAGATTAACCTGACAGGAATCTCCTAAAGACACCCCCTCAGAACGTGTTAGAGGAGACATACAAGGCATGGAGGTTCAGTGTTGAGGGCTTGAAGGGCTTGGGGTCGATGCAGAGTACCGTTGATAACCATGAAGGGCTGTGAGCGGATCTAAAGCGCCATGCAGGGCTAGACAAGGATTGCACAGATGGCATGAAGCATTCTGTCCATCAGCACATTCGTGCTTGGTAGGGGCAGGGGGAAGGGATCCATGGAGTAGCCCCTGTACAAACTCTCAGGTTCAGGAGCAATTATCACGAAACGGTTTTGGGGTCGTGGGGTATACTACGGCAAAATTATATGAAAACCAGAGGATACTTTAGTATGCTAGGGACTATGCGAAGATAGTATCAGTAAACCTTGCGACCTCTATGTTAATGAGTCCCTTGTCTCACTCCGTGCTGCACACCTCTGCAGAGGACCCGGAAAAGTCCTACTCCTACCGAGCTGAGACGTGCATGGCTGCATCGGAAATGTGCCCCTGGGCACACTCATACATCAACATCATAGACATTAAGACAGTGATGTAGTGGGGCCTTTGAGGAATAAGCTTGTGCAGTGATGCTTGACGTTTTGTTTTTCTCACCGGTTCTAGCTTCTTCCGCCAGAGTTTCCGAATTGGCGAATATTGTCGCAAGCAGCAACGTCCCAGAACCCTTTAGGCCCATGGGGGTCAACACGGCAAGACCACAGCGACTGCCGCCAAGGTGCACCCGAATGACATACCTGGGGCAAGGCTAACCCGACACCCTACAAACCCTGAACCTATGGTTGAGGGCACGCTTCGGATTCCTCACCGACATTGCCCTATCGTAAGGAGCCAGCACTTACTCGTGTATTGGTGCAAGCATGAGCTGACAGTTTTGAGATTTGAGAAGACCTCATTCTGCTCCGGAGTCGTCTCTCACGATTCGGAAATCCGGCTTTAGGGTTTCGGGAACGGCTGTTGTGGGGTTTGAGAGAACCTGAGAATCTCGAGGAGTCGCATGGCTGGTTTTGAGAGCTGCCTTGCCTTTGCATGAACCCTGAAACCCCCACCCAACCCTACAAAGAAACGCCAAACGATGTTGAAAGCAAAACCCTACCTAGAGCCTGAGGAACCTAAGTGGGAGGGACGAGCTGGCCCCAGCTCAACCAAACAGGCACGAAAAAGCTCAGAACCCACATTGAAGCCCAGACATCCGTAAACCCGAAACACCACCTAAACAACAAACCCGCCCTAAACATGTCGGCTTCTGTACAAGATGTCACTAAAGCTCCAGAAGACCCACATGCCTAAAAGAGTGCAAGACCCAAGCAAAGCCGTAAACCCCTAAACCCTGGAAGCTATCTTAAACTCAGGATATCTCGAGGTACCACGCTGAGACTTCGTCATCCTGCGCACCGCTAACGTCGTAGTCCGGCTCGCCCTGGAGCCTTCAAACAATCTCAGGTTGAAGCCATGGGCCCCTAGTATGGGCCCTTAGCCCTTTTAAGGGACCTTAAAGGGTACAAGGAGCTGACTGTTTAGAATTTGGGCTGCAGGGTCTTAGGGCTTGGGGTTTAGTTTAGTGCCTAGGCGAGAGCCGAGAGATTCGAGGAGGGAAGCCAAGAAAAGAGAAAGCAACAAACAAACCACACCCTAAACCCCACTCCTGAAACCCTAAAACTCCGAAACCCTACTCCATAAAACCTTAAACCCTTGAGACACAAGCCAGCAAACAGACCGATGTACCGAGAGGCTGTCCTAAACAGAGAGACGTAAACAAAAACACAGTGAGCTCCGAAACCTGAACGGGTGAGGGTTTAGGGCTTCCCATGTTGCAGGTATCTACTATACCCCTGTTCAACGGGGTACAGGGAGGGTTCTGATCAAGCAAATCCCTGCACCAACTAAGAATGGTCATGCCCCATCACCCATAGCAGCCATAGCATTTAACCAATGAGCGAAGAAAACAACGAACACACAAATTCACAAACACAAAGCAAAACAAAGAAACGAATAAACAAAAGAGCAAGCAAACAATTAAACAAGCTTGGGAGAATTATCCACACTCACGAGGAAGACACCAGCCAGGCAATGCATAAACGACGGTCGAACCGACAGATGCTCGAGACAACAAAGGAATCCAAAACCAAGATGATAGTCAACCAGTGAAAAACAAGCAACAAACATGCATGACTACGAAAAGCAACGGGCATACCCTAACTGCGCGGAGGGTTGCGGGACAACTTCGTTTAATGAATCAGGGCCTACGATTTAGGTGTCTAGGCTTCGAACCTTCGCAGCCTCGCTGGTGGATAAAAACCTTGCTGCCGAAGCGACTCCAAAAGCAATGCTTCATCATACATCGTCGCTTTGCCTCGGGGCATGACGAAGCAAGGCGGCATGGCTTAGGAAGGCTTAGGGTGCACCATCCTCTCTGGACCTGCAGTGAAGTCCCAGAGACCTCCAGCACGCTCGCAAGCTACGGTGTACCAACCCGAAGCCGCAAAGAAGAACCCAGTACGCAACAGGGTGCAAGCCCCTGCTTTCCTCCACAACTCTCACAGACTGTCCCTGGCCTCCCAAGTAATCCTAAACTCCAAGGCCCTAAAGAGTCCTACACGCAACCCATAAGCAGCCTTTCCCTTCGAAGCACAACAAGAACCGTATAGGAACCATATCCCATACAAGCCCCAAAGCCTGGGGCTGAAGGGAACCTGACCTGGAAATTTCCTGCAGCCCAGATGCTGGGCATCAACGAGACGCGGACCCGGTCCTGCAAGCCGAGAGTGAGGTTTAGGGCTACAAGCAGGGTTTAGGGGCGTTTAGGGTTTAGGGTTCAGGGGTTTAGGGTTTTGGAGGGCTTGAGGAGAAGAAGAGTTTAGGATGTATCAGCTGTTGGAGAGCATGTCTGTCAGGTCCCCCAAAAGCCCGCCTGCGGAAGCCCAAATCTGCTGAGTGCTTACAGTTCCAGCTTCGTGAAACGCTGAGCCCGAAAGCTTAAACCCTGAAGCCAGCCTAACTTCAGAAAATCTAAAGTGTTGGAGCTCCATGTTCAAGACGCCCCCAGTTCCTCCGGGACGTCTGCAATCTCAGCCAAAGCTTGCCTGCGAGAGAGTTAGGTACTGTGTAGTTATACTAATTAAGCGGAGTTATAAGTAGGGCAACCGCAGTTATAAATATATCCCATATTGGGGACTTATAGAAATGCTATGGTGTTGAAGCTTTTACAGACCTTGAACCCGTCAGAACAAAAAGACAAGGACTCAGGATAAGTCTTCACATAATGCGTCTGCTTACATCGAGTCCCCTCCAAGTTACACGGGTGATGAGACCATCCAGAGGGTCCGAAAGGCCATAAACCCATATCCCTGAGCTTTCACTAGACTTTAAGCCCGAAATCCTAAGCCATAAACCCATATCCCTGAAGTTTCACTGGACTTTAAGCCCGAAATCCTAAGCCTTTCCTCTCAATTTGAGACGGACTCCGGGCTTCCAGATATCTTCTGCCCAGGGTGAAAGGCTCCACTGAAGTCAATGTGAGGGCTTATAATTATTACGGCCACCAAACATAAAAAATAGGTCTTGGCAGCTTCATGTATCGTATAATCGTGAGACCATCTTCATTGCAAGCGAACCCGCGGGTGCGTGGAGAAGGGCTGTCTGCGTCATCTATGTTCTGCCCAAAACAAGCTTTGAGTTCGACTTGGCCCAAAACTCTTATCCCGAATCGCCGAAACCCTTAAACGCCCAAACTACATCCGTGAACCCTAAGCCCTAAGCGGCTAAGCCCAGAAAGCGATACCTACAAACTCCAGTATCAAGGAGCCTCTCCTGGTCCTGAACTCGAAACTCTTAAGTCCTTGTTTTAAGCTCAAAGAACAAACAGAAGGCTACAACAGCAGCTTTGGCTGTGAAAGGAAGTCCGAAGCTTGTACATGCGGTTCAAGCTTTCGGGTTGAAATTAGAGTGGGGCCTCGTGCCGAGCTCCGCATGGGGGTCCTCACCGCATGGCCGAGGGCGGTGTGTGCGATTCGTCTTTACTATTAATCTTTCCCACCGGAGCGAAAATCAACTGTTGTGTAGCGCTGCGGGTCACTTCAAGGATCAGGGAAATTTTACAATCCTGCGTTTATCTGCATGCTGCCCGCACGTGCCTTGATACTTCGAGTCCTCTCATCTATCCAAACCTAAAACCTAAACCCCGAACCTTAATCATGCCCTAATCTAGGGGGCTTTAGGTGTTTAGCATGGGATCCGTGGGCATTCTACTCTACTCATAGGGAGCCCTGAGGAAAACCATTGCAATTCTACACCTTCGATTTCGGACTGCTCTCTTGGGGTTGTAGAGTTTTGTCGAGTTTCTCGTTGTGGCGGTCGCGCAAGCCGTTTGGGGGTCCAAAGCTTTTACAGTATTAGCGGTTTAGGGTTTGGGGACTATAGTGAGGGTTGAGGGTTCCTTGATCCTTTGAACATATGAAGCCAAGTCAAGCCCAGTCCAGGTCATGCCCCTTACATCGAAACTCGAAACCACTTCGTAAAGCCCTCAACCCGGACTTCGCCCAACACCCAAAAGATCAAGGCCCCATGCCCTAAACGCCACTCCCGGCTGGACCGGCTCAGAAATCAAGGACGAGGATCCCTCAAACTTTACCCTTGCAACCTCACCCCCAAGCCTGAAGCCCGTAACAGAGAGAGTCCTGAGAGAACTGCCGCGGGCTCGCAACTGACAGACGAAGCTCTCCTCGACACACAGACTAAAGTATCAATATCAACTTATGAAGGTTTAGGGTTGAGGGTTTGAGGGCTTGGGGACTGCGTGCGAAGGGGTTCTTGGCCATGCTAATTGTTTTTGAATTTCTGCAACGGCGGCTAGTCCTTCTACTCAATTACTCATCACCTACTTGTTGCTCTGGGAGCCCAGTTGCGATGGACAGTGCATACTTTGCTCAGCAGCAGTATCTCGCGAAGCCTCGACGTTTCCAGGAACATGCGCTCTACATCTAGCGTGCGAAGACCCAGTCTCGAAGTCTAGGAAAAGGCAGGCACAGGCTAAGTTAGAAGGTGCTACTAGAAATTACGATGTGTCCATTCGTATTTTGTTGAGCCGGCTATTACACCCCAGCCCCCCGAAGCAACAAAAGACCCCCGGAGTGCCGTAAGGGCCTGTGACTCGCTGGTCGAAGGCGCCGCCTTCCTCGCGAAGCGGGTCGAAGGCTCAGGATTTAAGGTTCCCTGTCACGTGTTAAGGGCTTATCTTTTACGTGTCAAGGGTTTGCTGTCCAGGGGTTGAAGGTTCAGGTGCTGGGCTGCAGCGTGCGATGCCGGGTCGTACATGCCACGTGCATGCCAATCCAAGCTTGGCCAAAGTTCCACAAGCAAAGATTGCGCTCGACCCCCCCCTGATAGCGCCGTACCGAACTTAATGACACAGCAAGCACTTGTGGAGCATCCATACGCAAGTGTTTGCCCGGATTGGACATTGTGTGGACGGAGAGGTCGCACTTGCGAAGGAACTTTTCTGCATGTTTGCTAAAGCCCATGGAAAAGGAGAGCTCGCAAACCTATATACCTACTCCAGGACGACCAGCTTGCAGCTCCTTCACCTCTGAGCTCCACACCTAAATGCACGCGTCTATAAGGTTGGCAACTACCGGACCGTGATGTCTGAACCCAACTGCAGTTGCTGCAAGAACACCTCCACAATGTTTATCACAAAGCATGTAACATGCAAAGCTGTAAGGGGGCACAAAGTTGCAAGATCATTGTCCAATGTGCCTTGGGTGTCGAAAATTTGAGGTGCGTTTTCGAAGTTTCGGCTTTAACCATGCGCCGCTTGTAAGGAGCGCAAGGAAACTGAAGAGGCTATGTTGCCCGAAGAAGGCCATAACTCTATTTACGCTTCGGGGTTGGGTGTAGGGTCCGCGGTTTAGGGTGTATAGATGGTCTCATGTACGTGATCTTATTTCAGGATCTTTCGCATTGGTTCATTTAACGCGAGGATGTATTCGGGCCTTTACCCTGAAACCCGAAAACCTGAAGCATGCAGGCCTGCTCCCATCCTGTCACCGCTGCTTTGCACATCATGCGCTTCACCTCGCTGGCATCCCAGACCTTCTGCCGCGCCGTTTTTGAAGGATTCAGGGATAGTCGAAAGCAGGTTTTGAAGAGACGGAACTACACTGTTTCAGGCTGTCTTGCCTTGGGGTTTAGTGATTGAGTTGGAAGGTTTTGTGGTGCCAGATGGCAGAGACTGGAGTTTCGCGTTTGGGGGTTGGGTTCAGGTCTGGAACTCGCAATTCGGGTTTGATACGTAAGCATACAGACTCGCGAATGCACTCAGCAGGTCGGTTATCATGCTTCTGATGTTCCTGTATGCCGCCACCAGTCAGGGGCTCCCTAAACACCAACTTGGGGGCCTGAACCATTGGAGACCATTATAATATAGTATAATTGTTGGACTGTAACGGGGGGAGGGGATGGACTGTAGAGGGATATATTAGTGGAACTGACAGGGATCTTGAGGAATCTGCTACTGTAGAGCAATGACGAGCAAGCCAGAAGAGGAGCTGGTGACCAACCACGACTAAAAGGAGTCCGATTGCAGGGATCACTCAGCGTGCGATAGGCTGTCTGGAGCACAAGCGATATATTAGTCAGTCCGACCCTTGTTCAAACGCAAGCCCCGATTCTCTCGCTGCAGCTGCAGGTGGCATTAAATTCAACTGTCCGTAGAAAGGGTTTAGGGCTCGCAGCATCCACGGCTTGCGCCGCTCCCACCCCCAACGTCTAAACACCAAGCATCCTCATCCAAACCCGAACAGCCCCTGTTGTAGGGACCTTACAACGGGGTGCGGGGTATGTCGCGGGATATTATACAAGGACTGTAATAGTAAGAGCATGACACTTACTTTGAAGCTCTGCATTCGTCTTAGACCTGCGAGAGTGCACCTTCATCTGGTGCTCATGTACTGTCTTGACCGAACCTTCAGACAAGAGGATCCTCCCGCCCAGCCAAAACCTCGAACCCAGCCTTCTAAACCCCTCCAGAGCCCTGAGAAGATCTGATACAGCCCTTGTATGAAACACATGAAACTATTTAGGGTACTATCTTCGGGTCCCCTATTTTCGGAAACCCCCATTGAAACACTCCCCAAGACTTTCGTATGCTTCTGGCTTACCTTTGGTTAGTAGGGAATGGAGGAATGGGGCACAATTATAACTACTATTACTACCATTCTTCCATTCCCTGCTAACCAAAGGTAGGTCTGGGGCCCCAAGCAGAGAGTTCCGCTGCGGCGAGATTGGCCCGGAGACGCTCGGACATGCCTTGCACAGTGCTGTGGTAAAGGGTTCAAGAATTAGGGTTTAAGGTTTAGGGTTTAGGGGAACGTCCATGAGGCTTTAGAGGTGTCACGTAAGACTCTATGCGACCCAACGAGGACAAGGCTTTCCCCGACCCTGCACAAAATTTCAGGGACCGCACATGCAAAGCAGATCGCAAGGTCTAACCCTAGACTCATGAATCTGGTCTTGACATCACGAGTCCTGGCATTAAGGCCCTTCAATACACTGAACCGCTTAACCACAAAAACCTGAACCCTTAAACAACCACGAAACCATCGGCTTCTCAAAGAGGACAGTAACAAAACCAAAACAAAAAACAACTTCTTCAGGGTCGGATCGCTCGCCGGAGTCGTGGCCGTCAGCGACTGCGCCAAGTCTCTGGCAGCATCCTCGGTGACTGGGACTCTTAGGGTATCTTCAATAGGGCTTGGGATTTGTCGGCAAAGACGTACGGCTTTCCCCCAGCTTCATGCAGACGGCTACATCGACGTTAGACAGTGGCATAGATTAACAATTCGGTGTTGAGATTCTGGCGCTGCTGCCAACGCTCTCGCATGCCGTTGGCCGCCCGACAGACACCCTCAACATGCAACGCCCCGAACCCCCCAACCAAACCAGACCCTAAAACCCTAAACCCACCCTGTGTTCCCAAAGCCTTCAAAAGCCGACACGACAAATCGGAATTCCTACACCCCACTCCAAAGCCCTCTGCGCAGACTCCAAAAGGCCTTGATTGGGGAATCCCTGTCAAGGAGCCCACTTCCAAGTCATTGAACATCTTGGAGGCAGGGATATGGAAGTTGATATCTGCGTACAAACCTGACAAACCATCGTAAAAGCCCCTGACAACTCCCAACACAAGCCTTCTGGAGAACTGAACCCCAGAAACGTCGTACAACACCCTATGCAAAAATCTCACATCATTGCTGCGGAGGTTCGTCTGCCTCTGGGATAGTTGCTTTCGCCGGCGCCATCAAGGTGAACCTTTAGAGTTTTGAGTTTTCAGCACACAGACCCAAGTACCTACCAAGAAGCTACACAGGATACTGCCTAAACCCCAAACCCAAAACCCTAAAGTTTCCGAAGCCTGGTTAAATATGAACCCGGAACCCCTAACAGCCCGATATACCCTAAACCCTGTACCCTAAACACCCACTATCCCCTTCAAAGCCCCCTATGAAATCCTGAGAGCAATTTCCCGCTTTGCCGAGGAGCCAAGAGTCGAGGTCCTCCTTGGGGCCTGTTTCCAAAGCTTGCGAAGGTTTTCTGGGTGAGCCTTCACAGAAACAGAGTATCATATGATCTAGTAGCCTGTTTCCAAAGCTTGCGAAAAGGCTTTTTCGGTTTAGGACCTTCAGAGAAACCGAGTATCATACGATGTGGTAGGGTGCGAAGGATGTTTTTTTGGGGGGTTTAAGCCTTCAGAGAAACAGAGTATCAAATGATGTAGTAGGGTTGAGGGGCATCAAACAGAACGGAGTAGAACATAACGTGTTCGGGATTAGGAGCAATACTGTGATATTGTATAGTGTGACATATTATTGGGATTTCAAAGCCTTGTTGATACAACAGCATGAAAATACATTGGGGACTAGGGTATTGTAGGGTTTAACGGGCTGTAATGCGGTAAAGCATCTGGGCATTGTGTAGTGTTTCTTGGCTTTTGGTGTTCTTCATGGGGCGCTCGGAGGTTACGGCCTAAACGAGTAAGTGTAAGGCTTTCCCTGTTGTTGTGCCGCCGGGTTGTAGGCCATTGTAGGCACTTGGCCGTGCAAGTCCTGGCACCCAAACTAGCGCGGCAAAGCAGCCGAGACCTCAACTCTAAACACACCGTAAGTGTCCTCGACCCCTAAGCCCGTTTACACGGGGCCTGACTAGCTAGACTTTGGGTTTTTGGGGCTGACACGACAGACCTAAAGAACGGTATTGCCACTTCTTCGGACCCCTTTGCTGCTTAGTAACTTCAGAGGGGTCAAGGGATTTGGCAAAACGATAGCAAGTAGGGGGAACCCAGGGTGCCCCTGACCCAAGAAACCCGAAACTGCGAAAGCTGCAAGACCCGGTAAAGCACCTGAATCTTGCACATGTTTTCTGCTGCGGCTGTGGTCTGGAAAATTGTCGGTGTCACTGAAGGACATGGGAAGTTGCGAACACAACGCCTTGTTGACATCATGTCGCGTGGAGGGGGCAGCGCATGTCCATGCAAATGAATGCGACAGGACACTGCAGGCAGGTAACTTGGCGAACTGCTTAGTTTGCAGGCAGTCCACACAAAAAAACAGCAAACGAATTGAGAGCAGGCGGAAACAAACTGATGTTCATGTGGCCAAGCCCAAATCCTCAAGCTGGAACATCTAGGATTGCGTGGCAACCCAAGTCCTTACGCCCTCAAAGCAGGAGCCCGAAAGCCCTCGAGGTTTTGGCGGCCTTTCAGAGCAAAGCCAGCCCGATTGAAAATGAAACAAATCCAGTGTGGGTGCAACTTATTGATGCCCGGCGCTAGGCTCAACGGCAGGAAGGGCCGTCGGGTGCAGGATTGGTCTTGAAATGCCATGGTGGAGAATGTAAGATAAGAAACTCAGACAAAGATTCAATTTGGACCGTCTCACTCCCACAGCCCCACGACACCCTTTCCTTCCCTAAATCCGATAACTCTGTAACTAGATCAAGCCCAGATCCTAGGTCCGGATCAGCAGACGTAGTAAGTTGGTTTTAATAAGTTCTAAGTAGGGTAACTCGGAAACTCCGACATACAAGTCCGGCACACACAGCCCCAATGACCTATGGCCGGCCTACAAAGCACTGTTCAAGGCTGAAGGGGACTGCGCTTCGCTTTGGGTAGGGGGTTTAGGGCCCCAGGACTTAGCATAGTTGATGCCTTCATCACTCCAAACAGATGGTTTCGGAATGCAGCTAAAAATTCTTCTCTTGAACCATGGCTTTCTGTGATACGACTCGGTCAAGCACTGGGCAGACCATGTGCATGACGGCCGCACTGGGCCTTCAGGGTTTTGTGTCGCGCATTCAGCACTTTTGGAGATACTCATCTACGACGTGGTGCATGCCGCCGAAGCGGGGCGGCACGCGCCACTTTTTCTGCTCGAGCACCTGAGAGTCTGAGAGGAATTCCGTAGAGCACACTTAAGAAGAAAACCGGTGGGAAGGCATGCAGGGTTTGGACATGGGATGAATATAAGAGCAGCTATTTGCGGGATGCATGCTGCAAGAAGGTTGTTTTGCATACATGCCGTCAAGGCGGCATCTAGTTCTTGCAATCCCCGCAGCATTTGACAAGATCTGTCGAGAAGAGCCTGGCGCTTCTTCACTGCCCAGCACTCTGAAACTTTTACAATTGCGGAGACCAACACCACCACGACGGCGACGGCGACGACGAGGACTCCTACCAGCACTACCACTGCCACTGCCACTACCACGACACCTACCACTACCACTACCACTACGATTGCCACCAGCACCAGCACCACCACCACCACCACCACTACTACCACCGTGACGGCGGCTACTGTCGACGGACAACGACGACGACGACCACCAGCGCCCCCACCACCACCACCACCACCACGCCGACTCCTGCTTACCACCGCCACCACCACGACGACGACAACAACTACTACTACGACTACTACTGCTAGTGCTACTACTAAGACGGCTAATGCGACGACGACGACTACTACGACTGCTACTACTGCAACTACTACCGCTACTACTGCTGCTACTACTACTACTACTACTGCAATAATACTAATTTTTACTACTCCTGCTGCTGCTACTGCTACTGCTTACTGAGACTGCTACTGCCACTGCCATTGCTACTGCCACTACTGCTACTACTACTTCTACTTCGACTGCTACTACTACTACTACTACCACTACCACTACTACTACTACTACTACTACTACTAGTACTTCTACTACTAGTACTACTACTAATAATAAAAACAATAGTAATAACAAAAATAAGAAGAATCATAGTCTCTTCCCCCTGTTTAATAATAAAACCACATTCGGCCCCATCCTCCCGAAATCACACCGGCCCTTTAAAACCTATTTTGAATTGGGGGGAGGAGAAAGAGCAAGAGCCAAAGCGAGAGCAGGAGTAAGAGCAAGAGCAGGAGGAAGAGCAAAGGCAAGAGCAGGAGCAAGAGCAGGAGTAAGAGAAAGAGCAAAAGCAAGAGCAGGAGTAAGAGCAAGACCAAAAGCAAGAGTAAGAGCAGCAGCAGAAGCAAGAGCAAAAACAAGAGCAGGAGTAAGAGCAAGAGCAAAAGCAAGATCAGGAGCAAGAGCAAATGCAGGAGTAAGAGCAACAGCAGAAGCAAGAGCAAACGCGGGCGCAAGAGCCAGAGCGGGAGCAAGGGCAAGATACCCTGAAAGTGACAGCAGAGATCAAACTAGCCGTTATGGTAAAATATGCTTTCCGAGTTTTTATGAAGGGGGGCCGTTTAATAGTAGAGGGAAAGGATTACTACTACTACTACTACTACTACTACTACTGCTACTGCTACTACTGCTACGGTCATTGCGCAGCAAGGCTTGTGGCAGGGCTGCCAACTCGCCCCTTTGCTGTGGGTGGCAGCCATGGGATACCTTCGGAAGCAGCTCCAGGCTCTCCAGGACGTGGCTACAGAATGACACGACGACCTATGCGGACGACATCCAAATGCAGGACATCATGAGGACCACTGCGGACCTAGGGCGCATGGAGTACCGGTTTGGTAGCTACCTAGATGCACTTGTGGATCATGATATGATCATCAATACTGCCAAGTCGGCTTTCCTCCTTCGTGACCGTGTATGGGTTGGATCAAACGAAACGTTGTTCAGCGGAAGGAGGGTCAATTCGTGCGTCTTCGCAGTCCCAAAGAGCGCTTGTTTGAGTTCCCACTCAAAACACAGCATGTCTATTTGGGTGTCATTATTTCCTACCATTCCATGACCAAGCACACCATCACTCATCGCCTTCAGTTTGCCAATGGCGCTTTGGCAAGACTTCGTCGCATCCTGTGCTCCCCCATCTGGATCTTGCCAATCGGGTCTCCCTGTGGAAAACCACGGTGCTCCCGACACTCATGTACGGCCTAGCTGCAGTTATGCCTGATCAAAAGGACGTCTCCAGGTTGCAGGCTATCATAGTCAAGCATGCTCGAGCCATGGCACACTCCTTTTGCACACTTAAGTCATGAAAGTACGGAGGCGGTCCTGCGAAGGCTTCGTGTACCGGATGCTCTTGAGAAAATGCGCCAGGAAACTGCTCAACTATACAGAGGCCTCCTGGCCCTCTTTGACCAGGGGCCTCTCCCGTCGGAAGCTCAGCTTGAGTTTTCACCGGAGCCCGCAGCCAAACTGCAGGTCATGGACCTCCCTGCCACCGTGCGCTCACAGGAGGAGGCAGCTTCAACGGAGCTTCCGTATGCCTGTGGACAGTGCTCCTTTCGTCATTTCGACTGCTCCGCTCGCATGAAGCGAGATTCCATGGCCAGGCTACTCCGGCCGCAGACTCCAAAGACTCCAGATCCTGCAGCAGGCTCGAGCATGGGCTCAACGGCCTGCCGACGTGCAGGCACTGCTTGCACCCTTTTCGACAGTGGGATGGCTTGGCTAAACATGTGAAAAGGAACCGGTGTCAAAAACTTCGGGCGCCAACTGCGCCTGCACCCTCAGTCACCGAGGACGCCCCTACCTTGCCAGCACCGGAGCATACCGAGGTCCGAGTCGTTGCCACCCTGGAGGCCCCTCCTCCGGTGGCTCAGGTCGACCCCTCACCGACAGCATGGTGTCCCCCGACAGGCCCTCACGGAGGGCAGGTGGATCTGCCTCATTACCATGCCTAAAGTGAAGGATTACCTGGCTCACCGATGCCCCCTGTGCTTCAAGTGTCACATGACTGCTCAGCATCCCGACTGGTCCAACCTCCAGGAGGCTACCAAAGCATTGCTGAAGGGGTTCCGTAGGCACACCACCGTTCCATGTGCCTACTGCTCGCAAGCCAACATTGATAAGGATAGGCATTGGTTTCAATGTACCACACTACGACTCTCTGCCTTTCTTGCCGCCCAACATGACAGTGAGCGCTCTCAATGATGGACCTTGAGGAGGAGGAACAACTGTTCTTCCAGGGCATGGAGAACTTCTCGGCAGAGCCGATGGAGCTGGGGCCGGGAGCCTCGAAGCGACCCAGAGTGCAGACCCCGGCCCAATCGGCTTCCAAGGGCACGGGCAAGGACAAGGGCAAGGGAAAGGGCAAGCAACCAAGCAGCAAGGGCGGAGGCTTCACTCCTCCAGCGACGCTCCCAGCAACATGGGACTACACAGGTGGTTTCGCGGCCGCTCTTGCCGCCCCGCAGAGGGGACTGCGGACCAGGAATGGATGGAGGACCGCATACAGAAGCTCACCCGGGCGCTGAGGCAGGAACAGACGCTGGCGTCATTGAGGCAGGACATGACTATGTACCTCTTTGTCCGAATCGGCCCCAACGGCCTGATCCCGATCCTCTGTCAGACTGCGGAGAAATGGCGTCTACTTCGCGAGACGGAGCCCACCAAGCTTACTTACTCGCTCAAGATGGCGCTCTTCAAACAGCTGCTCATTTCCCTTCACGAGGGCCTGACCACGACAGCCAAAGACAAGCAAGCCATGGACAAAGCGCAAGCGACAGGTTGGCTCGACGAGTACAAGCACTGGCGGATGCTCAAATGGAACCCTCAACAGCAAAAGCTGGAAGTCGATGTGAACTTGAGGACGGTCTCCACAGAAGATATGCTGGGCCAGGTGACGTGTGTGTGTGTGTGTGTGTCCCCGGAATCTAGAAAGCCACAATCCCGTAGAATCTGAGGGAAGCCAAAGCACTAGAAGGCTCGGACTTTTGGAAGTCCGACCTGCTTAAGAAAACCCTAAGACCACAACCCGCACAGGTCCGTGGCCTTCTTTCAGATCTTGCTCCTCCACCCTTGGCACATTGTTCTACGTGGTTGCTCTGTTTTAAATGGGCAGTCTTTGTGCACTCTGCGTGGTTTCAGTTATGAGGGCCTTGGGGCTCGTGGCTAGGGCACTGGGCTTTAGGGTTTCGTTCTGCTGGATGCTGCTGTGGTCAAAAGGTTTGGGCTTTGGGGCTTTGCGAGTTGCAGGAGCTAGAACTTCCCAGAGACTCCAAAACCCCTTAATTAAGGAATGTACCTTAAATTATAATAGGATCCCTAATATGATTTAAGGTATATTCCTTAATTAAGGGGTTCTGGAGTCTCTGGGTTGAGGGTGTAGGCTTTCCAGGGTGTGGTGTTTCGGCCTTTGGGGTGGGGCTTGGAACAAGGGAACAAGGGCAGCCTAATTTATGATCTCGGGCTAAAGCGGAAAGCTTCAGGAGGCAAGTCTCAAAGACCCCAAAAGCTTGGTAGCACAATGCATGGCATGTAAAAAACTTGTTGCATTGTCATGCCAATTATTTTTGTTAATATTCTTATTACTGCTGAGATCTCTATTTTTCATTATTAATATTGACATAATTATTGTTATTGCCCATTTTCATCTGCCCCAGCGCCAGTCTGCCAGTCTTGGACATATCTACTTCTCAGATTACCACGCACATTGGGCTGAAGTATCCCAAGTTGCAAGCTTGAGCTGTTCGAGAAGTGGGTGCCGAGCACAGCAGTTCTTGTTTCAACTTGCTGCAGTAGGTGTTGAAGTTGAAGTAGGAACCCTAAACCCCTAAACTTTAAGAACTCCTAAGCCGCCCCACAAGCATCGAAAGCTTTAGCCCAAACATGGCGCAACACCTTTCGAAGCCATGCCCGACTCCAAACTTTCCGCAATGAAGCATGCTGACCCGAACCTACAACGATCTCCGGTGCAGGAGTTCCGAGATTTTTCTTTAGGGTTGCCCAATGCATCCAAAAATCTCTTCGGAGGCCCGCAGGGCCATGTTCGGCATCAGGGAGACATGGACGCTGTCCTCGGTTCGGATCACACATTTGGGCTTAGGAGGTCTCGTTAAGATTGTAGGCGCCCGTTTTTTGTTAGACTTCCTAGACCCTAACGTCCCTTGCGGTTAGCCTTCGGGACAATAGGGATAAAACCCTAGGTTCCCGAGTATCAGAGTACCACGGGCGGATGCTACTGGGCGGATGCTACTGGGTGATCGAACGTCTTCGTCGGGATTCGGCTGGGGTTTTGTGCTGGCGCGACCCATGCTTCGTGCAGTGCGTATAAAGTATGGAACTTCGGAGTTGATGACTCAGAAACAGGATGTCGGTACGGCGTTCGGAGTGGAGACTTGAGGGTTTCAGGTTTGCCCATGCATGTGCCACGGGGATTCCAGGAGCTTCGGGTCTGTAGACTGTCTTGATACAGTTCTGTGCACGTAAAGCCGCCAACTCCAACCCTTCAAAGCTCAGAGCCCGTTGATGTCAAGATCCTTAACTGAATGCCGTTCTAACGAGGGCTTCTGAGCTGCTAAATGCATCTTGTCGCGAACATACGCAAGCTTCAGGAACGAGGAATCCGAACTTCTAAACATAGGGCCGTTATTGTAAGCTAAGTTTATAGACTCTTCGATCCTTATAAAACCACCGACTGTGAAGCAGTACCGACAAACCTAACCCTATGTCCGAAATTCAGGTGTGGTTCGTCGGCAACTTTGGCCGTCTCGCCAATTGTGCGCTGTACTGCCGCCAGGCCCTGAAGCGAGCAGGTCTCAGGGTTTTGGACTACCCTAAGCCCTCAACTCGAGGCACCAAACACTAAACAACAATTCCTAAACGCAACATCGGGGTGGTAGGCCTTTCGATCTCATGCTAAAGTTATGTTTGGGCTCGAGGGTTTGTGTTGGAGGAACCACAGCCATGGTTTTGGGTGTTGGGCTTTTTTGGGTTTAGGGTGTAAGTGTGGAAGCCTCAGCCTCCGAGATTTCAACATCTACGTGCACCACCTTTCCTGAGTTCATTAGCATCCCTACCGGGTTTTGGTTGCAGGGTGGGGAATGGTGTTTACTGCTTCTTCTCTTGTGTTATACTTTGCATGCTTCTTATGGAACCCTAACCGCCAAACACAATGGCAAACCTGCTACCCAACAACCAAGAGACCCAAACATCAAATCCATTAAACACCCTGGACTCTAATTAATCCCCAGATAGACCCTAAACCCCTAAACTCAATTAACCCTCTAAGCCCTCACTCCCTCAACCATTACCATAAACTCTAAATCCTAAAGCTTGAACCCCCTTTATAGAACTCATGCCAGGTCTCTGCAGACACATCAAGAGCCCTTTTGACCCTAAGATAGAGGCATTGGCTTGGCAAAAAAATCGCCAGCATATGTAATACACACCGAAACCCTTGTCTAACAAGGAAGCCCCCTGTGCAAAACCCTATAGCCTATACACCACCTAAAAAACTGAGCTACAGTCAAATTTACCGCAAAGCCTTTGTCCCATCATTGAGGCCGCTATATTACGCCGTGTGAAAGCAAGAAGGGCCTCGGGGTGCTCGGCAAAGAGCAGGGGCTGCGGCACGGACATCTTCCTTCGATCTTCAGAGGAGTTTCGAAAGGTCTACTGTAGGCTAGGGGCTCAGGGCTTTCGGGGTTTCGACGTTGAAGGCCTTTAGATCCAATGCCAAACTAATGAGACTGCCATACTGCTAACTCGGAAAGCTTGAAATCCTGCACTCTGGGCGGGCGGAGACGTGCAGGTACGCCCCCGCAACTCGGCGGAAATGTTTCGCGTACTACGAAGCATTACAGCAAATCCCCAGGATTAGGGTTTAAGGCCCTTGGTTGTGGGGCGTTCAAGGCTTCACTGCATAGTGTTCATGCCTTCTTGAAGGTTCCTGTTGCGGAACTTCTCTGTAAGACGGAGCCAGGTTGAGGGTTGTGCGATATCTGAAACTGAAATCGGCGATCGGCATGGTATCGCCGTCGTGATGGTTGTTATTGTCATTTCTGCCGTCAGCCCTCTAGTGACGACATAAGCCTTGCAAAGCATGATCCTTTATCTTGGTTTCAGATTTCATAGATTCTCGTTCAGGCTTCAGGATCGAGTTTAGGAGTTTCTAAGGGGGGGCTCGGGCTCAACCTTTGAAATCCATCCCGTGAGTAGGGTTCAAGGTGGCTCACTTTGAGGTGTGGGGCCTGTAGAGTTTAGGGTGTTGGGTTGCATTCTAGGGTCGCCAAACCTGCAAGCTAGCAAGACCCGGTAAACCAAGCTCCCTCATATGCTTCGTTAGTAGGAATCCGGTTGTGGCGCTGGAAGGTAGCTACATTGAATCCAAGAGCTCCAGCTTCAAACCGTCAGCACCTGAAGTCACAAATGAAATACAACCTTGGCTCGGAAACCCTCTCCTTCCTAGAGACTCCACGACCCCTCGGCCAAAAGGAATCATCATGAAACATGGATTTAGGGTCTAGGGTAGTAGGTTGTTAATGCCCATAAAATTCTTAGCAAAGCACTTTAAAACTGCAACAGGGCTTTCACGACTCGCTTGTAAGTCGAGCCAGAGGTGCATGAAGCAAACGACTCGGGTGGAATTCTTCGGGGGCCGAACTGCCTGCGGCCCCAGCAGAATTGCAAAGGCTGCTTTTTTGTGGTTGAGGTTCAAATGTGGGCAGTTTTGGGAATTCAGGGCTTGGTGGGGCTCAGGGTTTCGGAATGCCTATTGGGTTCAGGCTGTATATTCACGCCCTGCGACTCTGGCAGCTCGACCTTCAGGGTTCCAAGTCTACATCCAAAACATAACAACATGTAGGAGTAGACATGACGCGACATGCGGCTTGCCGAACTCTGAACTGTTAGGACTGTTTGCTCAAAGTTGCAACCTTCGGCGAGCAATAGGGACAATAAGTGGATAATAGTACGAACTACTCAGATCCTATAGTAGATTGCCATGAATCCCTGCAATGCTGGACCCATCAAGCAGTATCTTCAAGTCAAGTGTTCGAATCCCTAAACCCTTGAAGCACTCCCTCACCTTCTTCGGTGGTGGCGGCGTAGGCTTCGGCATGCTGACCAGAAATTTCGTAACATTCGTGAAGATATACCTCAGGAGCACGGGGATCCGTCGTCAGGGTTTCAGGTTCACGGTTTAGGGATTACGATTTCGGGTTCATAGGTTCGCAGGGTACTGTGTTGGCCTACTCATTCCCGTGAAAATTGAAATCGAGATCTCAAAGCGTTAATGCGCAAGCCTTCAGCCCAGGCCGCAGCAAAAAGCAATGGCTAAGGCTCTCAGATTAAAGAGTTTGCGCGTGGAACAAGCCGAACCAAGTACCCACATGTCGAGGCCGTAGGGTCTTGCAGTTTATCCTCCCCAAAAGCCTCATGTATCCCCAAACCCAAGACCCTAGCCCTAAGCTTTCAACTCTAACTTTGCATAAACCTGAAACCCTCAACCCAGGCTCTCCCCATGCTACTTGGCGCCCCTTTGTTTCCCCCTCCACAGATCTATGGATTTCTTTCTTGAGGGTTTAGGGTTTAAGGTTTAGTGTCACATTTTGGGTTTAGGGTTTAGAGTTGTTTGGGCTCGTGAAGGTTCAAGCATGGTTCATACCGCTCTGGAGAAGGTTGGTTGACAGGCCTGCCTTGCATGCACATCCCTTCCCCTCGGCCACCGGCCGGCCCGAGACAAACACATGCAGTGAGTAAATAATAAGTTTATAAATGATATGCATATACAGGTAAAGGCATCCCGCCAAGCACACAAACACAAATAGATGGACATGTATCAATGCAGGGAAAGGAAGAAATCCTAGAACACCTAGAACACCCGAAACCTCATGCAACTTTTCTAAAGCCCGTTGAACACCCTAACGCTAACCCAACAGAGCCCGATGCCCAATTAGCACGGAGTTGCATCCCCGCTCGCCGCAGCATCTGGCGCAGCAACCGGCCAGCACTTAGGGTGTCCTTGGCTAGGGCCAAGGTCTTTGGATGGGTCTGAGTTCTACAATGAATGGTGTTACAAGGGTCTGGGTCTTGCCATTTTTCATCTGCTTCGATGAAAGTTATAAGGTTTTATGAGGGCCTTCCAAGGAGCAGAATTGCGGATTTTCGGGGTCCTGATATCAGGGATCCTAGTACTTTGACATATCGAAGTCGGCCAGCTCTTCTGGCTTTCCGCCTTCTAGAAGTGGGGTCCTGGAACAGTTGTGGCTTGTGTGTCGTTGCTGTTACATATCGTTCTGTATTTCCGAGAGGCAGACGCTTCAAATAACATAGCACAGATCTTCAGACTCATTAAGTACACCTCAAGCCCACACCAAGACCGCACCCAAAACCTCAAGTACTGTTTAGGGTTCTGGCTTTAGCCGTGGGGCGGTCGCCACCAAGTTCGACCGTACGGCAGTGACATTGGTAGCATTTGGCACCAGCAAGCTGAACCTTGGCTTCAGGCATAATCGGTAGTTGGGTAGTTGTCAAAATTAGGGTCCCTTTTTGGGTACCCTAAATAATTAGTAGGTGCCGTATTATATTAGGGACCCAAAAAGGAACCATAATTTTGACAACCACCCAGTTGTACATAGCAAGTAAGCTGTTACCTTCAGCTACTAGCTACAGCTGAACCAGAGCCGAAACACTGTATCTCCAACACCATCCACCAAACCCTAAACCTAAGCGCTAGCACCCAGAAAGCCTGCCCAAGACACTCCATCAGCGGTGAAGCAAGCCCTTATCCAGGGAACTCGGTCGCAATACGTTGAACAAACTCCTGCATAACCCTCAGCACCATAATTTTTAGCACCATGGCACACTCTTTCTTAGTTCAGCCCCGCTACATCCCTCTCGGATAGCTCCAGCATCTGTAGGCCCAGAAGCAAAGTCACAGGAAACTCTGGCACTCTGAGCGCAACGCCCCGAAACCTGGCCCTACTTCCTTCCACCCCAAGCCCTGAGTCAAAAATCCACTTACTGACATTATTCTTACTCGTCTAAGCCCTACATGCTAAGCCCTGAGTCAAAAACCCAGTTATTGATGTTACTGTTACTCGTCCTCCCCCCTCCTGCTCCTGTTGGTATCATCATTGCTGCAAGTCGTATTCCTACTAATATGTTCTCTACTGCAAGTCTTAGTACCTCCTAAAGCCTACAGTCTCGTGGGAGACTCTTGGTAAGCAAACCTGTAACTGCCTGTAACTTAGAGGCAAAAGTAGGGCCCCAAGAAAGCACATGAGCAAAAATTAGGAAGAGGGATATCCCATATAAACCCCCTTATACTGAAGCCCAATAAGGTAGGGATATCCCTATCAGATGCTTATGCTTATGTGCTTTTTGGGTCCCCAAAAAAGCTCTGAAGGAATCGGGTCTGCTGTGCAGGATTCAGGTCTTGTGTCCTGGTGGCGGCCTGTGGGTTGGGGGGTGTCCGGCTTTAATATAGGGGACTTAATAACTTAATAATTGCCTATGCTATTTTGGGGGTTCCTATTTTATAATGACAGTGCAATGGGCCCCCAAAACCTATTCTAAGTATATATTTCATAGTGGATTGGTCGGCGATGTCTTATGATTCAACTTATGACTGAAAACGTAACCCGTCATTCTTAAGATGCAAAGCTTGCAACGATACTCCAAGTCTTTAGAATTTCAGGCCCGGATATAGCGGTAGCCTAAAGTGCAACTCCCTAAACCACCAAAGCCCTCTTCTGCTTGTTCACGTCCCTCCAATCTGAAATCCCGGCCTGAACTCATCTTTCTACTCACGATATTGGTGCCTAAACCCAAATCTCAAAGCCCGCTTTCAAGCGTTTCGCCAGGTTCGTTGCTAGCAGCTTGAGAATGGCAGTTCGCTCGGCACCAGTCATCCACATGCCCACAGGCGTGGAACTTGTCAACTCGTAGCGCAGCTGGGAAACGCCAAGTTTGGTGTCCTGACTTCCGGGACGGCAGGCCGATTCTCAGCAAAGTGATGAAGATGACAGGCGTCATCGTGCACCACGACGGGTGGCCAGAAAGCAATATTTTCGCTGAGACAAACTCTCCGCGCAGTGGAACTCGACAAGGTTTTCCCATGCAGAGTCTTTCGGCTTAGGTCTGCAGCTTGACGTGCTACAATCCCACTACAGCTTCACTACCTCGCATCCAGTCCAGAAGCTAACATTCCCTCTTGCAGAAATTGAAGCTAACAGCTCTGAAAATTCTGTAGAGCTCCACACGGCGCAACAAGCAACAATGCAACCGATGAAACTCAGCAAAACCCTGCAGCACTCTCCGACATCGTGCAACCAACAGGCCGTAATTTCTCCACATCAAGTGTGTATTTGGTCCCTCTGATAAACGACCCTGTGCCTTGTAGGATTACAGTGATTACCGTAAGGATCCAAATATGAAGGCCCTTAGGGGGCTTATCAGTCAGAGGTCTACATTAAGCCCGAGCGGAAGTTTCAGAACATCAGGAAACCTAACACAAAACGCTAAATGGTAGTTTCCTCAACATAAGGACATGCGCACAGGCAACCCTCTTTGTTGAAACCCAATCGTTATAAAGCCCCCCTAGTCGCCCCTTTACAATGCAAAATAGTCTAGTATACTGCACTATTGGACCCTCGATCCTAAGTAGTCTAATAAAGCGCTATCAGACGCTTCTAAAACTCTATAAAGGCTGTATCTGAGAAGCCAAATGTTCGCCGCCCGCGCAGCCCCTCGAGAGGAACGCCGCGCGGGCTGCACCGAACAATGTACTCGCTGGACAGCCTTTGTGTTGCTTGGGGATTTGAGTTTAGGGCTTTACGTCCAGGGTTTAGGTTTCGGGGACTAGCCAATTTGAGGGTTTTGCAGTGGTTCCAGTCAGGATGTGGGGTGGAGGTGTTTTGGGTTTTGGGGTTTCGGGTTCAGGGCTTCCAGCCCTTGCCTATACTCTCCCGGAAAGTTCCTTCGCTCGAAATGCTTCTCTTTCAGGAGCTTAAACAGGAACTGTATCCGAGAGAATGCCCCTGGAAACCAAGAGGACAAGTTGACGCTTTCCAAGGCATGCTACAAGAAGGCAAAACTAAAGGTCGAGTATTTAAGAACTAAGCTTAGCCTGCAGTGTCGTCGGTAGCTGACACTTAAAGCCCCGAGCTATAAACCCTGAATTCTTTCAGACCCTGCAATCTAAGCCCCCCAGACTGGACCTTGCAGCAATGATCCCGAAAACGACTTTCATAAAGAAGAAAACCCTATCAGAAGACTTTCGTCTTCGAAACGACAAGAACGTTAAGGGCATCATGACACCTAATTCACACGAGACCGCTGAGAACTTGTACACCAAACACTCGAACGTCCACAGACTTCCCCCCCCAAAGAGCAAGAACAGCAACAGCGCCCGGGTTTGGGGCTTACGGTTTCCAAAAAAGAGCAAGAACAGAAGAACAGCACCCGGGGTTGGGTCCCCCGGAGCCGAGAAACGATTTTGGCGAACTGGCGGATGGCTTCCCTGGCCACCTGCATCTGCAGCGTGTGATTGCACAGTTTTCCGGCCCTGGGTAATCAGGATAGGATTCGGGAGTATAATTTCGATAAGGATCGGGGATAGGATTTGGGAGTATAATTTCGATTAGGATCCCCCAGGCATAGTAATGCTAAACATACGGCCCCTTTTTTGTTAACAGGGGATACTGTTTTTGAGCAGTCTCCCCAAAGCCAAACCCGAAATCTGCACTTGCCAACATTGTAAGGAGCCTTCTGTACACTCACCAAAATTCCGAGCCCTGGAACTGTCAACCTACTAGCAGTATTTGTAAGGCTTTAGGGGTTGTGAGGTCTCTGTGTGTGTGTATACATGGTGTCCAGCAGCCAAATCTCCAGACAGCTTCGTATCTTTGGCCACACATATACTGCACAGAATTTACAAATGTTGCATGTTCGTACAAACTGCTGCTGCTAGGTTGGGAATGCTGCTGCTGCTCCTCCTCCTCCTCTCCCTCCTCTTGGTCGTATAGTAATACCAGCCGCACTCGCGTTGACATTCAAGGACACACCCAGCTAGAAGCGACGGAATCGAGCTTTAGGTACTTAGTGCGGTACATCTCACGGAGCCTATTGTGGTGCCCAGTCTAACTTCTAGGGAAGGACCCCGCGCATATATGTCTTCGACCTCCCTCTGCCGAACCTCCACCAGATGGGCGGTTCAATTCCTGATTTTCTGAAAAGTTCGAAAACGAAGTTGGGACATGAAGCTTTCAGTCTGCGGTTTAGGGTTTAGGGTTTAGGGACTCCCCCTCGAAATACCGAACCCGAAACTTTGAAGATCTATGGCTTTTCCTTTCTCGGCCCTGGGACATTATCCCCGCCTTGAATCCCCTTGAGCCCTATGCCACAACCAAACACTGAAATTCCTATACCCCCCTTAGAACCATAATAAAAATAATATTTCTAATATTCTCTTGGGCTTTATATGAACAAAAATACAAATAATTCCTACACCCCCCTTAGAACCATAATTAAAAATAATATTTCTAATATTCTCTTGGGCTTTATATGAACAAAAATAAAAAAAATCCTATACCCCCCTTAGAACCATAATAAAAAATATTTCTAATGTTCTCTTGGGCTTTATATGAACAAAATAAAAAAATAATTCCTATACCACCCTTAGAACCATAACAAAAATAACAAAAAAAAATAATTCCTAAGGATACTATAGATTCAAGACCCCACAAACTCAAGAAGGCCCTAAGCCCCAAACCCCAAAACCGCTCAAGCCTCTCCGTAGTCTTACCTTTGCTTAGTAGGGAATGGAAGAATGGTAGTAATAGTAGTAAGGTTTAGGGTTTAGGGTTTAGGAAGAATGGTAGTAGTAGTAGCAAAAATTGTACCCCATTCCTCCATTCCCTACTAACCAAAGGTAAGTAGTCTCACCCCTCCCCCCCTGTGCGCGCGCGCCAGCGCGTACATCGGATTGCTGGAAAAGCCCACGGGATCCTCCGTGACGACCTCGGCTGGTGGCTTCGGGCCTTCAGGGTTCGGGGATTCGAGAGTTTGGCTTCCGGGCTTGGGTCGTGGGATGTCGCGGGGTTTTGGGGTCTCGTTTAGCATTTGAGTTTGCGACTTACGATCTACAATCTACAAGGCAATCTCAAAATCATCATCAGGCAGCCCCTGATGTGATGCATTGGCAATTATTCCCACGCCTATAGTGTTGCTCCGTCACCGGCACCTCTCGAAGCCCTGATACCTGTGTCGACAGCTGTTGCGTCAGGACAGGCTTGGCATCGCTTGTCCGGAAAACATCCCCGGATTCTCAAATCGCCATGAAGTGCAGGAGCCCTAAGCCCCAGATCAGGAGCTCTAAGCCCTAAGTCAATCCTATGGTACACCCTACGAAAAGGGAAACTTTCAGAATGTGAAGTACTGGAGAAATGCGTATCGCAATAAAGCATGCCAAATTATCCTTGCCCATGTTTTGAAGAAGCCTGTATACAATCACCGACAGCCCGAATATGAGCTCTCCTCTATATCAAACCAAAACAGGCGTCCTTTTCTGCGGTTATAGGGAATTGAGGGCTTCATAGTTGGAACAAAGTGTGCTGGAATGGTTGCTTGGTATACTTTCTATATGATAAGTGGAGTTTCCATCCGACATCATTTCGCATTGTTCAGACCTCTATACCCAGCAAATCTGCAAAACCGTGCAGGCGCTATGAAACACTGCAAGACACCCCCCGTAGCAAACTTGTTCATAGAACCGGTCACTCTCCACAACGGCACGCTTCCTTTGGATTTCCTTAAACCCTAAACCCGAACCCCTAACCCCTGTGAACTCCAAACGCCTGAACCCTGCTCGCGGCCTGCATGGCGCCGGTGATTTGTGTGACCGTGCCCGACTTGATCAGGGCGCTCGTAGGTGTGCAGTCGCCTTTAGGGTTCATAGGGTTTCCTTTACGGGCTCCATGAAGAGCTGCTCGTGGTTATACGGGTTGCAAAAAGGGTGGTTGAAGGACTTTGAAAGTTCCTAGAAGGGTTCTTAGGGTTCGTGGGGTTTAGAAGCTTCATACCTTCCGAGCTTTCGGCTTCAGCGAGTAGAGCTGTGGGGTTGAAGGGTCTCTGCAAGATTGGCTCGCAAACCGAAAGCCTGATCCCTACAAGGGGTTCCCAGAAACCCTTTAAAAGGCTTATCATTGGAAAGGCTTCTCCCCACACGCTTAACAGTATGTTGGTCCACTCTGACCCTTACTGCCCTCCTAACCATCAAGCTTTAACTCTATCCAGCTCTTTCGCGCTTCTCCATAGCATGCCAGAGACCAGCCTGTATGTTGAGTCCAACGGACCCAGCGATCAGTCATGTCGGCTTAGGGTAGAATTTTAGTAACTAGGACCGAGCTTTGGGGTATAGCATATTGTATTAAGAAACCCCAAGACAGGAATTAAGACCCCCGATCACCATTGGACCATAGAAGTTTCAAAGCTCTAATCGGGCTTTGCTTGCTGGTCTGCTGGTTTCACTTCACAAACTTCCTGCGGCGTTAGAGGCTTCTCGGGAAAGATCCTCAACAACCTTGCGAATGTCGTCCAGATGGGAGCTGATCACCAGATCCGGCTGGGTCTGCTCAGGTGCTGCAAGACCCAGCTGCTGAAGCAAACTCTTCTGGTCCTCTGTTGCTGACGCGAACAATCTAGCAGCGACTCTAGCAACCTCTAATTGGGCCTGGCTTGGATGCTTGCTTGGCAACTGCTCCCACACTGTTCTCAACACCTTTTGGGCAGCTCACACTGACAGCACCTGGCTGGCGCTGCCGAGCTGGCGTCCAGGCGTTGCGCCCTTTCCATACATGCACCTTGGGTCCTTGACCTGGCCACACCTTGTTGCACTTTGCAAAGAAGGGCTGCTTTGCAACGCGAGCTGCCCAGATCCATGACTGGCAGCCCTGGTGCACACTGTATTCTGCTTGGGCATCTTCGGCTGTCTGCCTCTCTCTCTGGCAAGGGCTATGGTCAGGGTTCGACGGGACTCGAATCCACGATCGAGGTCTGTGGTCGCGGAGCCGGAAACGCATTATGATGCTACGGAGGCCACAGAGGGCGCGACATCTGGATCCTAGAGCCTCCAAATTCGCTCGCAATCGGAAGTGCGCTGCAGTTCGACTGGGTATATCATATTGTACCTATAGTCTCCATTGTAGTTCCTTTTTTGTTTAACCAAATATAGAATTAGGATCCTATAAGGTAACCCCCAAAAGGAACTACAATGGAGACTATAGGACTATAGGTATGGTATTAAAGGAACCCCATCTTTGGGACTTCGGACCCCCGATCCCCTAGGGAGTTAGGACCCCAGGATCCCCTAAACCCAGGTCTTGGGGCTTAGGGCTCAGGGTTTCAGGGTTTAGGGTTTCAGGGTTTTTTTTTAAGGGTTTTAGGGTTTCAGGTTTTTTTTTAAGGGTTTTAGGGTTTCAGGTTTTTTTAAAAGGGTTTTAGGGTTTCTGGGGCTTAGGGCTCAGGGTTTGCAGAGCTCCAAGGCCCAGGGCTCTTGGTTTACGGGGTTGAGTTTAGGGGTTTGGGGGGTGCTACAGCAATCTAGGGGCGAACCCCAAGGAACAGTATTGGCAATTATTTAGGCTTCTATGAGAGTTTCCGAAAATAGGGGACCCTAATCTAGTACCCTAAATAGTAGGATCCTTGTTCCCCAAAATACGGTACCCCTAATTTTCGGAAGCTCCCCTATGGTACCCCCCCACCCTCCCCCCCCAAAACTCGGATCCCCAAGCCGAGCGGTGCCGGGGTCGGCGCTTCCCATGCAAGCCTGGACCTCGTGGCTGGTCTCCTGCTCACTACGGTTCGGTGGGCTTCTGTCCTTGAAGTGTTGTAAAGCCGTATAAGCCCTTAAACCTGGGGCTTTGGCTGTTTTACGGCCTGAGGTTATCAAGCTTAGGTCGAGGGTTTTGGGGCTCAGGATTGGGGCTTTCAGTCCCGCAGCTGGCTTAAGAAACCTTGCTAGGGTCTGGGTCTGGGCTATGGGGTTCAAGGCTCGAGGCTTTAGGTTTCAGAGATTACGGGACAAGGGGCGTAGATTTCCAGTCTTGAGCTCTGCGAGGTCTGGGGTTTAGGATTTGCATGTTATATTGATGCTTCGGCGGTTACTTGTACGGGTTAGTAGCTTCGGGGCTTGGGTCTGATTGCTTGGGGGGGTGAGGATGCTAGGATTATGGCTATGTTTTGTTCGGCTTCTTTTTCACTGAGCTTGACGTAGGGTTTAGCGACTAGGTCTCAGGCACTTGGGATGCAGTGCTAATGACAACTCTGCCTAGATGCCATCGTTGGGTCAATATAGTGGCCTCAATAGTTGGAATTGGGCTTTGTGGCATTCAATAATATTAATATCAATAATAATAACAATACAAAACATAGTAATATTGCTAATCATGCAGGCTTCTACATTAGAGGTTCTGCAGTGTGGGCCTAGCCGCTGCGCCCCGAAATTCAGCGACCTGGGTTTGCTTCCTTCCTCCGCGGGGTGTGAAGAGTCGATCAAATCTAGGTTGTTACAGCCCTATGAAGACTCTTATCAAAAAAACCCTACAAAAAAAATGTACAACCTTTTTCGAAACAATATTCAAACCTGTTCACACCCTGATAATGCAAACGTATGAGCTGTATTCTTGAGAACAAATCTCTTCCAGACCCCTTTGCTCAGTGATCCTGCTCAGTCCGGACGATTAGGTTTTCTTCGGCCGGCGTAAACCCTAACGTCCTGAACCACAAATGCTAAACCCCACCCTTAACCTATGTACCATAACAGCAATTCTTGCGTGCCCCCGCTGTTCTACACCGGGCTTGTGAGGAGACCCTACCAACACTCCGGCCATGGCCACAACCACCACAATATACGTGTTTTCTTCAAACTAAGTTTAATGTACTCCCAAAAACACACCGCCCCTCAATCCCCGAACCCCATGTTAAACCATAAACCCTAGAGCCCAACACACCAGTTTAAGGTAAACCTGAAATACACCTAATCTGGTGCAAAAGCCGTAAGCACCGCAATGCCAGGTCCGAAAGCTTGAAGCCCTCAGCTCTGATATCCCAAGCCATACCCTACTATTGAAATTTTACACAGGCTCAGAATGCAGGGATCTTAAGCAATTAGAATAAGGTTTTTAGGGCAGAGATAGCGTAGTCACAGCGGGCGGCAAAAGAATACGACTTACAACTCTATTCAAACCCTATCACATGGTGTAAAGCCCAAGCAAGAAAAGACCTTGATTATCAAATCCTACATTGCAATCCCTACTCCGGTCTCCGGACAGGCTTTCCCGCCATATTCCGCGGCATGAGCCTCTCATGCAAGAGCCGAGTTGGCGTTTAGGGTTTATAGGGTTTAGGGTTCAGAGGTGTCAGAACGCATTGCAAGGATCTAGGGGAATCAAATTTTGCATACGGCTTCTGTGAGGTTCTTCACCGGCATAACCTGAAGAAGTGCACCCTTGTTCCTATAATTTAGCTTTGATGCTGAACCGGCTCCATGACGCAAGCGTTGCGGCTTACATTCCTGAGGCCTTAACCCTCAACAAAAACACAGCGCCCAACATACCCTGAAACTCCTAAACCCTAAACCACCTCTGGAAGCATTGTATTTTGATAGAGACCTCTATAGACCTCTAGTCTGCGGGGTACTTAGGTTACTTGGTTGTCTGGTTTCTGTATCATGCGGTACTAACCAGGGAACGGGTCAAGAGATAGGGCCTTGTTATTAATCGGAATGAGCCTATTTCTTGCTATGGTGATCAAAGCGTGTAGATTTGTTTTCGCCAGAAAAGGAACTTCATGACTTAGCATAGGCATCGTCCCGGTAATGTGAGTGCTATGTCGGATTTATAGCACTGGTAAGTTGAAGGAAGCTCTGGGTCAGACAGCCGAAGCATCACCGAAGAGCCTGTGAAATCGCAGCGACAATGAAGTGGTCTCGGGTTCAGGTATTGAGGCAAGCGCGTTGCCGTTCGCGCCCTTGGGCTCAAGCTTGCTTCAGCACGCGCTCCAAGGACTTGGCCTGCGCCTGTGTCCTGCTTGCAGCAGCAATGGCTTGCTAGCCTGGTGAGCTTGATGCGTGCCGCCGTCTGCCACTCTCACCGCAGATTACTGACAAACTCGGGTGCGATCATCAAGGTAAGGGTTCAGGGCTTAACATTTGGAGTTTACGGTTTAAGGCAACTCGTTCGCACTATGTCCACTCCCTGAGCCCTGAACTGCCTTATTAAACCCTCAGGACCTAGATTAAGCCCTAAAAGCCCCGATTAAAAACCCTACTATTACTATTATTGTTGTATTATTATTACTATTACTGTTATTTCTATTATTATTATTATTATCATTATCATAAAAGCACCGATTAAATCCCTAGAAGCCCTGAGAGCCCCAAGAGCAGCCGCTGCCTCGGATCGATAGCGGAGTGCGGAGCCATTGCCGCAGTGGTGGCTGCACTCCGTCCAAGGAGTCCTCGAGGCTCCGCACGTGTTTTTCTTTTTTTTTGGGAAGTTTGTAACTTTTGGAATTTATGGAATCTTAATCACACCATTTATGGAAATTATGGAATCTTAATGACACCCTTACGGTTTGAAGGCTAGGCCAAACCATAGATCCTTTACGCCTCACGGAAAGCAAAGCGCTTCAAGCACGATAAGGTCCCAAACATCGCCACTGCATCCCCAGCGTGTCCAACGCCAATTCCCCACTTACGTAAAACAAAAGCCTTGTTTGTCCGTGCATCAGAAACATGTCCACCCAAAAAATGTAA
This sequence comes from Symbiodinium sp. clade A Y106, assembly GCA_003297005.1. NCBI lineage: Eukaryota > Dinophyceae > Suessiales > Symbiodiniaceae > Symbiodinium > Symbiodinium sp. clade A. The sequence goes on from BGNK01000720.1 coordinate 160,164, forward strand.
CATGCCCTAGAATCAAGCACACGCAAAGTCTATAACTAAGGTGCGCGACCCTCATCGTCTCAGCAACTCAAAAAACTTGAAGCCCTGAACTCAAAATATAATGCAGCCCAGAACCTATACAATTATGGCGACCTCTGTTTCACAACACCCGCTTCGTTCATAAGGCCATAAGGATTCTGAAACAGCATCCTGGTAGCCAGACTCCGCAGAAAGTGGATGTATTTGCCAAGGTCTACATTATTTCTTATTCGAAACCCGATTGGCTTGAAGCCCTCCACTTGCAAACAGAAGACTACAGCCGTCAAGCAACGAGACACCCATGGAACGCTGCAAGAACCTCAAGAATCCCGAAAGAAAAACAGTACAACGACCTTAAACCCTGAATCCTACATCTCAAAACCCCAAACTAGACCCTACACCTCGAAAGCCAACGGCTAAACCTCGAACCCTAAATCTCCAACCCTAAGCCCTAAAGCCCTAAAGCCGGAAAGCTCAAGCAGTCCCAGGCACCAGTCAGAGAGCACACAGTCCACAGGGCAGGGCTTGGACGAACAGGCCATGACGTCCCGAGAGGCCTCGTCTGACTTCGTCTAGGGCTCAGAGGTTTTAGGGGGGTAGGGGGCCCTGATGCCTATAATAAGGGCCTAATGAGGCCTATTTAAGGAAATATAGTCAGTCCCCTACCCGCCTCCTCCAGGGTTGCAGTTCTAGGGTGTAGGTTCGCCGTACAGGCACACTAGCCGCTCTAGCCAAGCTTACACTTACATTTCTGCGGCCTTATTGATTAGAACCAGGCTTTCGGGTTATAATGTACCTTTCGGTACTTTTCCGACCCTATACTACTTGCCCTGCATCAGCAAGCGTTGACGGTGGAAGCCGATCGGCCAGGCAAAGGGGATCTACTGGGCTTTTAAGTAACCAGGGAGGTAAAAGTATGAACTTTTTATTTCATAATGGTTCCATTAAGGAAAAAAGTATTAAAGTATTCCAAAGCCCAGTTTAAGGCCGAGGGCCAGCGGCCGCGAGGGCTTCGGAGGATCTTAAGACTGGTTCTGGGATGTTGGGGTCCTGATTCAAGAGTAAAAGGAGGGACCCTTACTTAGGACCCCTAGGTATAGAACCTTAATAGCTATTATATACCCATTATATAGCCCATTATAGTGTTGGGTTCCTGATTCTGCAGCGTTTTGGAGCTAAGCCCAAAAAAGCCCCAAACTCTGAACCCTGCGCCTACATCATTGACAGCGGTAGGGCACAGAATGTCTAGGGCAGCAAGGTTTGGAGATTGCGAAGGGGCTATTGTGAGGGTCCACTGCATTAGATATTACACAGCAGGTCCCTTCCATACCTTCCCTGCAGGAACGGGCTTATGGCCACGACCTCACTGCATGTATCACTTCCGAGGCCAAGGCCTTTTCATTGCCTTGCCTACACTTGGCAAACTCCTCTCTTCCGTCGCGACGTGGAAAGAAAGCGGCGGAGACAACTTTGCCCATCACCTACATCAATTCATGGAGTTCCAGTAGAGGCGTCCACACGATCCCTGCAACCAGAGTCTTACTGCAGGATCCCAAAGGGCCACAGGGCGTGACACTTCCAGACCAAGGCCTTAACACATGGCCAGAAAAACACCGAAACTTAAGCTTCGGACCCGGTGTAGCCCTAAACCACTTACCTTTTTTGGAACCCTAGGAGACCTCCAAAGAAGAGGTGATAGGGGCCTTAATAATTGGCCTGGGGCTTCGGGGGATATTATAGTATGAGCATATATAAGGACTACAAGGGGATAATATTGCTAATTATATTGCTAATTACCCCAACCCCAAAACCCCGAAACCAAACTCTTCGAACCGATCTTCGAATATGGCAGTATGCCTTATATATGATCATACTGTAATATTCGAAGATCGGTTTATAAGGACTACAAGGTGAGAATTTTACTAATTTCTCTACTACCCCAACCCCAAAACCCAAGCCCTTAAACCGAGACTGCAGTACTTGGAATTTCAATTACTGATTGATGATATTGCTCCCCACCCCCAAACCCCGAAACCTAACCCTTCGAACCGATGTTACAGTACTTGGAGTTTGCATATACTACAGGGGTCAAGTGTTTGAATGGAGTTTCGGCCAGGGCACTCCCTCACAGTCGCTGCCGCCGAAGGCTGCAGCAACGGAAGCCTCACTCTCAGGCTTTGGCTGGACTCGGAGAGAGGGCTTTTAGAGAGTTTGCGGAAACAGGGGACCCTAATACAGTACCCTAAAAAATAGATCCTTATTGTAATTTGGCGCTTTTGGGGTATAGGGTGTGGGATTCAGGTTGGTTGGGTTTAGGGATGTAGACCCTTCATCAAATTAGAGGAACCATGATGATGGCAACTCTTGTGGAAACCGTGAGGCTGGACTCTCACAAAGACTTTAGGGTTTCGGGTTTCAGGCTTTAGGACTTGAGGTTTACACTGGCTTGGGAGGAGGTTCTTAGGCCTTCCGGTTGGCTTGTTCGTTTATCCTTACAAACCAAGGCTCCGTTTGAGGCATCCTGTAGTAACAGGCCCGTATGAAAAGAAGAAAACTTGGAAGAAGCTGGCAGGGCCAGAGGTTAAGGGCTTTCTGCCTCCGGTTTAGCATCAGTATGTACTCGTACTCCCTTATTTTCGCTGCCCTAAATAACCACACATTGCTCCAATTCCTCAGGCGTCTGAAGATTGAGGTGGAGGCTCTTTGTTCGCAGCTCAGGGTGTTGGAGTTTGGGGCCAGGTGTTGCTTTGTGGGCCTTGGGGTGTGGCTCTTACCCTCCTGGAGCCGTTCAAATCCCAAAAAGTCCAGACTCCATTCCGTTGCACAGAGTTTCAGTCGGTTTTCGAAAGACGACATATGCATTATCCCTTCGGGAAGCTCGCTACCTAGGGCCTCCGAATACGAAACCCTTCTAGTGATGGACACCAGCCTGCACTATCCACAGTTTTAACCACCAAGCTTCAAACCCCAAAGCCCTTATCCAAACGTTGTAGATGCAGTATTTGAACAGCCATTTCTGGAAAACCCCAGAAGGCCTATCCATAGTTTTTATTAAGCCCAGAACAGTAGAGGGCCTTACTCAGGACCCCGCATTGCGAAGACGCTCGGAGAGCCCACCCCCACAGCTCCGCGTGCCTGAGCTTTTCGCCCTAACTCCGAAGGCGGTAACTGGGCTCCTAGAGGCTGTCAGCATTGTTGAAGGTCTGCGTGTCGTGTTCTCGTGTGTTTGAAGGCCACTTGAAGTTTGTTGTGCTCAAACCGTGTAAACAAACGGTGCTGAACTTCTAAATGTACCTATTCGCTAGACTCAACTCGGAGTATAAGCAACTATACTAAAACTATACTACTTGTACTTATACCTGTCTAGTCTATAGGCGCCTTGGACACCTTACAGAAACATGCTTTTATTTTTCCCAACTCTTTGTACCATGGTGACAAGCGCTTAGGGCTTGCGCCTTGAGCCGAGGTCTTCCTGGACATGAGGCTCTGCCCAAAACCCGGGTCCCCATACGGACGCCTGACTAGTTCGACCAAAGGCTCGGGCGCGGGATTGCGCCGGGGGAGGGAGGGGGGTTTGCACGCTCCTATAAGTATACTGCAGAAATGGGACTAGGACTGGACATCTTCTACCACCGCACTACATCAGGGAACAGTGTCGACGCGTCAAAAGGCTTAGCTGCAATTTCCGTGGGAAGACCTCGACTTTCCGAGGTTTAGGGTTCCGCGGTTAGGGTTAAGGTTTAGTTAGAGTTTGGGAGGTACAGCTTAGGTTAGGGCTTAGAGGGAGGGGAAAACTTGATAGGCCTGCTCATGAAGCTCCAAAACCCGGTTGCATCCTCTGAAAGTCTCTTCACCTTGAGATCTGAGCCATGGGCAGGCGCCCCACTCACCCCAGTCATTCCAGCGGCCTCAGGCACTGTGTTCAGTAATATAGGGGCCTTTAATAATTAGAATAGGGTTTTGGGCCATTTTGTACTACAATCATAAGGAACCCCCCCCAAAATATTATTGGTAATTATTAAGGCCCCTAGATTACCGGCCAAATTTGGCGTTTAAGGGTTTGGGTTGAGGGCGCTGGGGTGGGGAGGGGGGTGTCCAAGCTCAGGGTTGCAGGGGTTAGGGTCCTTCTTTCAACTCTTCTTTCAGAGTCTTTACAGATATTTACGGATCTGGAGTCTTTGATTGAAAGGCTTAAGGCTTGCAAGGGATGTGTTTTGACATTCTTCTGCCACTTATATTCACTTTTAAGCGTCTGCAATCTCCAAATAGGAAAAAATACCTATATTTCAAACGGTTTTTTGCATGGCAACGCGGCCAAGAGGGTACTTGTCGGTTCCATCCATGCACGAAAAGCAATGAAATCGCAAACATGACCGATCTGTTCAGATCAGCGGCAGTCCACTGGGCATTCGTCGTAGCCGCAGCGCTTGCGGCGAGTCGCATCGCCTTCGAGTGGCTATATAGGGGCCTTAAAATTAGTATAGGGTTTTGGGGCCTATTCTACTATAATTATCATAAGGAACCCCAAAATAGTATAGGTAATTATTAAGTTAAGGCCCCTATATTAAACCCTCCCGGTCGGTATTTAGCATGTGCCACAGGGTTCAAGAGCCCCGACTTGATCACTAGCATCACTGGCATCCTCCCGAACTTCCTGGAAGAAGTCCACTACGTACCTGATGCTACTTCCAGGAACTCCGAAGTAGGAGGAGTCCTACCTGATTTGGGCCTCAGCATACTATACAAAAACGCACTTAAGGCCAAAGTACATACGTTATTAGCTCGCTGACCCTCAGAATTCGAACGCACTCATAATTTGCTGCTGCTACTGCAGCTTCCTCCTCCTCCTCCTCCTAGTGCTCTTGCTACCGGTACATAGATGACCACATTTCCCAAAGCTTCGCTATCTTGGCTATCACGGAGCCACCTGCAAGTAGAGCCTGTCATGCCGATAAACTCCCAGAGCCCCATATCCGTCCAGAATGAAGGAACCCTTGTTCATCACAAGGATGTGCGATCGCTCAAGAGGATTCCGGAGCCGCTGGCCGTTCTTCCATTGAACCCCCTGGACAACCTCACCTGCCCAGCAACCTCGCCGTGAAAGGCTCGCATAAACCCCAAGAAACCTGTGACTGCAACCATGCTTGGCCTTGGCAAGGAAGCCCGCCCGCACTCTCGACCACATCGCGCTCACGAATGCTGCTGACATAACTGTCCTGGCGTCGGGCTTGCGGACTTGCGGTAAAGCGATGTTTAGGGCAGAGGGCTGACCCCTTGAAGAGCTAGGGGGCTTCGACTCCCCTTGTACAACCCTCACAACAACCTTAAACCTTGTGGAACCTTCCCGGGCAAGAGCCCAGGAATCTCTCCAGGAGCCCCCCTAAAACCCACAGAAAACAGAAGGACAACGCACAGGAGCTAAGGTTTTCCATTGGTTTCAAGGGTCATGCAAGTTGAGGCTTGCATAGGAGGTTATCGTGTTGTCGTGGCTTCTATGGAAGTTAAGCGCAGTTCTGAAAGCCCGGCGGCAAAAAGCGAAGACCCTCTACATGGATGCTGGCATGGAAGTTTGCTCATACCGGGTTTTTGGTCTATGGCATAGGTTAAAATTCAAACGAAGCAGCTTTTAAAGGTACGCTTTTTGGAATCGATCAAACACTCTGAGATACCACTTACTTAAATCTTGGAAAGGGGGATAAGGAGCTGGTCCCAACCGCGCCCGAGGTGCCGAGCTCCCACAGCTGGCACTGCAACCTTCGGAGAGAGGGCCGAAGGGTCTATTCGTAGGGGTGTTGTGGGGTATGATTCGGGCTGTAAAGCGTTTCGTAACGGGTTTTATACGGGCTCTTTACGGTTCGAAGGCTGCTGTTCACGGTGTTGCTGTTGTTCGTTTTCGAACTAGCTTTTTCGAGCCACCTGACCTGGGGAATAGTTCCAACATAAAGTTACACCCTCCAACATAGGGGCCTTTCTGAAGGGTTTAGGAACAGTCTTTAGAGTTGCTGGGCTCAAAATCCGAAACTCCAAATCCTTGACTTCCAAGCCCAACAGCACTCTGAATTCCCAGAGCACCCAAACCCCAAATCCCTAAACCCCGAGCCCACCACATGAAACCTTAAAACCTCGCCCAGGAAGTTCTTAGCCCGCAAAGCCTCTGAAGATCGCGCTTACATAACCGTAATAGAGCCCTAACCAGAGGAACCCGAATAGTTGTAATGTGGTTTTAGGTGGATTTAGATTCAAAAAGTCTTATGCAGATATTTTGCTATCACTAGCTCTTAGGACCGCCATGTTATTCATAAATCGCCGTCCCAGTCGCTGCTCCAACTGCCCCAGTCGCCCCAAACACAGGAGACTGGACACGCCCCCTGGATTCAGGTAAATGATTCAAAAAAGGGCTCGGGGTTTAGGGTCTTATGCCTTTGGAGACGTCTCTCGGCTTGCGTTCTCCTTTTTTCCGACCGTCCTGTCTTACACGCTTTCTCATGAAAGGTTCGGGTTTCGGATTGGGGCTGAAACTCAACCAGTGATAGTGCAGTGGCTGAGGTTTACGGTTTTGTTTGTTTTTTTCCAAATCTTGTGTAGTATCTTACGGGTTCCCAAGTTGGAAGTCGGCTTGCCTGCTGGCCTTACAGCTTGTTGCGTTTATGTGTGCTTCGTTTAGCTGAGCTGAGCTGGTTTGAAGGTTCATGACCATGGGCGTTGAGAAACGTCACTCAGATGATGCTGCAAACAAATACATACAGGTAGAGCTACTTACGCAAAACGCACTGCCTAGCTATGTGCCGGCGATCCATCACATGATACCGGGGCCATAAGAATCGGGTAGGATTGTCGGTACCAGTATAGTACAATTATATGGTGACTATAGAACGATGTGCTTACCAATTGTTTTGAACCTCATTAAGACTCAACGCGATCTGTCGTCCGCAGGCTGATGCGGAGCAATGCGCATCAAGAGGACCTTACCACTAGAAGCCCCACAAGACTGCACTCACCGATGTTTCTTTGAGCAGAATTTCATTAGGATCATTGCGACTTCAAGCAAAGCCGCGGGGTGTGCGCGCTGCTCTAGAGACATCAGTTTATGTGCTTGGGGATATGCTGGCAGATGTCCGAAAAACTTCTGACCATGGATTCAATCTTCTCTCCAAATACTGGATGCCTTGGGCGTAGGGACTGTAACAAAAGACTAGCAAAGAGCCTACAAAAAATATTATGGCACGACACAGCACAGCCAAGCAACAGCAGAAGAAAACACAGCGAGGGCGACAGCAACAACAGCAACAACCCCAAGCAACGTCTGTAAACCCCCCAGACTCCGAACGCTTGAAGCAGAATCACTAGCACCTGCGGAGCAACTGCCCAGAAAGAACGGCAAAGCTTCAGCTTTCAGAAGGGTCTAGGGCTTGTCCTTAGGGTTTATGGGCGTTGATAGCCCCAGGTACCTCGTAGCACGACTGCTCCTCGAGGAAATTGTTGTCACAGTCCAAGCCGCCACCCGTAGCCTTTACTAAGCAGGTCGAGATGCTTCTTGCAAATCATGGAGTTGAGAGATGAAGCTTTGCATTAAAGGTTTAATCCAGGGGTCTCAGTTTAGAATGTGGTCTTGTCCTCTCGGCCTACGGGGCTCCGGAAGGGGCTCTGGGCTGGAAAGCAGCATAATTACATGGTGACGATAAGAGAATGTCATTACTACGAATGCAGACCCTATTTCGCTCCTCGAAGGATCTTATAAAACCTTACATATACTGTAAAAGCCTACAGTGTGGGCCTACAGAGCCTTAGCAGAAAGCTACTCCTCAACCCCCGTCGCTCATCCGGATTGGCCTTGAACGTTCAAGCCTCCTACCAAATCGAAACACCCAAACACAACCTTAATTACGAGCCTTACACAACAAAAACTGAACACTTGATGCTGCTGATATTTGGAACAATGCGTTGCGGGCTTCAGGTCGAAACTTGCGACCTTACAGAGGCTATTCGAGGCTACTCAAATCGTAAAAATACCTGCACGCAGCTGGTAAAACATCAAGAAGCAGGCGTAAGGAGCCAGGCAAGCCTTGTATATAAGAAGCCAATGCAGCCTTCTGTACCCCGTATTTATAAACCATAGGCTGATAAGACAAACTTCAAAGACAAAAACATCGTTATACATACACCTACATACACACACAGCACGCGCATCATCTGCTAGAAGAAACACCCTAAACCCTAAACCCTCAAAACGAGAACAAAAGCATTGCCAGTTTGCAGGCCTGGACTTCCGCGTAGCGACGTCGAACTTGCGTGCCGTTACCTCAGCATCGGCTACCAGAAACTTTCAGTTCCGTAGTAGAGCGCCCAGATCCTGAACTGTACAACCGCAAGCCTCGAACGAGTCTTCCTCCATTTCTAGTACAGGGGCCCCTAGCAATTCGAGTAGGGCCCTGGCTGAAGTTCCAGCAGTTACAAGAGAGTTTCCAAAAATTCAGGGTACCTTATTTTGGGGTCCTTATAACAAGGATCCTACTATTTAGGGTACTATATTCGGATCCCCTATTTTCGGAAACTCCCACATGGGGACTGTATGAGGCGCCTGAGCCCAAACCGAGGTACTGTTTAGGACCCTAGACTATGGCTCAAGTTTTGGAGTTTGGGCCTACGCCTTCGAGTTTAACTTGGGGTAAAGACTTTGGGTGTCAGGGTTTGCCGTCAGGGATTCGTAGTTCATGAAAGGACTAGTTACTAGCTCAAATTATGGTGGCAAGGATGATGGCAACTCATCGAAACTAGCGCAGCGTTCGAATCCTTCCGTTCCTCCTCGCCGTCCCCAGCGCAGTCACCGTTCATGACTTTCATACTCGTGCTCATAACAGTCATCGCCAAAACTGCCACCACTATCATCATCTCATTGTGCTCGCCGTCGTCGTCATCATCTCCCACTCACAGCACCATCACCATCAACAAAGGCATGGCACATGTAATGCAATCAGCTGCTGTTGCTTTTGCGGTCAGTTGTGTTGCTGACGCCATTGTTGTGGCTTTTTCACAATGTGACTACTATTGTAGCTTATGCTGCTTATGCTTCCATCGCTTGTGCTGGACATGTTGTGCTTGGCTGGCGTAGTGCGTGGCGGTTGTGGTTGTACTGACACGCCATCCTTGTCGCTGTTGTTGTCGCGCCCTCTTGATTGGAGCCAGATTGAAATCTGTTGAAGCTCCTGCCTGGGGTTGCACTTCTGTCTGCATGGTTGACAATTAATTGAGCTTTAGATGTTCAGGGCACTAGAGGGTTTCTATGGGCTTTGGTCTAAACCTCCTCCGCCATTATTTTTTCCTGTCGGGGTTTTCGCAATGCTCGCCCGGAAGGCATTGCTTGGGTTTTCAGGAAAACCTGTGCGACTTGGGGCGGATTCAGTAACTACTCAACGCACTCACCGATCAACAAAGATTTGGAAATTCCAGGAAGGAAGAGAGCGCCGATGAGCACAATACATTGTAAAACGCCTGCCGTTGTGCGTTTTGTCTAGTGCTTTGCACATTCTTCTTGGGAACGTGCTGCTTGGATCTTGCAGCCGCTAGACTGCGACAGCACAAAAGCACATGAAATCAAGAATGCCTTGCTGTGACATCCAGGCCGAATCGGGCGAAAGGCTAGAGCCAGATTTCTGCCCAAATTTCTGTCCCGCGGCCTTTGCACTCTTCTTAGTCTTGCTTTCGCTTTCCTCCGCAACCCTTAAACCCCAAACCCTCATCTCAAAAAGCCAATAACCCTGATAATCCAACACCGCGAAGGTCTATAAGCCCTCGAAACCTAAACGCGATACCCCAAACCCCTGAACCGCAAAACCCTAACCGCCAGATCCAAAACCCCCAAACCACGAACTCTAAGACTAGACCCAACCCTGAAACCCGAAGCCCAACATCTGAAAACCTCTAAACTATCCAAAAACCCAAACCCCCTTTTAGACCCTTTGAGGGCTCCTTGCGGGAACCTTACGAGAGCTAATCGAAGCAAGGGCGCCGCAGCTCGTCGTGCACGGCTCCCACGAGCTCCAATCGGACGGAACCTCAGTCACAAAGGTAAAATGTAGGGGCCTAAATAATTACCAATACTATCTTGGGGCTTCCTTAGTATGATTATAGTATAATGGGCCCCAAAACCGTATTCTAATTGTTATGGCCCCTACATTGTCAGGTTGTTATCTGCAATGGTTGAGATCTTCGGGTTCAGAGTGGTGGTGTTTTTTGCATCTCAGGTGTTGGATTTTTTTGTTGGGTAGGTGGGGGGGGGGCTTAACTAGGTGGGGCGTTTAAAGCCTTTGAAAAATATTAGTAAATAAGATCCTCTTAAGCCCAATAAGGGAAAATCTAAAATGTCCCAAAGTCCTACCTAGTTAAGGCTTAATTAGGGGTTCAGGAATGTCTTGTGGGAGGAGTTGGGGTTGAAAGGTTCAGGGTTTTGGTTTTAGGGTTTAAGGTTTAGAGGTTAGGGGTTTAGGGGTTTAGGGTTTAGGTGCCCGGACCCGCCGTCACTACCGCTGACAGGTGTGAAAGAACCGTTCACAGTTGGTAGTTGGGTTCCAAGCAAGAGAACTTTCCAGGTTCAGGCTGCAACATAGCGGCCACAATGACTACAACTAAGATAGGGTATCGAGAGGAGTCCAAACCGCAAAACCCTCGATGCTGAATTGCAGCCTTCAGTTTACTGGCTCAGACATCCTAAAACATCCCAAAAACACGAATTACACCAAAAGCCCCAAGCCTTAAACTGGAAGCTCCAGACCCGAAGCCTTCAGAACCTCGTTCATGGTTGGGATAAGAATAAAATGTACAGTTTTATTCCTTATTGGGTTTAAGTACCCCTAAAAATGTAAAATGTTACGCAACTATGACAAAGCATGGGACCCTAAACCCTAAAACCCTAAACCCTAAACCCCAAACCCTAAACTCCCCTGAAACCCTAAACCCCAAATCCTAAACTATGACAAGGCAACCTAACGCTTCTTTACAGCTTTCCTCGTGACCCGGGGGCCCTGGCACAATCCACAGGGCATGCTCGGACGTTGCAGGAGATTTCCTGCGGAGACTCCGCTGCTCCGAAGGCTTTCAGGACTAAGTTAATAAGTTCAGAATAATATTAATAATAATAATACTATAATAATATATTAATATAATAATATAATAATAACAAGTTAGTACTAATAATAAGGACCCAGGCCAGAAGCGCATGGAAGGTTTGTCTTATAGAGTTTCTTCAGGGCTTTCGCCTTTCGTTTAGGGAGGGCTTCTTATGCAAGGGTCTTCGTAACTATAGTGAACCCCAGAAAGTTGGAACATGGGTTTAGGATGATTCATGCTGGGATTCCCTTTACTTTACTTTAAGGGCATGAGGCTAATGATGTTCCAACTTTCTAGCTTCTACTGTAGAGTGACGGGTACCAGACTGGAACCATTAAGTGCAAGTGAGTAAGCGGGCTGTTGCGGTGTGCAAGCCTTGTGGGTTCAGTCTCGAAGTTCTGGGCGATATTGACCCCAACCTCAACTAAACCAAAACGTGGGCTGTGGAGACAGGCTAACGAAGATCTGGGCTGCGGATTTGGAGTACATGAATGTAGACAACTGATTTACAAATCCTTCCCTAACCGAAGCAAGAGCTGTTTGCGCTCGGTGGGGGCATGGCCTCGGATGCGTCACCGCTGCAGTCGGCGCCGCCTTCCACCGCCGGGATTTTGACCCCACGGGTCCTGGCCAAGATAGGGCTTACGGTTTGGGTAGATAGGGATGAAGGCGTTTAGAGTGTAAGGTTTGGGGTTTCGGGGTATGCGTGTAGGGATTAGGCGCCGAGAAGGGTGCCGGCTTTTTGGGTTCAGGGTCTTGGAGCTTTGGCGTTTCAGTGGTTTGGGGCTCAATAAGTTTCTTAAGTCTTGGGCATAAGACTTCTTACTTTGTGCAGTTTCAGGTCTCGGGATCGTTTCAAAGGGTGCAGGATTTGGGATGAACAACTTTCCGCATCTTTGCCTCCCGATGAGCCCAACACCAGCATCCAGCCTTGATTTCTGGCCGCCAGAGCAGGACACAGTGCATGCGCCCCAATCCGCCCAATCCTCAACATGGTGGCTTGAATCTGTATGGGATTCTTCTCTCAACACTAAACCCTGAACTCCTAAATCCGTATGGGTTTCCGGGTTTAGAGCTTATTGGGAAGCCTCTAAGGACTTTACAAGCCCGTATAGGGCTTAAAGCCTTCTCCTGCTGCTTCAGCCCAGATTTAGTCTCGAAGCGGCAGTTTCTGGGAATCAGCGACACCGACCATACCATACCCTGAAAGCCCAGATGCCTGCAGATACCCACATCCATTGCACAGGTATGTAAGTAGTTAAAGAGCTACCAACGATGGGCCCATAAGAGTAGGAGGATCTTCATTGCACAAGGGCCTCCCCCTCGCGGAGAAGGGGACCGCTCAGGTTGCTTGAAAGTCCATCGTGCCCAAGCTTCTGTTCCTTCCTGTGTCAGGGTTTTGACGTTGTGACCATCACCCAAAACGACTGGAACAAGGGTTGGTGAGGAATTCTACTACACTGAGACAATGACAACAGGTTGAAATAATTTGGCTTGAGTCTTGAGCAACAACTACAAACCCGAAGCCTACACTACAAAACTACCCTCTATTGTAAAAGCCTGAACGATGGCTTCTTGACATTCGGGGTACGTTGTTTGATTGGGGTCCTTATCACAAGAATCTCGTCATTTCGTAGAACCCCATCATTTCTGGAACCCATGAGGCATGAGGATCCTCACTCAAACTGACGATAAAGATCCCTGAGAACAAGGAGACGGAAACCCCATACCCTCAATCCTCAAAACAGAAGATCCCTATACGTCAAGTCTGAAGCACTAGCCCTGCTAAACTCGAAACTACTTAACCCTTAACCCCTAAACCACGTTTACCCTCAAACACTAAATCCGTCACGCCTTAAAACTCGATCGTATACCCTGGAACCCTAAACCATGGATCCTAAACTCTACGCCTCCCCCCCCCCCCCCCACCCCCCAAACCCCCAAACCCAACCTTTGCAACCTAAACCCCCCAACCAAAATCCTTACCCCGTTTTCCCCCAAACACCAAAACCCCGCCCCCCTAAAAACCCGTACTATACCCCGGGAAGCCAAAACCAGGGACCCAAAACCCCCCCCCCCCCCCCCCCCCCTCACCCTGCAAAGCCTAAACCCTAAACTCTGAACCCTAAACCCTCAACCCTAAATCCTTTCTCGGCTTGGGCCCAGCTACCGACCACTCGCAGTCGCGAGAGCAGCGCTGCGTGTTGCACTCGCCTGCAGGCCGCTGGGTGGGGTTCTTTTTCTTTTTGAAACTTAAGGGTTCTTTTTCCTTTTGAAACTTAAGGGTTCTTTTTCTTTTTGAAACTTAAGGGTTCAGGGTTTAGGCCTTTAGGGCCAGGGCTTAGGGTTTAGCGTCTGGGTTCTAGTGGAGTGTTTGATTGACGCGTACCTGTATTATTCAGTCAGCGTTCCTTTGCAAACGGAACTACTTCAGAAATGGAGTGCGGTCAAGAGCAAACGAAGCTTCGCCTTGGGATTGATTACGATTAGATTTTGGTGGCTGGCTGGTGCTTACAGGGCGTGGGCTTGTAGGGGTGGGAGCTCAGAGTAGGTAGGGCTCGATAATTAAGGCTTTTGGGGATTTACTTTAAGGCTTGCAGAAACTCAGAGTAGTTTGCACGACCAGGCCTACTTCCACACCGTCTTCCAGGCTGCAGGCATGCCCCTGGGCATTCCTTGGCTGCAGGATCTGAATCCTAAACCCTCAGAGTTCGGCTACTCGATTTACAGGTAGCAGTGCTAAGTAAGGCCGGCTCAAACCCCTGCACCATTTACGGATACTCCAACACAAACTGTTCGATCTCGCATCTGCATTTAAACGGGATCCGCATGGATGTCATCATATTTGCTTTGGGGTTTCCGGGTTCTTCATCCGAGGTGTATCTATCTACTGGGTATCGTAGTAACTTCGAAATTGTGTCAGGGTGATGCAAGCCCAAACACCTTGGCAGGTTACTTGTGCAGCTTAGAATCTAGGAAGCGCTTAGAGTAAACGTCATCTTGTACAAGCCGTGCTGATAGCAGAGCTCGCGATGCCATTGATGTAATGTTGTAATCTGAATATTCAGCAAAAGTAGGGTTGATGGACAAAATCCTGCATGACCTTAAGGACCCTAAACTATGGGAATTATGGCATATTCCTTCTTATGGGTCATGCAGGATTTTGTCCATCAGCCGTATCTCATGATCATCCCTACATATCAATGAGCTAGGACTTTCAATGAAGCAACACCACGTTCTGATCTACAGCAGCAAGTCGAAAGCGTCGGCAAAACCCCAGAAGTTCAAGTAGCTACCGCAGTAAGCCACTGTCCCTGAACCATAGGATAAGAACCCATTATGCCGGCAGCTGGGCTTGTACGGACACACGGGGAAGCTGGACTGCTGGCAGCGAGAGGCAGCGGTAAGTCATGCAGCAGTTTGAAACCGACAACGCGAAAAAGGAAAACTCAGAAGCGATGACAGCCCAAAGAAATACGGCGAAGTACCATGAAACCAGCAAGGCATGCTAGGCCGCACCGCGCAGACTAGGAGTGCAGTGAATGTGCAACCATCTGTGCTCTGATATCACTGTATTGCAAGAAACACCCAAGCATCGTGAACCTATTTGGGCGCAATATTCAGCAACCGTAAGCTAAATAGTAGGAATGCACAAATTGCTGTAGAGGTCTGCGCAAGCGGCATTTCCCCCTTTATCATCCTGGCATATTTTCTTGTACTATGACCGACCCCTATGCCCCGATCCGAGTAAACCTCATAGAAACCCTTCTCTCAAACCTTTCGGCAACCTTAGACTTAGAAGAACCTTGTAGGACCCTCACGGCCTGCAACCCTAAAACCCGCAAGCCCAAGCTAAAGCACCTTTCACGCGAAGCGCCCTCTCTGTGCCAAGGCACGCCTCTAGGATCACCGGCTTTTCCCTGGCTGCTCCAAGGGAATTAGGGCTTTGGGGATTCGATGTAAGAAGAGTCCTACTATAACGGCTGCTGGAACAGATTCAAGGCTTCCCCCAAGGGTCCAAGTACACAATAATCATATACCCTCCCAAATATTAACCTACATAAATACTATCCTAAACAAATACCTGATTATTGGGTCCTTTGGACCCGTGGGGTTCTACAAAGAGAACCCTTCAAAGGAACTACAAAGGCTCGGAGGTCGTGGGGTTTCTTTAGACCTACTATAAGGGCGACTTTTGTAAGGCCTCCTGTAAGGGGCTTCGAAGTCTACTTACTACCAGTGGCTTTTTAGGAGTTTAGGCTTCGGGTTTTAGGGTTTAGCATCTTAGCCCCCCCCCCCCCCCNCCCCCCCCCCCCCCACCCTCCGTTGGGGGTTTGGGGCACGAAGGTGACTAGAATCAAGGGGACCAAGCACATTTGAGGGCTCAGAGCCAGGTTTTGCGGTGGACGACACAGAGGCTTGGACAAAAAGTGTTAGATACTGAACCCTGCAAGTGCGTTGCTGCTCGAGACGTAACGCACAGGGGCATGTCCGCCTCAACCGGGATGGGAGACTTGGAACCCTCAAAAGCGAAACACCCTAAACAGACTTAGTGCCTGAGGTCCTGTGCCCTGTCCGACAGGCAAATCCTGGGGCCGGGCTTGAACATTTTCACGGGAACGAGTGCAGTGCAGTGGACGCACACGACTGCGGACAACGAAAACAAAAACACAAGTTCTGTGCCGCCCCATGTACAAGGGCTTCCAAAAGCCTCAGATCTCAACTACCCACCTTCCACGAGTTCGGGCGGTATCCTAAACAGACATCCACGCAAGCACGCCTCTGCCGTACTCCTCCGTCGCATGACGCCGTACAGTCTGACCACGACGTCCAGTCACCCCACCTTGGGCAAGGTGGGTTAAGGCTGCGGTTGCGGTCGGGAGAAGGACGAATCGAAATTGAACAACCACGATAGGACGCCACCACCAACAACAACGACAACAGCAAGAATAGCTACAGCATCTGACGAAGTCTGTCACCACCGACAAAACTGCCGTTCCACTAAACTCACTTAACATTGCTCTCAGAACGACCCCGCGACAAAAAAGGTGATAATGATTTTGTAGCAGGCAGAGCAGCATGGTGTTTCGCTAAAATATAAGCCTACAGATGGTCGTTGCATGACTCTCTCAAAGGCAACCGGCCTGCAAAACGCACGTGTCAACCTTGACGAGGCCTGCTTCTGCTTGAGTTTGCCTTTCATCCGAGCATGCGATACAAATCCCTTAAAACCCTAAACCCTAAACCCGTAAGGCCCCTGTCCCCAGAACCCTAAAAGCCTGGCGTGTGATTCACCTGATCCTTGAGCCCTCCACCTGCCGACCTCTGAGATCTTTCAGGAACCCAAAGCATCTTCAATCGGAGGACACCAAAGGCCCTCACCCTGAAACAACAGACATGAAACAACAGCACTCAATGCTGATCCTCAGCCTACGGTCCCCAAAGCCCTCTAACACCCTAAGACCCTACTAGAGCCCTTCTCTCTAAATCGACGCTAAGGTAAACCTTAACCCGAGCCCCCGGTGCCCCAAAGCCCCAAAGCGCCCGTCTGAGACCCCTGCTGGCAGTCGAGAGGGCAGTCCACATCGTTGCAGCGTCCGAGATCCTGCGCTGGAACGGTGGGGGTGACCGGGTACTTGAAGAAGGGACTTAGTAAGTAGGTTATAAGTAGAGTTATAAGTGCCCTAAATGGAGTTACCCTAATTATAACCTACTCACAACCAACTTCCTAAGTCCCCTGCCCCTTCAAAAAGTATTTGTATCGACTTTTGGCTTGGGGCTTGGATTTGAGGTTTATCGTTTCAGGAAACCCTAAACTCTAGACCTTAAACCCTAAACCCTAGTGAAGTGAGGCTTGGGGTTTAGGAGCTTGCAGGGGGTTGGGAGTTTTTGGGGATCTTAACCGCCGATGAGGCGAGGCTATGGTGCCTAGTTCCCGAGCTCTCTCTGTTGCTGCTGTTGGAGCAACGAAGAATTTAAGAACCACAACAATACTTATGGGGCTTAAGCCTCCTGAAATCACACCAGGCTGAGACCAAGAGGGGATCTGCTGCTAGGAGGAAGGTTGTAACTTGACGGAACGGCAACGGCAAGCCGTGAGTGAGTGGGAAAAAAACCCTAGTGGCCGGGGCGTTTGCCAAAAATGCCGAATTGGCAGTTTTGGGCGTTTTTGGACTGTTTTGGGCGGTTTTGGAAAATGTCACCCTCACTACCGCCTCCACATTGCCGGAAGCTTGCCTCTACTCCATAGCCCGACAGATGCAATACTCCAGCACCGAACTCCGAGCGCGCAGGATTCCGAACCCAAAAAAGCGTTTTCCAAAAGGTCCCGTTTGGGCCCAAATGGGCCCGAATGGTCCCAATGGCTTACGCCCCCATTTCTTACGTCCCCATCAGAGTGCCCTTGAAATACAGGGCGTAGCACCCACGCGAAACCCTAAACCCCAAACCCCACACCTTAAAGCCCTAAACACTGAACGACCAGCCCGAAAAGAAGCCTCAAACTGTAGGTACTAGCCCTGCATCATTCACACCTTCTGCCAGCTTCAAAAGCATCGGCACACTTGCAGGCTGCGCGTGCCTCCTCGTCGCCCTCGCATGGATGTCCACCCGTAGTCTCCTTCATTCTGCTGGCACTCGGAAGCTCTTGGTCCATGCTGCAACAAACCGCCACTAGAACAGACCCAACCCCGAAACGCCGAAGATATTGAACACGATAACATCCATGGCCGAAAGCCCGAAGCCTAAATCTTAAACTCCGAAGAACCATCACCGGCCTGGCGGGGGCTAGAATTGATGGGAAGTATCTTGATCCTACTTGGGGAACCAAAGGTTAACCTTTTTTTCCATAATATAAGGATTATATAGGGAATATACTTCCCCAAAAGGTTAAAGGTTACCTACTCTACTACTAGGTGATGTGTCTCTTTGCATCCATCGTTTCGGGTGCGTTGCTAAGCTTAGAAGGAATGCCAATGAAAAGGGATTCTGGTGCTCCCTAACAACTTTTTTCCCAAAGGCTCTATGCCCCGAAGACCTGCTCCAGGAACACCTCTATAATTCAAAGGCCAAAGTGAATGTTATGCAGATCCGTGCAGACAGCACAATCCCTATTTAAATTCGACACCTTTCCGTTCGGCGTCCTTGACCGCCACGGTCCGCTTCCTCTTTGAGACGCCTCGCAGAGACGGAAACTGTCGAACTACGCCCCAGACCCCTTAAGGGAGGATCTAGAAAGTAGATCCCCTAATATGGGGCCCTATACTACTACTTAGAGGATCATGGGACTTAGTAAGTAGGTTATAATTGGGGTTATAAGTCCCCTAAGTGGGGTTATCCTAACTATAGCCTACTTACAACCTTACTTACTAAGTCCCATGAGCCTTCAAGTAAGGGTACTTTATAGGAACCCCCATTAAGGGATCTACTTTTGGGATCCTCCCGAAAATCTGGGTCCCCAGTGCTCGCGGGCACTTTTCGGAACTCTCAGCCTGAGCCCTGATGCTCGAAGACTCCCCAGAGACTAGGACTCCAAAACCCCTTAATTAAGGAATAGACAATAAATCATATTAGTTGCGGTGGTCTTAAGGTTTGGGGTTTGGGGCTTTGCGAGTTGCAGGAGCTAGAACTTCCCAGAGACTCCAAAACCCCTTCATTAAGGAATAGACCTTAAATCATATTACTAGGATCCTATTAAAATGTAAAGGTCTATTCCTTAATTGAGGGGTTTTGGAGTCTCTGGCTCAGGAGCTAGTCTTGCTGGCAAAGGCGCGTGTCCTATGTGAGAAATCTTCATGTGGTGGCTGCTCAGAGGGCCCGGGGATCTACTGGGCTTTTAAGTAACCAGGGAGAAAAAAGTATAAACTTTTATTTCATAAGGCTTCCTTTAAGAAAAAGACGTATTAAAGTATTGAACAGATCCGAATAGGCTTTCGAAACATACGGTTGATGGACAAAATCCTGCATGACCCACAATAAGGAATATACCATAATTCCCATAGTTTAGGGTCCTTAGGGTCATGCAGGATTTTGTCCATCAGCCGTATTTTGGGGTCAGGGTGGGAACCTCGGTGTTGATACATGGGGACTTGGCACTGAGGCCTTAGAGGTGTAGGGGCTTACGGCTTGGGGCCTAGAATTTCAGATTCAGGATTACAGCTTCGAAAAAAAACTCACCAGGCTTCAACTTGCCCTGCAGTTTTTAGAGCCTGCTCGGAATGACGATAGTCGCGATTACAAGACTCTTGATCATGATCTTGAAGTCGCAATAACGGTAGGTATGCACAGTGCTAACAATGGGCTAACAATCGTGGTAGTCGAATTGGAACAACCGGATATCGATGACGGTCACTGTCATGCGATTGCCATGGGATAGTGGCAAATTGCCACTTGGATCATGCTGTGATGAATACCGTTGGCGGCCAACATGTGACACGATGCACAGCCTTCATGACTGTGATGGTACTGTAGCCAATATTAAACACGCACCACGGTAACAGCACTGGGAGTCGCAAAGCAGCATCAGCCAGGACTCCAGCATATGCGCACCCACAGCCATCAAACTAATGTCGTTGTTGACTGCATCGGGCTTTTTAGTTGAAGATCCATCGTTGAGACCACTTGAAAGTCTGAAATGCATAACCGAGACCCGAAAATCCCACACCATGCGACGCAAAGTCTGATACTCCGATCCGTAAACTTGACCCCAGGCACACAGGGATCCCGAAATACGTTGAGACTATCCCTGAATATGTAATGTAAACAAGTGGTGCCTTTGTCTCTATACATCTACATCAGACCTTTCTATACTACCCCAACCCACTTCCCGCGGCCTCCGCCGCAGGATTTTGTGCAGAAGGACCAGGGGCTCCAGTCATACCACTGGCAATCCACCGCCTGTTTGGGTCTCTTCGTGTCCATATTGAGGGATCACACTTAAAACGGCTCCTTGCACAGAGGGCTCTTACTTTCAGTCGTTTGTAGCCTATGGGGTTTAGGTCTAGAATTTGTATGGTGTTGTGGGGCCGAGGGGAGAGGGTCGGCTGGTGCTGCTTCGGGTTCAGAGAGCTGGGGTTGGGGCTTGTAGTTGGTTTCGGTTGAAGCTTGTCATAGGGTCCAGTCATATTTCGCGTGTAGGGCTGTCTTTGTAGGTGCGAGCTGCGATCGTTATTCTTTCAAAGTCTAAGGATGTTGCAAATGGGTTAGTGGCTGGCGTATGGCTGCAGGGCTGGAAAGGTTCAATGTATATGAATCTAGGCGTGGCTCTAGGCAGTAGCATCTTCTCCCAGCAAGCCTCGTATTATGCGCGGCATTTCTACCAATGGGCTGGATGGCCAGGAATACTTATCATTGCAACGTGAGCTTTCATCAGAGTACCTGGCCCACAAAACATAATTCAGAACCCCAGGTAGCTTGAAAAGTGGTAGAAAAGTGGTAGAATATAATAAAAGGCATCCTTTTCTTGCTCCCGCTACTGAAGGGGCCCACAGTGTACCCTTCGGCCCTTCAGCAAGGTGCAGGCTCTGGGTTCCAGGCCCGGAAAACTTGCCCCGTGAAAGACCAGATTCTAATCGTCCATCCACGGCTTACCTACCTTTGGTTAGTAGGGAATGGAAGAATGGTAGTAATAGTAGTTATAATTGTACCCCATTCCTCCATTCCCTACTAACTAAAGGTAAGCTTAGCCAATGGGCCAACATGATTGGACTGTGGATTTTTGTCTGCAGTGGTCTCACTGCTATGTCGATGCTGAGAATTGGAAATCAAGACCTACACCAGACATCTCGGCAATGGAGATGACTCATCTGCGGGGAAACAAAAGACGCTGTCATCGTTGGACCGTCCCACAACAAAACACCAAATCAACTCGGAGAGACGGTTTGGTGGCTTCTGGCTCTAGGGTTCCAGAGACTTGGGCCTTGCTTAGGGAATACGCCCCTCCCTGCCCAAGCACGACGCTGAACCTCGACGGAGCTGTTGGTGTCGTGGGAGGCCTGGTCCATGGGAGCCGTGGGGCTTTGGCCCTGGTAGATGGTTGCCGGGGGGCTGTCTCTGTGTCTGTGTCTGTGTGTGTTTTGTCTGTGCGTGTGTGTGAGGCTTTGTTGGCCTTTTCTACAGGGCTCGCGTTGAGCATGCAAGCTCTACATCATGTCATTTTTGCAGGTCGTTCACGATGTGTTTGGGTTTGGGGTTTGGGCTCAGGCTTGCGGCCTAGATTGTAGTCAATATACTGGTTGGACTCGCAACTGAAACAACTGCGGTAGTCGCAAAAAGGGATCATAATGCAACTCTTTAGTTCTGATGCTGCGTAGACGATGATCACCATACAAGAGCGACGAACACTGAGTTTAGCCAACCTTTAGCCAAGCTTGAGCGTTCTAGACATGAGTATAGCTACTGTGACCAATGTTGAATAATTCGGGGCTTGCAAACCTGAGGAAGTCTTTTTATGCACAACCTCCGATGGCACTTGCTCCTGACTGCTACGTTTGTTCATTCAAACACACGGTTTAAGCACTACTTTTGCACTACCTCCGTGCTCGAGGGGCCTGGCTACTCACTCATTATCTAAGTCCTTCCATTGAAGTGACAAAAAAGAGTCAAGCGAGCAAAGCCGCACCATTTCGGGAGCTTCGGGCACCTATGGTCCGTGGCCTTCTCGGGGCTCAACGCTGGCTGACCGATTTCCTCAAAATAAAGTGTCCTCAAACGCCTTCTGCCGTAAACACTATGCCAGACTATCGGGCTTGAACCTAGCATGGAAAGCCCTACGAAAGGACAGACCGTGCTTACTTTCGTGTGAGAAACCCTGGTGATATCCTGGCCGAAAGAACTTCAAGACACCGGGTGAATAACAGCGAAAGGACCCCGAACCTCCAGTCACCAGCCACGGAAACCTAAACCCAAACTCCGAATACCAGAACCTATATCTTAGACTCTTGAAATTCAAAAATCTGAACCCTAAATCCTAGGAACAGCTCAAGCACGAAGTCTTTGCTGTAGGCCTGGTCTTTCTCGAGTTGCTTCCGAAGCTCTTGGTAGAGATCCGGGTCCTCTGTGGTATATAATGACGGCCTTCATGATTAGAATAATATAGGGGCCTTAATAATTAGAATAGGGTTTTGGGGCCCATGATACTATAAGTATAATCATGATTAGAATATGCAGGGATTGGGTGGTAGGGTTTAATAACGATAGCAGGGAGCCTTCAATGGCAAAGGACATCAGCATCAATCCTTTGAGCGGGATGTCGGCTGTGCGAGTAGTGATCCAGAGGTTGACTTCTCGGTTCCGAGGCGTAATCCAGGTGCCAGAACCCCGTTTTCGGCAGAGCTTTGGGGTTGCATGTTCAGGGGAACTAGATGCATTTTGGTATTGACGAATTGGAGGCTTCTGCACACGATCGAAGCTTGCTAAGGGAGAAGACTTGACATCCCGACGATCTAAAACCTCGAACGAACAGAAACAGCTTCGGCAGGACTGCTCCTCTCCTATTCGTGCTCCCTCCGTGGCCCAACATCTTGAACGCGACAATGTTGAAAACCGTCTTGGACAAGGAGCAGAATTCAGAACGCCTCAACAAAGAAGCCTAAGGCCCCAAGACATACATCTGCACTCCGTCTGTTTTCAACCGGGTTTTCTCCTCGAGGAGGTGCCTCTCGATTTCTGCCAGGCTTCCTGGCATGTACACGCAGCAAGCTAGGGCAGCTAGGGGTGCAGGATTTAGAGTTCAGGGCTGACGTGTTCACGTTGGGGCCTTGAGTCATGGTCGTTAAGGAGTATCATCTTCTCTGAGGCTGTGAGGCACAAGGTCTAGGATGGGCACAAAGCAAGCTAGGGGTCCAGGTGACGAAGTGGGTTTTCGGGGCGCTTCCTTGTCAGGGTGCGACGTCTGCCGGTTGCCGTTTGCATGACTCTGCGGAATGTAAAGCAATGGTTTGGTTGGTGCTACTCCAGCAGCTCGGAAGTGCCACGCAACAGATCCTTTTAAGGCTTTGCTCTTTTAGGGGGCCCGACTATCTCAAGCTTGTAAACAGCTGCCATAAAGAGATCACTGCGTTGTCACAACTCCTACATGCGTATAGAAAGTATACGGCGGTGGTCCTGCTGCGGAACAAAAGCGCGCTTTGTTGGTGTGACTCTGAACTCCGCAAACTGTATCGCCGAATGCTCACGACTCGCCCAAACCCGAAACGCAGCAGCGTCCACCTGTGAATGATGATTAGTGATGTCCAATTCGCATTCTTGCTTGTACACGGCATGTCACGTTCCTGCCTGCTTTGGTTGTTACAGCTATATTTATGTATATAAGATACATACATACATACGTACATACAAACGCATATACATATGTAGTTGGTTCGCCTATGTTCATCCTTCATGTCTCAAGGCCCCAGCCCATCATGCAAACCAAAGACCTCAGCTTTAGAAATCTAGACCTTTACGAGGGCCATCACGGCACGTTCTGCAGGACATAGCCAAGGCCCTCTTCAAAATAAGACAGCTTCGGAGCAAGATCGATTCTTGTTCTCGGATGATGGGGTCGACATCTAAACTCGCTAGTACCAACACGGAAAAGTGCGGCTGTCAGCGCCATTGACCTTGAACCCTGTACCTGAAAAACCCCAAAACCTGGAACCTTTTCCCTGAAGACTCCACCCCCGCCCTCCCCCTTCCACATGCTTTTGTTGTAGAGCCGCCTGTAGCAGACTCGGATCGCAGCATCCGATTTCGCCCGCCTTCACAGGAGCGTAAAGATCCAGGGTTCCTGAAAGAGTTCATATGGGCTGAGGATATAACTAATGGCTTATGAGAGAGGTGAGGTTTTGGGTTTATGGCTTGATACTTGAAAGATCAGGGGACTGACGAGTCATGGTTGTTTTTTACGGCAACTACACGTATACAAATACCGCTTAGAGCATGTACGTCCGTGCTTACAAAGCGTAACCTATAAACATCGGGTTTAAGGCAGGGTTTAATCATACGTAAGTACTATACACATGCATGTATGATCATGCAGGCATACATACATACACATACCTACCCACCTACCTACATACATACATATGGGTGGTTGTCAAAATTATGGTCCCTTTTTGGATCCCTAATCTAATACGGCACGTAATATTTAGGGTACCCAAAAAGGGACCCTAATTTTGACAACCACCCATATGTTACATAAGTAGAACCCTCGAAACCTCCATGAGCCCCTAGGAGTCCTAAAAACGGTTTAGGGTTTAGGCCTCCCTAAACCCTAAAACCTAAACTCTAAACCGTAAAAGCCGCACTCGTCAGGGTTGAGGGCCTGCTGAGGTCTGTCCTGTGGAGGAGACCTGGGCTCAGAAGGGGCTTGGTGTTTCGGTTTACCCTAAGGCTCCATAGCAGTTCCTTTTTGGGGTTCATGTTGAGAATCCTATAAGGTAATCTCCCAAAGGAGCTACTATGGAGCCTCTGGGTAGGCATGGGGTTTAGGGTTTACTGTGAATAGGGTTTGTGAATACTTGAGGGCTCATGGGACTTAGTAAGTAAGGTTATAAGTAGGTTATAGTTAGGATAATCCCACTTAAGGGACTTATAACCGAAATTATAATCTTTTTACTAAGTCCCATGATCCTCTAAGTAGGGTTTAGCTTAGCGTTTTGGGGCTAACCGGCACTTTGAGGTCAAGGCCCAAGGCTGTAGGGCTTAGGAATATAGAGTTTAGGGTTTAGGGTTTGGGGGGTTTAGGATTAGGGTTTAGGGTTTAGGGTTTCGGGGTTTAGGGTTTGGGGTGTAGGGTTTGGAGGATGGGGTGCAGGATTTCGGGCCCAGGGTTTAGGGCCAGGGCGTAGGACTTAGATAGGTGTGCCAAGAGTGCTTGAAGGTTGCAGTGTAGTTGCAGGGCTTCAAGTTGCCAGATTTTAGGGCATGTGTAGGATTGAGGACTTTCGCAAAAAGAGAGGTGCATCATCACAACGGCTGGAAGGAGTATACTTGTAGCTGTACTTACATCTCTGCTTTCATAACGGCACTTACCAAGGACTCTGCTCCCCCAAGCCTAAATACCTTCAAACATCGACCCTTGAACCGCGCAAGACTCTGAACACCAACACCAGGGCCCCAAAAAAGCACATAAGCAAAAATTAGGATAGGGATATCCCATATAAACCCCCTTATAATGAGACCCAATAAGGTCAGGATATCCCTATAAAATGCTTATGCTCATGTGCTTTNGCACATAAGCAAAAATTAGGATAGGGATATCCCATATAAACCCCCTTATAATGAGACCCAATAAGGTCAGGATATCCCTATAAAATGCTTATGCTCATGTGCTTTTGGGGTCCCTAAAACACATCCCTACAAGGCGAAGGACACCTCAACGAGGGTGCTGTCAGCTGACCCGTTCGCTGAACATGTGCAGCAAGAGAAACAGGGTGCTGACGCTGAGGTATACGGAGAACACATAGAATATGGGGGTTTCCAAAAATCGGGGGACCCTAATATAGTACCCTAAATAGTAGGATCCTTATTATAAGGACCCCAAAATAAGGTGCCCCTAATTCTTGGAAACTCCCATATACTCATGACCCGCAGTGCTGCCCGAACGAATGAGAGCCGAGAGCCCCAAAACGGTCCTTCCCGGCCACGGCACCGATACTTCCGCATTAGTCGCAGAGCTCCGGCGCCCGGTGTGGAGTGTTTCCTCAGTCGGAGCCGCTTTGTGCTCTGGGAGCTGAGTAATGGAGTTTAGCGTTAAGGCTTTCGGGCTTAGGGTTTGTCTTCGAATTTAAGGATTCAGGGTTTCGGGTGAGGTTTTACAAGCGTTTGGAATTTGGGACGTCTCGTCTCCTGACGGAAGGTTCAGCATTAGAGGCTAACTCCGAAGCCCAAAACCACTCTAAAGACCCTCAGCCACGCAACCCTAAATCCCAGAAGTGCCAGGCCCGAGCCATATTCAGCTCTCGTCACGAAAAAACTGTGATTCGGTTGCTTGCCAACCAGGCCACTCAAAACGTGCGTCCGTCAAGTTCCCGATGAAGCCCTACATACACTCACCAAAAAAAGCCTAACAGAACGAAAGGACAGCTTCACATGGTCTTGAATTAAGATTCCACAACAAGAAAACAAGAACCCAGTACAACAAGAGCCCTCGGCCCTCGCACCCAAAGTGCTGGGTCCAAAATCCGATCCGAGTTTCGGCTTTGGTTTTGACGGGCTTCCCACGGCTTGAAAAGGGCCGGGTAGGATTCTTTCATGGCGCTCCAGAAGGTTCTGCTTGTAGCAATTGCATAGGCTGGGTGGTTTAAGCCTATTTGTCTGTCGGCACTTAGAGATATAAGTAAATGCAGAACCGACCGAAAACCCCACCTGCGCTAACTGCTGAAGGTTCAGCGGGGTCACACGCCTTAACCCTAAACCCAAGTTACATTTAAACAAGAGCCATATGCCTAAACTTTAGTTTCAATCCCTGATCCCTCTCTTGCCGACGTGACAAGCAGCATTTCACGCCCATCAAGCCGCCTCCAACCGAAAACACGACAATCCGCTCCGCACCACCTCCCCTCCTTCAAAAACACACGCACACAAACCTTGAGGCCTGCATGATTCTCAAAGGAATATCCTGTCGACAGTATTCTAACTCCTCCAAAGCCCAAACACCAAACCCGAATCTCTACCTACTTCTCTAAGAAGATATACAGCGGCTTCATATAAGGAACCTCATACGAATGTCGGTCTGTTGGGCTACAGGAAAACTCTCAACCTATGACCGTAGCCTGAAATCTGAACCTCAAATCTTCAAAGCATCCCCTCCCTGCTTCACCAAGCATCTGCTATCGAAACATGGATGAGCGCGAAGAGGGCCAACGACTGCAACCCAAGTGCCTGGTTCTCTCAGAATCCCCAAATTCCCGTTAACGGGCGGTCTCATTTTGCTCTCGAAGGTCGCTAGTGCTCCGTGATGATTTTTTGAGGCCTTGTAGCCGAATATATGAGGGCCTGGTAATGGTGTTAGTGTTGCAAGTGATTTGAGGTTTTGAGTAGGGCAAACTGACTCTGAGCTTTAGGGTGGTAGCGGCACATGTATTGGGGTGTACGCGCTTTAGCAAAGAGGGTGTCAAAGGTTCGGCGTAAAAGCTTCAACAAGAACTAGTCGCAATGTTCTTCCCGAAGTCGCGGAAATGGGGCTTGTTGGCTTGTGACCCAAAATCGTCTCCTTTGGAAGGGATGGCAGTCCAAGGAAGGGATGGCAATCCACAAAGGGCCCCTCTTGTTTTCACTTGCTATTTTTGATTTGGGGGCTAGACGCAACACGATGCAAGCTCTTCGCAGTAGTATAAGAACTAGAGTCAGAAGCGAAAGACGAGGGGTTTAGAGTCTAGGGCATGGTTTAGGCTGATTCAAGGTTTCTGAGTTTCCACTACGTACTTGTACTGGTGCTGGGTTGAACCTTGCAGATTTATCCGTAAACTTAAACTTTGGGTTAAATAGCGCCGGGGGAACAATTAAAAAATTATTTGTGTTTTGACTGATAATAATCTCAGAGGCAGCAGCATCAAGCATCAGCAGGCACAGACATACACAACAACGAGACACATCACCAGACCCAAACGTCAACGACGACAGCAAACCTGTCAATGTTTTGCCACGCTGCCTGCCCCCTCTGACTCTGTTCTCGGGCTTGTCCCCGGGCCCTCATGATTTATGCGAGGCGCATTCTGCCAATGTCAGACGTATACTCCGATGCGTTCAATTTTCAGATTCGCCGTTTCCGTTTACACCCCTCGGACCTGATTCTGATAGTGAAACGTTCAACTTGGAGCTGTCCATTGGCTCGGACTGCTGCAATCACCATCTGCAATCTGGCCGAGAGCAGGGAAGTGAAGCCAACACAGCAGCCTGAGACGCTTTTTAGCAGAAAAACATGCAGCTTCCCAGCACGTCTTTCCCAAGTCTGCCACAGGATCCGGCAAACAAGATCGGACGAATGCCTCGGGCAAGTGGGAACACATCTGTACAAGGGAGGCCAAATATGTGGTCCGCTTATCTTGTCTCCAGGTCCTTGAATGGGCTGCGATTTGCTTGAGAGAAGGATTGTGAAGCCAGCATAAGAGCCTGAGACGCCTTCGGGCACGAAAACATTCATGTTTCCAGTCTGCCTCGGTCAAGTCTGCTGTTGGATCCGGCAACAACGATCGAAGAAATGGCTCGGGCAAGTGAGGACATAACTTGGTAAGGATGTTGTCCACATAGACCTGCGGTTGTAGGTTTTGCCATGCTGCTGCTTCCTCGGTCTCACTCATCCAGATCCAGTGCTTTCTCGGCAACGGGCCTTCCCTGTCTATCGGTCCTGCGGGGAACGGCATCGTGCTGAGAGAATGAACTTGTACAGGCTGGTCGTGAATTGACGTCGGACTCGAAAGGCAGCCGACTCGCTTAGGCTCGTTCTGGCAGCCCGAAACTTTGGGCCAGCTGCTCTCGGGCCCAGGGAACAGCTGAGACACAACCTTCATAGGCATCATACTCGGACCATTCCACATGGTAGAGCACATCGGCTCCACGAACCCTACCTGTGCCGAGTTGCAACCCTGAGCCGAAAGCAGTTGGCAACAGGCAGCAGTACACAATTGAGGGGTTGAGGACGCGCATGCCGAATCCAGAGTTGGAAACGTAACATCGGCCCGACCAAGTGGGTTGCAAAAGTTTGCCCGCTGATGCAGAAACGCTTGCTCGGCCACCGCTCAGATTTCCAGCACATGAACCTGAAAAACAGGGGAAGAGACTGTCAGTCATCTTTGCGACATACTTTCGGATTGGCACTCTTGGCCCCTGGCCGCTATGACAGGGGCGGACCTCAGGTCAGTACAACGATGAACTCATTGCTCAGATTAGCAACACTTGCTTTTCAAATATTGATTAAACAGGCTACTAGAGATTGTCCGCCAGGCTCCAGAAGCGTTTTTTCAATTCCTTTACCAGAATCCGCTTCCGGTATTACAGAAGCCGATCAACCAGCTCATGCACTCGCCCAAGATATGCCGCCCAATTCAAGTTTGCTTTCTAGACTTTACACAAACTTCGGTTTCGGACGCAATCAACTCGGGCATATTCGGGCGAAGACGGCCGATCAGCCATCTCATGCATTGGCCCAAGAGAAGTGCCACAGAATATGAGAATGGCCCGGTAATGGCCAGCGGAATGTCACCTCTACGGCTCTCTGATACCGCACTTGTCGCTGAAGTCTCTCGCGATGCTTCTTGAGTGCGCTGTTGTGAAAAAGCGCCAAAGCGGCATGGGAGGCAGACGGACACTCGGGCGATAGAACTCTTTCGATTCAATATGTATTCTTTGGGTTTAGGGCCTGAGAAGCCGCCGCCTGGGAGACGCCGTGGCCCCTGACCCCTGACCATCAGCAGGAGACACCTTGGGCGTCAACTTTGATGGCTCGGCCGGGGCCCCAGAAGCATTGGCATGCTTGGTCGGTCTTGGCAAGGCGTTAAACCCAATGTTGCGGAATGCTGTAACGTCTACTATCACGGGATGCCTGAGCTCGGTCACCTTGCGCAGCCGCATCGAGGAACGACCGTTCTCCTTCTTCATCGAGAACAAGCCATCGGCAAATGCTGACTGTGCCTAAGATGAGAAGGTGATGCACAGGCATGCTCATCCTCTTTTGAGGTCTTGACCTTGGCAATCTCCATGTATGGCTCGGGCTCTCAGTCGGACGGAGTGAAACCCAGGTGAAGACTACATACAGCTTGTCGATCAAGAGCGAGATGACCGAGAACCTGATGGAGAGGGTGACGAGGTTTCAGTCACACAGGCATGTGTCTTCAGTCAGTCAATTTCGAAGCGAAATAAGAATCGACTACTCCTGCATTAGCCTATTACCATAAAGCCTTAAGTCTTAAAATTCGAAGGTCAAAAGACCTCCTGAGAAACTCAATGCAGGAAGAGGAAGCATTCACAAGTCCCGAAAAAACACTGGTGGCGTGGCATGCGTGGCACCAGGACAATCCTGGCTTGAAGACACGCCTCCGGAGCATGAAGTTCCTCCTCGAGTCGATGGCAGCGAAGCTTGATGGTGTCTCGTTTTTGTTTTCGGTGATTACTGGGTCATCTCCGGCATGCACGAGGACGTCAACAAGTAGCTACTTAAACCAGATTCTTGAAAACGCTTCTAATAAATTTCGCTAATCAATATTAGATGAAATCGATGTTGTAGAGAGGCATGCGGGGAGCTTGAGCTTCTCGCTGAAGAGCACATCATCGGGAATCACCGTGTATACGGTCGACATGGCGGTCACTCTAAACGAAAGCCTACTAGGGACAACCACTCCGGCGATTCCTGCTGAAAAGGAGAATCTGCGGGATGCATGGGAAAGCTGACAGCGAGAGCTTCGAGCAGTGAAGATCAAGAAATCCGCAGGCTGCGGCCTAGCGGTAAAAAGCAGTCTGAATCCGGGTCGGTGGCCAATAATAGGCAGTGTGTTGCAGCACCAATGCCTCGCAGGTTGGGTAAGTTACGAATCTGTTCCCAAGCCCATTGAGCTCGCGATATGGCATGAAGGCAGCGAGGCCTGGCAACCCCGCAAAAAGCAGTGGTTGCTCGCGCAGCACCTTCTTCGAAAGCCTTCGGCCTCAATTCGAGGTACTTTTGGACTGTCCTTCCACTCACTGAACACTGCCGCAGTGGCCTTCTCGGACTTCAACTAGTGTCTGGATCGGGCATCTGAGTCTGCTGTCCTGCGGAGTAGTGATTTATGCATGTGATAGCCTTTAGCCTGTAGCTCAAATTGACATGTCTCATATACCGGCAGCGCAAACATGCCAGCCTCGCCCTCGTCTTCCGGTGCCTCGGCCCCCACGTACTGACAACTGAAACTCAAAACGTATAACCAAGACCTGAAAAAACTGACTCCTCACAGCCTCAGAACGCACGAACCATGGGCACGGCCGCCCGGCCCTCCTTCTGTGCACATGTAACTGTAGCTTTGGAGCCGGCGTTTTCGGCCAATTTGAAGTCAGAAGCGTGGAGCCTGTGCCAGGCAGCGACTCAACCCCACTCGGCACCCCAATCTTGCAGGCGAAGCATGGTTCTCTGAGAGACTCTTTTCGCGAAAGCATCTCAACAGGCCCGGTTTGATTGGATCGGACATCTGCCGGAAGATGAGACCACTGCCTGTAAGAAGATGTGACATCTAAGTTGGTAGCCTCCAGCTGGGCTCTATTTTTGTACTAGTCAGGGTCCCAAGTTCGGGCAGTCGTAGCAAAGTCTGCTGACATCCCTGGCTGGCTTTCTCGGTCAAAATGTGGCAGTCGCAAACTCACATATCGGAAAAGGCTTGTTAAGTCGGGCTGCCACCACCATGCCACCAGTCACTTCAGAAAAA
Source organism: Symbiodinium sp. clade A Y106 (assembly GCA_003297005.1). NCBI lineage: Eukaryota > Dinophyceae > Suessiales > Symbiodiniaceae > Symbiodinium > Symbiodinium sp. clade A. The sequence continues at coordinate 191,657 of BGNK01000720.1, forward strand.
TTTCACTCGGCTTCAGAGCTTCCATCGGATAGGTTCTCGTCCTCATCGTGCTCTTCATCCTCGTCCTGCCCAATGTCATTGATGACTCGCTGCCATTCCTCCGACGAGCGATTCAGATCGTAATTCGTTGCTTTTGCAACTGTTTGAAAGGGAAGCTTGAAGGTTTGGACATGCACATAAATTTGGTTCGACTTGCATACTCCGGTCCAGTTTTGGATAATCGGTGGCATGGGGGGTTGTAGGATTGAAGCCGCACGAGATAGATCCATTGGGCTTCAGGATCTTAGTTGTTGTGAAGGGTTTTTACAGTAGCCCGTCATGATCTCTCCTGGTCGGCACATGCAACACTCAAGGGGCACGGGCTTGCCACTGTATGAACAAAGATCCTGACTCAAGGGATTCGGTTTTGAGCTTCGCGTTTCAATGTCAAAGTGTATTATTAACGCGTCCTCGGACACGGCGGGATCGTGGAGCGGGCTGCCCTCGGACTTCATCGCGATCCTCAGCAAGTTTACTACTTCGAACGGCCACAGTGACCGGCCCTGCTCAAACCCTCTTGAGTGCCTTACGCCAGCAATGCCGGAAGCTGCGTCTCGAACAACCACTGCTGGTGGATCGCGTTTCGGGCGAGACCACAGTAGAGCCTTGGAGCAGGATGGAGGATACAATTGTTCGAGCATGCCGTCCGTCGTCCCTACCCGAATTTCTAAGCTTGATGCGCATTGCGCTTTGCACAGACCAGGGCCATCCGGCCGTCCCCGGGAGTCAAGTCAATCACGGCTTTCGCATTGATGCCTTTGCTCGATGAACACCGAGTGCACACAAGATCAAAGTCGTGGTTTCAAAGAACCACTGTACCTACAGAAAGGTTAAAGTTCTCCCCATGGACGAATCAGATACTGTGCATGAGCTCGGTCAGGACCGCTTCGGAGTCTGCATGCCAAAACAAAGGCGCCTTACCTGGATGCTTCTCGGCCAGCCACTTCGTGAGCCTTTTGCTTGTCTTCTTCTTGCTGTTATCCTCGGTCATTGTCTGTCGCTATGCTGCGCCAAGGCATGACTCTATANAAGGCGCCTTACCTGGATGCTTCTCGGCCAGCCACTTCGTGAGCCTTTTGCTTGTCTTCTTCTTGCTGTTATCCTCGGTCATTGTCTGTCGCTATGCTGCGCCAAGGCATGACTCTATAAAAAAACAGGCGATTTTGCCAAGACACACCCGAATCGTGTAAGGGAGCCAGAATCTTCTCCTTGAGCTCCGCATCGACGTATGTTAGCTTGTTGAGCTTTGGAACCGCCACCTCTTCCAAGACGTCACTGGAAGTCTTGCCCTTGCCGATGGACCGGTCACAGACCTGCGACATTGTTAGGTAGGAGCACCCCAAGATGCTGCCGCCTGCCNTGAGCTTTGGAACCGCCACCTCTTCCAAGACGTCACTGGAAGTCTTGCCCTTGCCGATGGACCGGTCACAGACCTGCGACATTGTTAGGTAGGAGCACCCCAAGATGCTGCCGCCTGCCGCGGAAAAAAAACCAAGACATCGATCTGCCAGCCTTGACCAAACTCTTCCAAGGCTCCTTCGGGGAGATGAAGTAACAGTTCTCAACTCTCTTCAACGAACCTTGGCTGCAGAGGTGGGTCTCAGGGCTTACCCATACACTGACTTTTCCTGCTGTCAATGAAAAAAACTGAGGCTTAAGACTCAGATCAGTAGCCGAACCCTCTGCTCGGATACCGCTTTTCCATCTGNAGAGGTGGGTCTCAGGGCTTACCCATACACTGACTTTTCCTGCTGTCAATGAAAAAAACTGAGGCTTAAGACTCAGATCAGTAGCCGAACCCTCTGCTCGGATACCGCTTTTCCATCTGGGACGCTGAAGAAACCAGCAGGAGCTCCTGGAATCACACACGACAACGAGTCTAGGCAAGTCGCTCGCACGACAATGTTCAGTCCTTGCGGTTCGGAAAATATCCCTGACTCGAGCGATCGGTCGGGAACATCGATGTGATTTTGGCCCTTGTCTGCTGTGAGCGGCCATCGAGCAGGACATAAANGCACGACAATGTTCAGTCCTTGCGGTTCGGAAAATATCCCTGACTCGAGCGATCGGTCGGGAACATCGATGTGATTTTGGCCCTTGTCTGCTGTGAGCGGCCATCGAGCAGGACATAAACCTTGGACGAGTAAACTGAACGAACCAGCCGTTCCGAACAAAGTTAATGCAATGACTGCAATGCTGGTCACTCAGGTTTACACCCATCGGTTGGAAAAGAAAGGCTCATCCATGAGGTTTTTCGCAACTTCGAGCGGCTTGAACGGTTTCTCGGTCAGCCTCCGCTGTTGCTACTGCACACCATGGCAACACTNTTTCGCAACTTCGAGCGGCTTGAACGGTTTCTCGGTCAGCCTCCGCTGTTGCTACTGCACACCATGGCAACACTGGAAGACATCGCCAGTATTCGACGCTTGATTTCAGTCAAGACTCGGAGCGAAAGTTGCATAGGCCCTTGTCTTGCTCTCGGTCCACATTTTCGGGTTCACGAAGATCACGCCCGTCGTGTTCTTCTTCAACTCGGCCTTTGCGGTAACGGTCTGGGTGAAGATCTTGGCAATGGACTCGGAACTGCTCGTGCTGGGGGGGGTCAGGAGCTCGAAAAGCTTGGCGGTTTTGGCCTTTGCCATGTTCAGCAGCTTGTCTTTCAGTTCTCTGGCCTCGGACGTCGGCTGGAGAGCACCACTCGGACCTGCTGCACCACTCGCCTCGCCTTCGCTAAACAGGCTCAAGACGTTCAGCGCCGTGGCCGGAAAGTCCTTGCTCTTCTGCTCCTCGATCTTGCCGATGACATCGGCGAAAGAGCCATAGCTGAGCATCTCGGACACCGAAGCCCCGGACTGGTTCTTCGCCAGTCCCCTCAGGCTCGCGTCGAACTCACCGCCCTGCAAGCGTGTTGCTTTTGCTGGAAACTTTGGTTCACTTCGAACGGGTGTCCTAGTAACCGAGGAATACGTAGCTGCCGATGTCAAATAAGAACAGTCCCACACATTCACACCTGACCCCTCCGAGCTTTGACTTGTCAGCCCGCTCACATGACTAAGTTGCGTCGCGGCACTGTCTTTTCTACTAATCTTGCATGCGTCCGTTCTTCGAAGCATAACGACGAGTGGTAGTACCTGACAGAGTCATGCAGAATATTAAGTCCTATCGGAAATATTTAATAATGTACGACTCCTTGTTCCGAACAGCTGCAAAACTTGAAGATGGCGAGCCGCCTGAATCTCGTGCATCAGGTCCAACACCATCTGGACCGATTTCTTCTCGGCCGACATCCAAACGCAAGATCCGGCATATGTCTCGTCGTGCTTCTCCGGGTCCAGAACCGTGATTCGTGCCTTCTGCTGCGACTCGGCCTGCTCGATGCACTTCAAGATGAGCTCCTTCATGTAGCTGTAGCGCCAGCACAGCGTCTCCCAAATGCCCACCTTTCCTCGGCCGCCAACAAGAATATCCTTGCCCATGACAGTTGAGAAGTTGCCCTTCAGAATGCCGCTTCGGATGCTGCGGACGATGAACCGGTAGTAATCCCTTCGTCCTGCAAGGTCTGAAGCAAATCGTTTTCAACTTCAGCTGCAGACACACCTGAAATCATTTCAGCAAGATAAGATTGCGAAAAGTCATGCCTTCCGCCACATCTGGGAGGTTGCGCTTTTTGAAATGACCTCGGACGCAGGTCATCATCTTGTCCACCTTGGCCCAGCCCGACACGGGTCCCTCCTTGCCCAAGCACATGGCTTCCAAGCGCTCGAACTCCAGCTTCAAGGAATCGCAGGACAAGACTTCATCCGAAAAGACGCTCATGCACTTCAGCGCGGACGCGGAGTATGGTCCCTCGCGACAGGAGTGCACGAGAACTGCCACTGCGTTTTAATACTTAGAATGCGTGGAAACAAACAAACTAAAACGCCTGGCCTCGGCCGCCTCCTTTTTGTCCTCGGCCTTGCCACCATCGTTGTCTGTATCGGTCGTCTTGACCTGCCTGAACCACTCCACCAAGGCTTGGTCGCCCTTCACTAGGCCCTCCTTCAACAACACGGCCTTGGTGTACATGACCTTTGCGGCAGCGGCCGTGAACGTTAACTTCATGGCGGCTTTGCTTTTGATGGCTTCGTCCATGCGGAAGGTGGTAAGCATGACGGCAGACTCGGACCCACAAATATACCATTTCAAAGGCATGGATGTAAAGGCCACGATCCACTCTTTGACACGATCCGTCACGTCCTGTGTGAAACATGCTTAGTTTTACAATAAAATAATGGCTCTAACGGTTGCATTACTCCTCAACCCCTCATCTGGCATTAACCAAAAGCTGTCCTTGGAAGGCCCGTCGCGGGACATCTTTTCGTACTCGGCCAGGAAAGCCACCATGCATCCGAGGACCATGTCCTCCCCATAAATCACTCGGATTTCCGCTTTTCCAGGATAGGTCATCATGTCTGGCGGCAGCATCACAGCCACTTCCATGGCACCTATTCCTCTCGGTTGGGCAACCTCGGACTGCGAAAACTTCAATGCTTTGGGCATAGAAATCCTGTGCGATGAGCTCGGGAGAAGCCAAAACACGCTCCTCAGTGCTTCGAAGGCACGAAGTGCAGTTTAACTTGACATGTCCGTTCAAATTCAATGCTGCCAAAGGTTCCCGCCAGCGAGCATGTTGGAACCTTTCATCGCTCGGACGGCAGACGGCACCAGGGGTGCTATCGAGGCACCCTCGGCCACGTTCGTCGGCCGAAGAAGCTCCTGTGTGCATTCCCGGGATAAAGAAGCAGCATGTCAGCAGACGATGAACACGAAGATGACGAAACCGATGAGGGTAGGATTCTTCTGAAAGTGTTTCAGTTTAGTTCTGGCTAAGACAACAAATTGAGTCTTCGGATGCTTCCGGGCTCCTGGGCTACTGTTCCGGCTTCGAAGCCCCTGAAATATTATTCAACCGGGATACTTGCAGACGGGTGTGGTAGGAGAAACAAAAACGACTGGAAAGTAGTAAGTAGGACCACGGTGCTGTGATACTTGCTGTGTTAAAATGAAGTCAATCCTGAGACATCCAACCCCCGGGTCTACAACCTCGGCCTCGGCTTTTTACGCGCGGCTACTCAGTTGCGGCTCCATCAAAACAGCATGTCGACGCTTCCCCTGCGTCTTTCCCGTGTGCCACAACCAAACTTTCTGGCTGTATCGCCCACCACTNCGCGCGGCTACTCAGTTGCGGCTCCATCAAAACAGCATGTCGACGCTTCCCCTGCGTCTTTCCCGTGTGCCACAACCAAACTTTCTGGCTGTATCGCCCACCACTACAACTAAGATCTACATTGTGACAACCTTAGACTGCGAATCAGGCTGCAATCAAGCTCAGATGATAAATCTGCATTGGCATTTCAGAACGTTCGGTCGCAGCACATCCCTCGGTCATTCCGTGNCTAAGATCTACATTGTGACAACCTTAGACTGCGAATCAGGCTGCAATCAAGCTCAGATGATAAATCTGCATTGGCATTTCAGAACGTTCGGTCGCAGCACATCCCTCGGTCATTCCGTGCTTCCCCGGGAATGTTCGGCATCAAGCGGGCTCGGACTGTACAAGTTCGACATTCACTTTAAAAATTTAACTTATGCAGACTCGGACTAGGTGATGTTCTGCAAACACATGCGGCTGATCCAGCTCCACCATTCGGTGTGGCTTGCTTTCTTGGGGCCAACTGCTCGCATAGTCCTGCCGGAACAAATCACTGCAGTATTTGGCGACTTCCTCGTGGGCTCGGACGCGAGAATTTCCCACTTGCTGTCGTTCCTCTGCGATAACTCCACAATCAACTTGGCCAATGTTGGGTACTTGCTGCGGAACTCGGACTCTAGCCAAATTTTCCTTGTTGCAAGGCTGCACTGAAAATCAGTAGTGCCTAACAGTAAAAATGAACATGCTGAACATGACCCTGTCATCGGCAAGGAACTGTGTGCTCCGAGCCTGCACTGCCCCAGCGAAGCAGATTCGCTTGTGCTTACTTACATCGGCGCCTTCGCAGATTGTCTTGCCCCGCAACATGGCCTCGGCCGTTTGCCAGTTCGGAGTGTTTAGATTATCTACCACCACCAAGTCGGCCAGGGCAACCTTGTCAACCAGAACTTGTTGCGGGCCCAGTTCCGTGTTCGCTGTGGCCTTCGGCAGGACATAGACCCTTGCATTCTCGAGGCCGGGCTTCTTGCTGGGCTGGCTTAACTTCTCCAGCAGGCGCCGCTGTCGAGCGGTGACTCTTCCACGTTGGCCTCTCTGGAGCTTCGTCTTCAAAGCGGCTGTTGTTTTCGGGCGGAGTCCTTGTCCACGTGTCTCGGCCGCTTCCGCCACCTTGGCTGCCTGTTTCTCGGCCAAGGCTCTGTGCAGCTTGGTGTGACATTCACTCCAACATNAAGCGGCTGTTGTTTTCGGGCGGAGTCCTTGTCCACGTGTCTCGGCCGCTTCCGCCACCTTGGCTGCCTGTTTCTCGGCCAAGGCTCTGTGCAGCTTGGTGTGACATTCACTCCAACATGACTCTTTCGCCTCGGCAGGGATCCTGGTGCCAAACATACTGCCCGATGCTGTGTCTTTCTCGGACAACCTTCTGGTGGCAAGTCTCTGCTCCTTGATCAACGTTGCCTCGGATCTCTTCTTGCATTTGCGTCTAACTCCTCGGGCCAAGGTCCCCAGCTGTTTGTCGCCATAAGGACCACGAGGCNACCTTCTGGTGGCAAGTCTCTGCTCCTTGATCAACGTTGCCTCGGATCTCTTCTTGCATTTGCGTCTAACTCCTCGGGCCAAGGTCCCCAGCTGTTTGTCGCCATAAGGACCACGAGGCAGCCCAAAATACTCTACATAGAGACTCTTCGCCACTTTTAGAAGAGGCTGTGGCACTCCGTTGCTCACAAGCTCGGACTCTTCCATCTCCGAGATCTGAAGTCGGTCGCCTGGGAGCCCAGAAATTAGAAACACAAGCCGGCCCTGGCTGGCTTCGGGCCGCAACATAGGTGTGCGAGTTTTTGGGCCGTGTCTTTAGGGGTTTAGGNCCGAGATCTGAAGTCGGTCGCCTGGGAGCCCAGAAATTAGAAACACAAGCCGGCCCTGGCTGGCTTCGGGCCGCAACATAGGTGTGCGAGTTTTTGGGCCGTGTCTTTAGGGGTTTAGGCTTCATGGTTCCGAATCCGGCTGAGGCACGAAGACGCAAGAGGGATTGCTGGGCGACACGCTTTGCACTCTGACGCTCTGCTTCAGAGAACTGACTCTCAACGCCCTGTGTGGAGGCGAGGCTGGCGCGCATTTTCGCTTAGTATTAGTTGGAGACGCTTCAAAGACGGACTACTTGAGTTTGTCAGACAAAGGCATCAGCAACTGATCACTGTCACCTACTAGACTTCAGGTTTAAAGTTTTAGGGTTTAAGGTTGCGGTTTCACTGTAAGTAGATTCAGCACAGGGCTTGCCTGAGCTAACTCCGAGCAACAGGTGCTCCACACGGGTGTGACCTCGGGCGGCTTGGTGCCGCGCGAGCACTTTGGCCCAGGCCTCCAGGTTGTTCCCCAGCTTACCCCATGCATGCAAGAGCGAGTCCTGTGTTGCCGAACATGTGTGTGCTGGTGATTCGGGCGACGAACAAGAAAAACGATCAAAGAAAGGTTTAATACAGAACAGCAAAGGGAGTGTCATAAGTTCCATGCTGAAATCTGAATGTGGGTCCTCCTACGACACATACACACACACGCACACTCATTTAGCACTAGGTCCTTGATGTGGGTGAACTGCAGCCACGCCTCCTCGGGCGGCAAGTGCAGGCATGACGCCAGCTTGCGGAACTTTTGTTCCAGCTGGGCAACCCTCTCTTTCCGAGCACTATCGCAAGCAGACGTCGGGCCGAAGTTCTTCTCGACCGAATACCACATGGCTAGCGACAGCGACTCCAGCCTCAGCATGAGCTCTTGGGCCGGGAATTCTGCTCGGACACCTGCTAAGATGGTCTTCACCTTGGCAAAGGGATGTTGTCGCAATCTTGACTTGCCTGAACTTAGCAATCCATAGGATCAATCCTGCAAGTGAAGTAACAACAGAAAAGGACGAATCTATGTCATTAACGACCGAGAGGCGAAAACGGAGACTCGGTCGTGCACTCGGGCGAGGACTTCTTGCCGCTCTCGGGCGGAAGGCCATGATAGACCATGCCTTTCTCCGCCGAAGGTGAAAACCTTTGNTAACGACCGAGAGGCGAAAACGGAGACTCGGTCGTGCACTCGGGCGAGGACTTCTTGCCGCTCTCGGGCGGAAGGCCATGATAGACCATGCCTTTCTCCGCCGAAGGTGAAAACCTTTGCCTCCTTGATCTGGTCCAGAATGCGCCTGGTCCATGATCCTTGATTCTCGGACGCCCATATGCGAGCTTCCAGGAATAGCCGGCGCATCTGGGTTTCAAACTCGTCCACACAGGCGCTCGCAAGGCTCGGGTCGCTGGACTCCGCTTCCACCTGCCTGCAAAATGTCAAGGTCATCTCCTGAGTTTCGATGGACTACACAGGTTACTCCAACGACAGTGACAGTCACTCAGTTCACTTACAACAGCAGCCGTTCTTAGGTTGCTTTTTGGGTTTCGGCGCTCACACTCGGACAATCCAGGCGAGGCATATGCTTTTTGGGTTTAGGGTTTATGGTTTGCTCCTGCTGGGAAGCCTTAGGTCGAGTGACCTCGGCGTCTGCCACACAGGCCATCAGCGCCACCCGCTCGAACGTCAGTTGCCTCAAACGCTTTGCCGCCCACAGTCGCTCCTCGGCCGTTGTCGCCTGCTCCGCGTGTTTGGACAGTGCCGTGCAAGTCCCCAAAAGATGCAACAGGAGGCGTCGTTCGGGGTCCACCTGAGACTGAAACCGTGCCTTGCCGTACCGCAGGCTAAGCATGACAGGAATCGGATCCGAGCTCGTCTCTTGCTGTGCCTTACAAGCCATCTCGAAACGCTCGCGAAAGGATGCATTGAACGAGATGTGCTTTGCGACGGAGGATGGCCCAGACACGAACTCCTCTTTGAAGTTCCTAATCTCCTGGTCACAATCGACAGCATTTTTCAAGGATCCCACAATGGCATGTCCTCGGTCGCGTATGATGGCACGTAAGTTCGAGAGGCCCGAGCTGGACAGCAGTCTGCAGGCCTTCTGTGCGTACGGTGCCCCGTCCGCGGTCACGCACGTCACGCANACAATGGCATGTCCTCGGTCGCGTATGATGGCACGTAAGTTCGAGAGGCCCGAGCTGGACAGCAGTCTGCAGGCCTTCTGTGCGTACGGTGCCCCGTCCGCGGTCACGCACGTCACGCAAGCTTTAAACTCGGCAACTGAAGCCTCGTCGAGGACGCCTCGGGCGTCCAGGGCGCCTGTCCCACGGCTGAAGAATTGATTGATGCATTCCAGGATGCATTGGCTGTATTTCTCTGCATTGCCGTGCGTCTCTAACGCGCCCAGCAGCCCGCGTTTGCGCTCCAGCTTCTCGTTCACCGCGGTAAAGCGCACTGCAACGATTTTGTCTCGGGCATCGTGGGCAAGGCTGATGTCGGTCTTTCGGCCGGACTTAGCAAGCCAGTCACGAACTTGTTCTCGCTTGGCCTCTGCAATGGCCCAATGCATTTGACGCATTTTGTGCGGCGACACAGTGACNTGGGCAAGGCTGATGTCGGTCTTTCGGCCGGACTTAGCAAGCCAGTCACGAACTTGTTCTCGCTTGGCCTCTGCAATGGCCCAATGCATTTGACGCATTTTGTGCGGCGACACAGTGACCTCCTCGGACGAGCTCTTGCATTGGGCTTGTTTGGCAACACGAAAGGCAGTGAGCCATGAGTTCACCGGAAGGGCATCTGGCCCTGTCCCCAAGTGTGCTGGACTCGGACCTGCGACCGAGGTGCTGCAAACCGTGCCAGAGCTGTGACTGCTGTGGGCTGAGCTGGTACCTGCAAGGTCTGGGCGACGCTGGAGCGACTCGGTCTGCACAGGCTTCTGCTCTGCTTTCGGACGTGAGGCTTCCATGTACACAGAGCAGTCGGGTTGTCCACCAGCCACAGGCGTCGTAGGGAGCAATGCAGCGTCGGGCAACATGAAAGGCTTCATGGCCTCCTGGTGCTGTGCTCCTGGACACGTGGCCATTAAGGTCTTTGGATAGGCTTCTAGATCAGTCTCTGTACTGCGCAATACATAATCTAAGTCTAATTTGTTCCTCGGGCGTGCTGCACAACATTCTGGAACTGCAACCAGCTGCACACCTCAAACCGGCTCCANATAGGCTTCTAGATCAGTCTCTGTACTGCGCAATACATAATCTAAGTCTAATTTGTTCCTCGGGCGTGCTGCACAACATTCTGGAACTGCAACCAGCTGCACACCTCAAACCGGCTCCATCTCGTGTGGCTAACACGTTTTTCGGCCGCTGCTTGCGCACAAAAGATGCAGCCCACAGCCCAGTCCTGGCCGTCGCTTGAAGGTTTATAGGGTCTGTGCGGTTTGCGGTTTAGGCTTTCGGGTTTGGGGTTGACAAGCAAAGCTCACATATCTA